>CP092877.1:6412754-6474493 GCA_030710605.1 Cordylochernes scorpioides | reverse complement strand
TCTTTTGCTTATGCAGACACGGCCAGGAGAGCACCATACTTGCAGCCCTCAATAGTTTTAACCCCAACATCTCCTTTACTTTGGAAATAGAATCAAACCAGGTCATCCCATTCCTAGACATCCTAATAATACGTACTGCATCCTCATTCCACACCACAGTCTACTACAAAAAACAGTGTCCCCCCAGTTATACCCATTTCAATTCACACTGCCCCATTTCCCACAAAATCAACATAGTAAAAGCTCTCACTAAAAGAATCTATACCCACTGTTCGCTCGATATATTTAAAGAAATTGAGAAAAATCTCATCATATCGCACCTCTCCATAGCATCGTTTCCGCTTGAATTCATCAATAGACATTCATATACACCTGGCCCCTCCAACCAACCTAAAATTTACAGATCATTATGTTTCCTTCCCTACTCCCCCTCCTCAGCCGACATAGCCAGAAGCCTTAAAGCATACGGTATCCGCACCTTATATAAAAACTCCTCCAACCTGCTCACATCCCTCCGTCACCCATATACTAAATCGCATGCCCCCCCTGATCCCCTCCATTCTGTTGGCGCGGTCTACTCTGTCTCGTGTGAGCAATGCTCTGCCACATACGTTGGCGAGACAGGTAGATCCGTCGCCATCAGAATGTCTGAGCATTCTAGAACATCTCCAACCAAGACACCAGGTCCCTCCTTTACCAGCACACACTCAATACTGGCCATACATTCAACACCAACCACCCCACCATACATTACAGACGCATTCATAACCAGCACCAGCGATTAGTTCTCGAATCCATAGAATCCCACAGACATAACAGCATCAACCGTAAAATAGATCTTCCTGATGCCTATCGTGCTCTCCTGGCCTTGCAGTAATAACCATAACACGATAGCCCGATATCAACATTTCCTAAAATTCTTCGAAATATCGCATATCCTATAATTTACGTTAACATATTCCTCTATAGACTCAAACTCCAAATATACAAATGCCCTATTTGCCTACTATCTCTTTAATTACAATATTCATAACAAATGAAAAATCCCCATTTGCATAGCACATTCCGCTAATATGTAAATAATCATGTGTATATACTCTCTTTCTAGCCACATTACCTACGTTATAGTGTCACGTCTACCACGCCTGTAGAAGGGTATTTTGCCCGAAAGCTCGCACCGTTATAATTGTCTAATAAAGAAACTTTTCTTCTTTTATTCCCTTTTATCGCATAAATAACTGGCACCCTTACAGAATAACTAAACGTAGATGGCATTCTACGTCCTGTTTTGTTTCCGTTCCTCTCACATCACCCCGGCCTTACTTTTTAACAAGATAATGTCCGACCACACCCGGATTATTGTGGATTGTCTTCAATTTTGCCGAACTCTTCCGTGGCCAGCAAGGTCGCATGATATCTCTCCCATAGAGCACATCTGAGACGTGATGAGAAGGCGATTGCAACCATCCTGGTCTGTTGACTATGTAGTTCGGCAGTTGGAGACAATTTGGTGAAAAATCCCGCATCATACCTTTCGGAATCTTTATTAGTCCGTTACAGGCCGGGTGGCAGCCTGCATCCAGGCCAGTTGGAGTCCGAGGCCATATTGACCTTTTCAATTTGTGACGATCAAACTCTGGAATAAAACTATTGATTGTTCTTAAATATTTTTTCCCTATACATGTTCTTCACATATATCAATCAACTTAATAAACATATTCTTGCTTCGTCGATTCTTCTGTGTGTTATAGAGTTTTAAACCACTATTAAAAGAGAGAAGGTAAGTCAGACAAATATGGACCTAGGTAAAAACCATTCTCTCTTCGCCTCTCTATATTAGATTATATTAATACTCACATGGTGTGTTTCCTATAAATATACCTGTCTTCTTAATTTGAGAGCCAAATATTATTGATACTGATAATAGTTAAGGCTGAAAAGTTAATAAACCACTCTCTCTTTGTTTTCAAGGAGACTGGTAAAAACTAATTCAAACTCTACATTACCTAAAAGAAGTTTAATGATCAAATATAAAAAGTTAAGATCCTCTCACCAAGATGCAAATTAATATTTTATTATGATAATGCAGGCTATGGAGAATTATCGGCGGTGAGAAAAACAAAGGCTGGCAGACTGGGGAAAGAAAGAGCTGCTACTTCAACTTTAATAAACACCTCTCAGAGCACCACACCTAATAACTGCCTCATAAAAACTACGTCTGGTTCATTACAGAAGTCGATGGGCCTAAAAACACCGCAAAGTCTCTTTTTTCAGCTTAAAATTGGAAATCGTTGTGCTTAGGCGTATAGAGAAAAAAGGTAATTTTTATTTAAGTCAATAAATGAATGGATGGTACCGTGTGTAATTGCTTTGCTCAGGGCAATACATCTGAATAACATGGATGGAAGCAGCGAAATAAACGATACTTAAATGTGTTTGATGCTAATAAATCAGAATGTACTATTTATATTTCTAATCAAATGTAACTGGGGTTAATTGCGTTTCAGAAATTATCATAATTTATATAAACTTTTAAAAATTGGTTTTAGGCATTTTCTCTTTCGAGATTTTAATTGGAAACTGTTCATATGTAAACTTGTCTAGACTCTCTATTTACACTTATGAGATAAAAATGTATATGGGCCTGTAAGTATATTTTTAATTGTTACACTGTTAGTAATGTTTCACATATCTTCTAATTAGTTAAGTTAGAGTCACTAGTTTATAAGATCATACCCTTCTATTAAAATGTACACTGCTCCTATTTGCTACCACCCCCCCATATTTTGTATGAAAAGCTATATATTTATTAATATAACCTGTATCATCCTTATTTGTATTTAAGCTCAAAATGATGACGTCAAAATAAAAACAGAAAAAGAGTGGTCTAAGGACAGCTACGAGACAAAGCTAAAGGACATGGCACGCCCAGGATGAGGCCTCTTCCGGGGATTTTTATAGGCAACCACGCCCGGGTTCAACACAGCAGTGTCAGCTCAGACTGTGATACAGTGTGTCCATCTACGCAGGCCGCTTCTGGCTATCTCTCCTTGTCTCGGTATTAGGCATCCAGGTTTGTATCGTGGCCTCCACCTATGTCCCGTGGACTGTCTCCGACCCGCTCGGTGCTAACATCTAGCCCTGCCTCTGCTTCTTGTTGTCTACGTACGGGAAGAACATCAACACTTTGCCTCACGACTTACGACTGCCAGTTTACTCACACGTCTGGTTACACGGGGTTACAACAATAGACCCGTTTAAGTCGACAGGATCATTTGCAATATGACAGGCCCATAATAATAGAAGTGTCACTTTCCATTTAAAAAATGAAAATGATCAAAGGGAGGCTTTAGTGAAATAAATATCTGTAGGATGGTTGTTGATGTGCTGTGTTGGTGTGGCTTGTGGAAAGGCTGCTGATAAAATTATAATTAAAATTAATTTATTTAAAGCAAGAAATTATAGAGAGAAAAGAAACAACGGTTGGAGTAACGACCGTTGGAGTAAGCCTACATGTTTACCGCTAAATCCCAGCGTCTCTGATGACGTCCCACGCGCATGCGTAGTGAAGTGTTGACGCCCGCGCATGCGTTGAAGCAAAGTGTAGTCGTCACACTACTCCCCCTCCAGTAGGATCTTTCCAGCGATCCTATGCAATCTTATTGGTTTGTTAAGTTCGGGTCTTGGGAAAACATCGGTCCTTCTGATGTGAAAGCAGGCTTGAGGCGGTCGATTGACACCCACGTGGATCTCTTTTTAAATTTCAGTTTGTAAATTTTGGGTATCCTAAAAAGGACTTCATAAGGACCGTCGTATGGGGGAGCTAGCGGTGGCAATATCAGGTCCCGACGTAGATAGACATGGGAACATGTCTCGAGTGGCTTGGGCACGTAAACGTGGCGGTTCCCATGTGATTTGCTTGGTGCAGGTTTCAGAGATGCCATGGCGCGCTTGAAGTCCTCCAGCCACGGTTCGGTAGGCGAGCTTGCAGAGGGGGGGTCCTCGAAAAATGTTCCTGGAAGGGGTAGGGGCTTCCCATAGACCAGCTCAGCGGTTGTGGTGTTGAGATCTTCCCTTAGCGACGAACGAATCCCTAGGAGCACCAGGGGAAGTTTCAAGGATCAGCTCGTGGAATCGTGACAGCGAAGGGAGTCTTTCAGCTGTCTGTGGAATCTTTCTACCAGGCCGTTTGCTGCTGGGTGGTAGGGTGATGTCCTTATTCTGTTGATTCCCAGAAGCCGTGTCAACTCACCGAAAAGTGCTGATTCAAACTGCCTGCCTTGGTCTGTAGTCACTTTTGCTGGCACGCCAAAACGAGATATCCAGACCGATAGGAAGGCATTTGCTACTGTTTTGGCGGTGATGTCCTGTATGGTTATGGCTTCGGGCCACCTAGTGAATCGGTCGACGCAGGTGAATATGTACCGATAGTTTTCAATCGGTGGTAATGGTCCGACCAGGTCAATGTGAACATGACTGAACCTTCCGTCTGGGGGACTAAACGACTGAAGGGGCGTTCTTGTGTGTCTAGCGGTTTTGGAGACTTGGCAGCGGTGGCAGGCGCGAGTCCAAAGTGCGCAATCCTTCTTGACGGCCGGCCAGACGTAATGGGCGGTGACCATCCTTGTAGTAGCTCGTACTCCGGGGTGAGACAAGTTGTGGTATGCCGAAAAAATTATGCGGCGACAGGGTGCGGGTACGAAAGGTCTGGGTTTTGCTGTTGAAACGTCACAGTACAGGGAAATGTTCGTTTCTGGGATTTGTACTTTTTCCAGTTGTAGTGAGCTGCGGTTTTCCGATGTCAAGAGAGCTTGTAGCTCCTGGTCTACTGCTTGCGCTTCGGCTAGGGATTTCGGGTCATAAGGTTGGTGGTGGGAGATGGGTTCCACGCGTGACAGGAAATCTGCAGGTACATTTTCACAGCCCGCGATGTGGCGGATGTCGGTTGTGAATTGCCCGATGAAATCGAGGTGTCGACATTGGCGCGGTGAGGCCTTGTCCAGATTTTGTTGAAAGGCGTATGTGAGAGGTTTGTGGTCCGTATAGACCGGAAATTGTCGCCCTTCCAAAAAATGCCTGAAATGCTTGATAGCCAAGTATACCGCCAGGAGTTCTCTGTCGTATGCGCTGTATTTTCTTTGTGCAGCGTCTAGTTTCCTTGAGAAAAACGCTATTGGTTGGAAATTGTTGCCAACTTGCTGGTGAAGCGCGGCACCCACAGCAAAATCCGAGGCATCTACCGTAAGGCAGAGAGGCGCTTCTGGAAAAGGATGGTGCAAGAGGGCAGCGTTGGCTAGTTGAAATTTGCACTGGTCGAAAGCCTGGAGTGCTGTTGGGGTCCATTGGCAGGATGCGTTCTTGCGCCCTTCGACCATGGCGTGGAGTGGTGCCTGAGTACTAGCGGCATTGGGGAGGCAGCGCCGATAGAAATTTAACATACCCAGAAAACGTCGAAGTTTTCCGACAGTATCAGGGATTGGGATGTCTTTAATTGCTTGTACTCGCTGAGGGTCCGGCGAGATTCCAGCGTTAGTGATGATAAAATTATAATTAAAATTAATTTATTTAAAGCAAGAGAAATTATAGAGAGAAAAGAAACAACGGTTGGAGTAACGACCGTTGGAGTAAGCCTACATGTTTACCGCTAAATCCCAGCGTCTCTGATGACGTCCCACGCGCATGCGTAGTGAAGTGTTGACGCCCGCGCATGCGTTGAAGCAAAGTGTAGTCGCCACATATCCTTTCATATGTATATATAATACTTACTACTGTGTATATAATCTGAATTGCAAATATTTTATTTTTTAAAAACATGTATTTTATTTTCATCATTGACTATTCTTTATTTTTGATCATAGATTTAAAATACCTTTTGAATATATTGTTGTAATTATGTATAGTTAACCTACCTATTTTTTACTTCACGAATATAGGATTCATTTTATAAATTCTATATTTCTGTGAAAAATATTTAATGCGTAATTCGTTTCAAGTAAAAAAAAAATTGAAAATAAAATACACTTTATAATTAAATAACTATCTTCCTTTTTCACGATTGCACCTCAAATTCTTCATCATTCCAACATCAAAACATTATAATCATAACATATATATGTGATATCTTGGGACCTCTGGGACCAGTGTTACCTGATTCTAGACGAACCTCGATGTCAACTCTACCGTGCAGTCGTGGTGGAAGGCGACACAGCTGGGCCAAAGGTGAAATAAACAAACAGAGATTCCACTAAGAAGCGTCTGACGTCAAGAAGGAATGGGATGAGGGGAGAGAGAGATCTTTAGAGCAAGTGTTACCGTTGGGATCCAAGCGCGGACTGCCTAACCTAGGTTCTCGATTTAACACCAAGACCTTTCTTCTTTCTAATTGGTAGGAAGCTGTCACATGACCGTTTTCTATTGGTTGACCTATTTAGGTGATTCTTTCCTAATTGGTAGGAATATGTCACATGGCCGTTGGCTATTGGTTGACCTACTTAGGTATTGTCTTCTAATTGGTCTTTGCTGCTGCTTTTGTCGGAAGATATATCCGGCCTGGCCCAGGAAATACTGGCCGTTAAACTCGACTTTTATGATTTCCGCGATTCATAAAATTGACTGTAAATTTATTAATAGTGTGTTCTCTTCTAAGCCTACTTCCTAGGTCTTACTTCTACTCTCACCTAAGCCTGATTAGTTTTAACCTTAATTTTCTCCTGTTAGTCTCCATTCCTTCTATCTGTACAGTTGCTATACTTTATTAGATTCTTACGCGGTACAGATTGATGTTAGTTGAGGCTTTCTATTTGCAGTACATAAGAAGTTATATACAGTCATGGGGTGGAACATGTGGTAGTAGATATCTAGACTATTTACAACAATTCCATGGTCTTAAATCATCACATATATATGGCAATTTAAACCAACAACCCCATATTGTATATAACTTATAACAAGATTTTAATGTTGTATAATAGAAACACATCTGTAAATGATTATACGCATTATTGACATGTGTCATTACATCATCATATGTAGTGTACTTTGTACAAACTGAGGATAAATAAATAAAACTATGTAATAGATTAAGAGTTGAGCTAAAGAGATAGAAGTCAAAACGTCTAAATTCGAGATAGATGGAAGTCACAAACAACATCTAAAGATAGATTGGAAGCTGTCAGGACGGCGCCATTTTAGAATGTCACCAGACGATCCACACTCTTCACATCTGGTGAAACGCAAAACTCCCTTTCTCAGAAAAGGTATATAAAGCCCCCGTTTTAACCTAAATATACAGTTACTTCACCATCTGCGTGAGCCCTCGTCGGTTGAACCCCAGGTCCATCTCATCCATCATGTAGACCAGTAAGAATTCTTCTATATCTCCATCTTTCGCTCCTAGCGCTCAACTTTTATCTGTTCACGTAACTTTCTTAGTGCAACTGTGTCTTCGTTTTTTGTGATGGACTTTCCCAAGCTTTCCACACTGCCTCGACCACGACTGCCTGTACTCTGTGAGAACTTTTAAAGGTCTTCCAAGGTGCAGAGAGGTACTGGAAAACTCCCCATCCTGACTGTTCCTCTCGGTCAACACAGTATAGCGAGAGTCGACAGGGACTCACACCATAGAATAAGTCGACTGGATACCTCATCACATTTTTAGTCGACAGGATTCTACAAGAGGCTACCAGTCCTCACCACATATACTTATTTATTTTATATATTTACCTTATATAATATTATATAAACGATTAATAAAAGTATATTCAATATTAATCTCTCTCAATGGACATAGTACTTATCGATGAGAATTTATCAGCAAAAGAATTGCAGACAGTACTTCTTCCATTTACCGCTTCCCTTGTGGGGGTGCTAGCCAGATCCAACAATTTATTGTGGAATATAAAAAGAGGCAAGAATGTAAATTCAACCATTATACCATAGAAAGGGATGAATCGTGGATTTTCCTCTAAAGAATTACAAATTGTCTTCTTGACTCTACAGCTATACCGCGCGAATCTATCTCAATTTTAATTTGATATAAAATAATATATGCAGGAAATATTTTAGCCTTTCTGCGTATGTTGTAAATATCCATAATTCCATTGCTACCAATGAAATTCACCAGTAAACAAAATATGTTATAAAGAAAAAAATCAATAAAAAGTCAAATTTCTGATAAATATTTTTTAAAGAGTAGAGGAATTCAATATATAGCCGCGGAGGTATATAGGAAATAATATTAGGGATATGTAGGGATTGTCAGTCCAAGTAACGTAAGTCATTCCTGTAAACCTTGGAATGAATAAAACTCCTTACAATTTGAAAAAAGCGCCAAAGATAGTAATCCGAAGGATCAACAATGGTATCCAAATATATAACAATTATCTAGGCAATTTTTGCAAAGGTAACTATGAATCTCATCGGAAAAATATGGAATATGAAGAAAGAAAAAACATGCCAAATACCAAATATATACACAAGTCACTTTTTAGCAATGCTGCTTCATAGAACATTAAGAAAACCTCAATCATGTGGACGACTATATTGAAGCCCTCGATGGATAAAAATCAACTTCGATCACTAAAAAATCTCCTTTTTGACTTAAAAAAAAATCGAATTGATAAACTTCATGGCGCAAAGTAACTCTAAAAGGTTTTTAAAAATAAAAAAAAACAACAGTCATCTTGGAAATTTAAAAATACGTAAAAAATAACACAAATAAAACGGAAAAATAAAAATATTTTAACATACTCAAAAAATACAAAACATTTTCTAAACTTTTTGTGCTTTGATTAACGTGGTATTAATGTCATAAAGATAGAGGCTGCCTGGCCGGCATTCATAGTTCTTCAAATTAAATATACTTCGGCCAGTAAATCTTTTTTATTTACTCGACGTTTCGACAAAAACCTTTGTCTTCTTCAGGAGCGAACAAAAATTAAAACCCAATTAAAACCAAAGTTGTTGTTTTTTTTTGTCGAAACGTCGAGACAATAAAAAATATTTACTGGCCGAATTATCTTTAATTTGAAGTGGTATTAATATTTATTTTCGATTATCTGAATTTCTCGAGTTATGGACATACATAATATAACCCATAATATTGATCTGTTAGAGAAAATGTGATGACATTAACTTATTACTACACAACATCTCAAGTTATAGAAGGAAGAGAGGGGGCATCGATCTCTTTTTTTTTTGTCTGAAAGAATTCTCTATCCTGAAATCTTGCCGTTTCATTATTTTAAACTTTTTTTTTTTTTGTAAATTCGACAGATTTGATAATTGCTCTCATATGATGTTATGAAATCGAAGCTGCCCCTGTAATTATTCCATAATTAGCCTAATTTCCATTCTTGATTAATCAAGAAAAGCTAACCACGTGCACTTTCAGTTGCACGATAATTAGAATTGTTTTCTTAATTTACCCACCTTATCCCAGTACAATTTCACCTTTGTACTATGTTTTCACATTGTTTCGCGTTCCCACGCCTTTCTGGCTTTAACTACCTGTTTCATAATTTTTCAGGATGCCTTAATGACCAGTTTTTGGTCGTTGAGGATAGCTTCATCACGCTGACGAGGACCAACAGCCCAAAATGTGCACGTGGTTAGCTTTTCTTGATTAATAAAGAATGGGTATATTTCGCCAATTCTGGAATAAATAATTGAAAAATTAACGAATAGTTGGTATTTATTCCGACAGATGGTGCAAGCGATCAGAAACTTTCAGTTGCAAGATAAAAATATACATTTTTCTTAATTTATTTACCTTATCCCACTATAATTTCACATTTGTACTATTTTTTTGCATAAAAATATGTTTGATATGTGTGGAACCGAGAACGTCGTAGGTTCCTTATCCGAATTGCATTCATTGGCCGGTGGTGGGGGCGCACTAGCCTGGTTCAAATTCACATAAATAGGTACCGCTCAGCAAGAGCAACCTAGTTCATGATAATTGAACAATGAATAATATGTGAAAGTTATTCACATATTAAACAATTTTTAACGCGGGATTCAATCCCGGTTCATGACTGTCGGGAATCGAGCGTGTTACCCTCTCATCCACCGACTTATTGTCGGGAATCGAGCGTGTTACCCTCTCATCCTCGTGATATGATCTGAATCTGCCAAAGACATGTATAGAAAATAAATTTGCTAGGTGGATTCGATGGACAAACTATGGATAGAAATTTCGTCTGAAGTAAATTGTCAGGTGAACTTCTTTAATTTTCCGAAGCTGGTGTTGCGACTTTGTCCCCAACCCGAGTCGATCAAAGAAACGGTCAACAGATGGCGGATAGATGTTGCGGTTAATTTGACGGAAGACTTTCTATTTTATTTATAGATCAATTTCTAACAGGAAAATTAATTCAAATATTGAAGACAGAAGAAGACCACAGAATTGTTGCAGGGATGGCAGCCAGGATAGTGAGACAGATTAAGAGGAATCCTGGGACTGTTGGCGCAGCACGGCGACCTAACTACATGACTCCTCATTCTCCTCTGTATTCTGGGCTTAATAACAACCCAGTTATATGTTAGTGGTGACGTCAGAGAGGACGAATTTGGTTTTCCGTCCGCGTCCAATCAGGGAATGACATGGCGGATATGCTTGCATCCCCTTTCAGTTGCTTGGGCAATGTCAACGACCTGTTATTGACCTTTTTGGATGCCGTCTTTTTATTCCGGTGATATTTTTATTCAACATCATTTTTAAGTTATATCATGTAATATTTATTTTTGTTTCTATGTTCAACATTGTATATGCAACATATAATATAAAATACGACATATATATGTCATAAAAAAAGACGTATTCTAGTTACGTTACCAATTCATGCAGTCGTGGATGGTAAAAATGAATGATAACTTTTGTTCCAAAAAATATTTATTATTTTGATTATTTTTAAAGCAAACAGTTTTTTGCATACATACAACTAAAAATGTTATTATCTATTTTCAATAAAAGTAAAATTAGGTTGTATTCCTTTTGTTAAGGATTCCTTTTCATTTTAAAATTTAACTCTGTGATTATAGAAGTTTTATTATTTTATGAATAATAAAAATCATATTTTTATTATGTCATATATATATATAATATTTTTTTAAATTTCACTTTTTAGATTACATTTTTCTATTTGATTGAAAAATAAAGAGACATTTCTCAAATACTTAGGCTACTATCATTTCAGATTAATAAACAATTTCCTTCGCAGAGTCACTTCAAAAATAACAACAACAAAAAAGATGCAATTATAATGTTTTGCATACAAATCTGGAAAACGAAATTTACTGAAAGAAGAGTTAGGACCATCGAACATAAAGATCTATGTACAGAAGAATGAATGTTTATTCTTTAAACAAACTCTTTTGGGATTTGTGAATATTTTAATTCTAGAACATTGTTTCTTCGCTCTCTGTGAATCTTCATACAACGTCTCTACTCATGTAACGAGGTAATAAAGTTGCCTATAAGTTCAAATGTCGTCCTCACACATATGTATATAAGACGAATATAGTTTATTGTATAAAAATAAAGGAAATTAATTGGTAAAATTTGAAAAATAGTCTCTATTCATATGTAAATGATAGATCAATGCAATAAATAATGTTGATCATCCGGACATAAAACAGAATTTCTACACAGGTAAACAACAAGTAGTTTAGTAAATAACTACCTGGGAATTTTGAAATATCGCTCCTAAAATTTCATATATATATATAATATATATATATAAAGAGTAAATAAAAAGTGGAGTGAGTGAATATCGTCTCTGCACATATGTAAATAATTGAATGGCCAGTACGTCTGTTCCTCCCAGTACTGATGCAACAAGCTATTATGCAAATGGCGCCGAGGCTAATGATCTTATGGCTGTCGCGCCCAGATTGGTGTCGTCTGCGATTGAATATTCAACGACCACACGCCAGTTAATTAATAATCTATCGTTTGAGGGCTTTTGTTTGTCCTTTTAATTCTTCGCGGGAGTGGGAACAAACCTGAACAAACAGCCGTCATTGGTCTGCTGCGCTTCCAATACAATATTTGTTCAATGGGGGATTTTATGCAAGAATATTATGTTTCCATATGTATATTACAGTCGAACTTGGATAATTCGAACCCCAAGGGACCATAAAAAAAATTCGAATTATCCAAAAATTCGAATTAAAAACGGAAATTATAATTATAAGAAATTCTGGGGACCAAGATAAATATTCGAATTAAAGAGGTTTTCGAATTAAAGAAGTTCGAATTATCCAAGTTCTACTGTATTAATATTTATCATAGCTCTTGTTTTGAAGAAAAACAATGAATAAATAAGATGAATGTAGTAGTTGGCCATTATTATATCAAGTCTCAATTATATTTGAAATTTAACAAACGATAAAAATAAACATACAATGTTATAAAAAATATAAACAAACGGCGTGATAGAATGTGTTTATAAATAATAAATTAATAAATAAAAATCAGTGAATATGGCTTACAAATAAATCCAAACAACTAGAACAGTATTCCGTCGCGGAGGTGTATTTGGAGATTATCCAAACTGTGTGAAAACAATATATATTTACTTAACAATTTTTATTGTAAAAACGCTATTAAAATACTATGCAAATATGAAAAACATTTGAAATTACAAAATATTTTCTCACAATGAGTTTTTTTTTTTTTGCAAATATTCACGCTGCGCGCGTATGTTTTTGTAAATATTTCTTGTAAGATATAGTTGATATTTTTTATTAAGCCCGTTGAAGAGCGATTGTCACTTGAAAGCTAGCGTTTTGGAATAAAATGAAACTCATTGTGAGAAAATATTTTGTAATTTTAAAACTATGCAATTATTTATTGTAGGTATATTAGGAGCCAAACAAAAAATAGATAAAAACAGATATCAATACGGCTGAATACATGATGGGAATGTAGAATTAAAGTGAAGGTATTCCTTTTGTTCTAGTAGCCCTAATCTATTATAGAGATTCCAGGACATATAGTCGCTATTGGTGAGAACTTATCAGTGGCCGGTTAGTTGCTAAATAGGGAGCAGGAACCAAGTCGGACTCAAAGTTGCTCGGAAATATCTGGAACGATTGTGCCAAGATATGCAACTATTCCATTTACCGAGAATTTTCCTACGAAGGTCGACGGGATAAAGACATGTATATCAAAATTTAATTGATCTCTGAAGATAGTCTGCCCACAGCCACTGACCGATATAAATATCTTCTGAGTCTGTTCCTCGCAACCAACTGCTTCCACAGCTGATAATCAATTGTATTGTTTCATTTATACAGCCCTATCTATTTCATTTATATTATATAGCGGCGACAATATATATATATTATATAATCAACATGTAATATTATTAAATTCTAATTTAAAAATATATATATAATAGATAAATTACCTTTCAAAATAATATCCTTAGAAAATTCCCAAGAACTTTTCTATTTGAATGGTTTGAGAAAACGTTACCGCGCTCTGGGTTATTTTACCTGAAAAGCATCAATAAGCATTGTAGCCAAAGAAATACATACAAGTACTATACATACAAGTAACTTGTATTTACGTAGTTCCTCTTAGCATAGGCGGGCTACAAGCTTTCAAACTTTACATTAGAATTTTCTAATATAAAGGAATTTCAGGATAATAAGCTGGTGGATTATTGTAATTGTTCATTTAGCATTATAATATTATTTGTTTCCACACTGATAGTAAATTAAAAACCTTCCAAACCCCAATTTAAATATTGAATATTTAACAGACTTCAGATTGACCACTCGCACAAATGCCTCTGCCATACATCAAACGTTTATTTAACTTCTTCTTAATTACTTTGAGCAATTTTGAGTTTGAAGGTTTGTAACGCGACTATGAAGAGTTTTATAAGATGACGATTAACAGGGACTACATAAATATGGATTTCTCTAGCTACAATGGTAATTGTTGCTTTTATGGTAAAATAACCAAGAGTGCCTGCGGTGACGCTTCCTGATACCGTTTAAATGGAAATTGTTTCAGAATATTTATTGAGGCAATACATCTACAATCATGTAAAAGGAAATTTTATCTATAATACATATATATAGTGACGCCATGATCTGTGATAAATTGTGAATTATAATAGTTTGGTCGAAAATATTTCGGAATATCATAAGGAAAGAAACTTTGAAATGTTTGATTAGTATTCTTTTTCAGAGTAAATTAATCCTTGATATAATGAAATCTTTGAGTATACCTGGAATATACAAATAATAAAATTGTTTATCTTCTGTTGATAAATTATTCAACTCATAACCTATAATTCTAGATTCCATATAATCAGTGATCAAAGGAATATTGGCTAAGGTGTGAACACAGTTATAACTGGTTGTTTTATATGTTTGGGTACACCATAGCAGAATTTGATATTGCATTGAGTTCAGTTTGTACATATATTTTTTGCCAATAAATTGAAACCATATTTCTGTTCCGTAAGTTAACGATGGTCTTATTATAGATTTATAAAGTGTAAGCCTTTTTTGGGTGCTAAGACCCCAAGATTTTCCACATATTGAAAAAAGAAGGTTTTTCAATCTTTGGGTTTTGTTTAGTATAATGTTAAGGTGAGGGCCAAAATTCAATTTGTTTTTCCATCTATGATTCGCAATCGTAATTCCAAGAATTTTAATTTCTTCTACGGGCACAATAATATTGTCTCTAAAATTAATTGAAATTTTGTCTTTATTGTGCAAGTGTAAAATACTAGTTTTATCAAGATTGATATTTAGCTTATTATCATTACACCATTGATCTATCTTTTCCAAATTAAACTCAATAGACTTTTTTTTAGATTTATTAACCCATTATTCCAACATATAATAGTTACATCATCAGCATAACAAATGATTTCAGAGTTTGGTGATTGCAAATTAGTAAGCAGATCATTTAAATATATCAGCCAAAACAACAGAGACAATGGTCCACCCTGAGGACAGCCTTTTGTTAATATCTTTGAAACTTTCATATTATTATACTTGAAAATCGTTTTTCTATTTTTCAAAAAAGAACGTAAAATTTTGATCAATTCAACTGGTAAATTGTCTTCGTCTAATTTTTTAAACAAGGCTGGCCACCATGTATTATCAAACGCTCCTTGTATATCAATTGTAATCAGCGTAACTAGTTGTTTCTGTCTATATTCCATTATGATGTTTGTGATTTCTTTCAAATAGGTTGTTGTTGACTTATTCTTCAAGAAACCATGTTGTCTGGGGCTAAGGAGATAATTTTTTTCATAGTATTCGTATATTTTATTTTTCAATTTTTTTTTTCAAATATTTTTGATGAGTTAGAAATTAATGAAATAGGTCGATAACTCTTTACTAATTCTAAATTCGTTTTGTGAGGTTTTGAAATTATCCTGAAAGCTGCCTCTTTCCATCTATCTGGATAGTATCCGAAGTGAATGCATTTATTAAATAAATCGCATAATAATGTTAAAATCCTCTGACCCAAAGGTTTGCCGACCCCTGATAGTCGTCCATTCCCTACACTCTAGTGTTGAACAATCCAGTCAGCCGTAGAACATATCTCGGATATGTTCTGTGACGTGCGGAACTATCCCATTGATACACTCTGATCACCATGTTCAATGTATAGAGTTAGTTTTGAAAAACTACAAATATTTTCTCACAATGAGTTTCTTTTTCATTTTAAATTGTAAACTTTCAAGCGATAATCGCTCTTCAACGATCCTAATTAAACAAATCACTATTTCTTACAAGAAATATTAACAAATATTTGTGAATAATTCTTGTAAGAAATAGCTCATTGTTTTAATTGAGCTCGTTGAAGAGCGATTATCTTTTGAAAGCTTGCAATTAAAAAAAAAAAAAGCTCATTAAGAGGAAAAATTTGTGAATGGTATTTATTTACATACAATGCATATCTTTCTTTAAATTATTAAATTTAAGAAAAGGAATGTAGTGTTTTATGGTATTTTTAAATAAAAAGCGTTAAATGTCGAATATACAAAATTTTATGCTGATATATATGAGTAAAAGTTTGAAAAATAAAAAAGGTCAGGTGGTGATATTGAAAAACAAAGCATATCCTGACTACTCTCTAACATGAAGGTTTTTTTAAATGGCAGTGTTAGCTCCACTTAGAGGACTGTATTTTGCTCCTATAAGGCTCCACTCTACTGCCGCCTACCTCGTTAATTCTTTTCCGTCCAACGTCACCACGGAAGCACAAGCAAGCACACTGATACTCTGAACCCTTTATTTTTACACAATCTTACAATTTATACATTTGCATGACACGTGGTCAATGGTTAAACAGAATAAAAAAGAGATTAATAATAAACAATAAATATTCACAGATATATACATTTTAATTCTCAACAGGCAGAGCGCTATATAGTGGAACAAAAATCAACTAAACGTTGATTTAACATTTCCCTAGATATTTGGCCAACCTATTTTCTTGAAAAATCAAGAAAAGCCAACAACGAAAGGGTTTCAGGCAGCTGGCCGTCGTTAGCGTGATGCAGACTGTACCTTTACGAACAAAATTATTTTGATCCCAGAGGCTTCTTGAGAAGTCAAGAAATGGGTATTAAAGACGCGCATGTTTGTGGTCAGTTTATGCCCCTATTTTGTTTTTAATATCAATACCTGGCCTTTTTATTAAAAATAAAATATTTTACTCATGTTTGGCGTATTTACGCAAGTTTGGCCTTTTTTCCCCATGAATAGAGTATTTATATATTATTTTAAAAAGTTTACTTTTCAGATTACCTTTTTAGATTACTCTTTTACTTTATCCTTTTAATTCAAGAATATCTGTTTCCTTACCCCAGTTGTTTTTTTGGACAACCGTATGACGTGTAAAAGCCGATTTATATACTTGGTTCCGTTGTTATTTATTGCCGTTAAATATTTAAATATTTATTGATAAATTAAGAATATTGACCTCAAAAATAAAAATATAGACTTCCTTCTACTCATTTTTTTTTATCTTACTCTTCCTTATTTTCTATTCATATATGTATGTGTATATATAATATGTTTACAGAAGGCAGAGCGCCATCTGGTGGAACAGAAATCAACTATTCATTGATTTAACCTGTTCCCTGATATTTGGCCAACTCACAATTTCTCAATAAATCAAGAAAAGTCATCCACGAACGCGTTTCGCGCTGTTGTCGCACTTTTTCATTTTTAATATCAACACCAGACCTTTTTATTTTTTATTTTTCTATTGTATTTTCATGTAAATATATATATGAAAAACAATAGGAAAAAAATAATGTGCTTTTGGTCAGGATACGCCTTCTTTATTTTTAATATATGTGGAGAATCTTGCCGACTCTCTGTTTACTCTGTGGTAGTTGTAACAGCGAAGGTGCTGTCAACTGGAAGTTTTTTGGATTGGGGTGAATTTGCAGTCGTGATGACAGGAGTGAGGACACAGGATAGGTTGGTCAAGGGAACCGATTCTGACAGACAGAGAGCATGGAGGAGAGTGAGCTTAACGCCCCGCGATTTACGCTTTATCAGGAGACGCGTGTAGTGCGGATGAGACTCGGAGACGTTGCTGAGGCTTCCCCAGTCGGGTGGTGTCACGTGACCTCTATTGAGATTCTGATTGGTCATTCATTACATCATGGAAGATGAAGAATCGCCTTGATTGGTCCAAACGACTGGGAAGCCATCTTTGATAGTTATAGAAGGAAATGTGTGGATGGAGCATTGACCTAAATAAAGTTGTTTTTAGCGAATTCAACTCCGGGGTCCATTGTCTTGGAGTTCTCTGGAATAAAAGTGTCGTTGACCTAGCGCTAATGGTGTGAGATGGGAATCTTTCCTCTTAACTCTAGGCCTAACTGCAATCGTTTATGAATATCTATGATCGTATTATCTCCTTGTTTTTCTCTTTCTGTCTGACATACAGTCCGTACTTTATTTGTCTCTTAACAGTACATCATGTTATACAGTAGTTATAAGTTTGGTACAGGGAACAAGGTGGTGGGACATATGCAGGGACATGGTAGAAAGACTGGGGTTTTAAATTATCAGATATATATAGTAATATATTAAAATATAAACTACGTAATCTACTTATATAATTGCCTTATTCTGTCTGTGTAAAGTTCACTGTGTGAAGTTAACGGATAGATTTTGGTCAGAATGGATAAAATAAAAAAAAGTGTCAAGGGATGGGAATCGAACCCACGACCTTCCGCTTACCGGGCAGATGCTATGACCACTAGGCCACATGACCACAATTTATAATTGTAACAAATAGTATTTGAATCAAAACATTCAATCGGGTAAAACACGGGCGTTGCCCGGGTCATTCGGCTAGTCATATATAGTGTAACAGCCTTTAAATGTAGATACAATGCAACGCGCCAGCTTGGCCATCATGTTATCACAAACAAAGCAATAAAGTTTTATTGAGAGTCCGCCGCACCCAATTATATTTCAGAAGACATTATATAGGTTTACGTCAACCCCCACCGTCAAACAGGCCGGACAGTTCATCTCTCCCTCTCCTGTGTGTCACATCCCTCCTGGACCTTGTCGCGTCTTAGGCGATGGCTTCTAGGTGACATTCAACCTGCTTCGTCCTTTGTGACTCCCATTGACGCCTGACCTTGAGGCCCATGACTGCTAGTGTTTTTTGTACGACATATGCATATATATCTAAAGAGACAAGGGTCGCCTCTCCCGTCAAACTAGACGTCTAAAACCAGACGCCATCTATTGACCGTCGCCGCAACTAGCGGCCTCGGGTCGGTGACAAAGCCACAAAACCAGCTTTCGCAAACTGAAAAGGGTCCACCTAGAGACCATGATTTCGGTTTCGGTTTCAGTTTGCCAAAGCTGATGCTGTGGCTTTGTCACCGACCCGAGGCCGCTTGTTGCAGCGACGGTCAATAGATGGCGTCTGGTTTTAGACGTCTATTTTGACGGGAGAGGCGACCCTTGTCTCTTTAGATCAATTTCTTCCCGGCAAGGTTTCCATCTATATTTTAGCCATAGATATGGCCCAGCCACTTTGCCAGCTAAACACCTCTTTGGAAGATTGTCAAGATTCCATTAGATCCCGTGTGGATCTCATGGAATAAAGTCCGCCCTAGACTGACGAGGGCCATTAGCCCGAAACCATGGTCTCTAGGTGGACGCTTTTCAGTTTGCCAAAGCTGGTGTTGTGGCTTTGTCATCGACCCGAGGCCGCTAGCTGCGGCGACGGTCAATAGATGGCGTCTGGTTTTAGACGTCTATTTTGACGGGAGCGGCGACCCTTGTCTCTTTAGATCAATTTCTTCCCGGCAAAACTTTCATCTATATATATATATGAAAAACAATAAAAATAAAAAAGGTCAGTTGTTGGTATCAAAATAAAAAAAGACATTTCCTGACCAAGAGCTCATGAGCTTTTTTAAATGGCGCTCTGCCTTATAAAAGGCTCGTGTGCTTGTGGTTAGTATATGTCTTTTTTATTTTAATATATATTAATTATATTGATTATATATAATATTGAAATAAAATGCCTATTTTCTTTTTACTATAAATTATCTAAATAGTTCTTACAGATGAATTATTTGAAAAAAAAAAAACATGATATAAAATATCGAATATTTTCAAATTTAAAAGCATTTTTAATATTTTATTCAAGTGCTAACAGTAGCGTGTTCAATATTTTGAATGAATGAACCATTTTGATAAATGGGATAGCTAGACCTAACTGGATATAAAAATGTTTATATACTGCTGTTCCCATCTCTATATTACCTATTTCTTATTCAATATAAATGTTGTCTAAGGATATATACTATTTACAAATTGTATTTCTTATCTTTATCGCCACAATGCTCAAAATATTTCCATATAGGTAGTACACGGCAAGGCAACTGTCCGGGACTGGACAAACCGTTGGATGAGTTTACCAAAAAGATGAGCCGGAATTTCTTGTTTTAATTGTCTTGAATGAAAGTTTAATTGATAAAATTAAATTAAATAATTTTTTTAAATATTAAGCGCGCTAAATTTTCTTCCCCTGATATCAATATAGTTTTACCTATAGGGGTTCGAATTTTCTATCTAGATTTATATATAGACTATATGTTATATAGACATGTTGGATAAAGTGTTGGCTCTAATATCCTTTAACATACACCCCTCTAAATACTGACTGTAATATCTAGCTACTGAACTGTCAGAACTTATGGGGGTTCACGTAGCTGAAACCTTTCTATGTGTAAAAAAGATCAATTAGAGGGGTTCAAATATCCCAGTGAGTCGATGAGCAAGCCCCAGGGCCCGCCGCCAGCTCCTCAAGACTCAGGAAACCCCCCACACAAGATTCCCAGTTAATTGATTCTCTCGTTACTAATTCGGGAACTTCCGGTTCATTAACTGGCGTTCTCTCTAATTGTCTAGCCGGCAGATGGTGTCGTCTCGGATCAATTCTCCCCACATGAAGGTACGACTTTCAAATTCTACTCTGTCTTCTTCTTCGCCTAGAGTCAGCGCATTCAAACCCATGGCATTATATGATGAAGAAAATTGATTCAAATAGTATATTATTTCTTGAAGTGCACAGAAATATTTGTCGTAGTGAAATTTTTCATCTGGAATAGAAAATTCTGAATTGAAGATTGAGCATTACAGAAGTTATGAGGGGCGTTGTCTGACGACTCGAACAGGTGTTCAATCTTAAAAACTTGAAATGTGATTATCGTCGTTCAATCACATCGGTAATCAGTTCCCACTTGTTGGGGAAGATCAATATCTCTTTCTTCCTGTGATGCCACCGTCTTCGCTGTTTGATTCCACTAGCTGGCATGTTGGAATAATTTGCTAGCGAAACATTTCAGTAATATATTTATATCTAAAATGTAATTAACTATTGTATAGCTTTGCCTGTATATTGAAATACATTTAAATTACAAAATAAAAATATAATTACATAATCAATAATAAATAGAAAATATCAAAACCTATATAGGATTTATTACAAATCATTAAATAATTTAATCAACTGTGATTAATTAATCATTAAATTATAAGGTTATTAAGGTATTTTATAACAAATAAATTGACGTACTAAGCAATAATCACATGGAACAAAATTTGGTGTGGGTGAAGAACATGTATAGGGTGAAAATATTAAAATTTCAAAACAATTAATTGTTTTATTCCAAGGTTTGATCATCACAAATTGAGAAAGTCAATATGTCGTTGGACCCCCACTGGCTGTATGCAGGCTTCCACCCGGCGTGTAATGGACCGATAAAGATTCTAGAGGGTTTTCTGCGGGATATCTTGCCATATATATATATTCCAATATATACATATGTTCCCATATGTAATATAGTTATAGTATAATAAACAAAACTGTAAAAACAATTTGAATCGCCAGTTTGACCATCATGTAATGCAAAACAAAAGAATAAAATTCGATTGAGTGACAGCCGATGCCAGACAGTAACATAATACAACAAACATATCAGGGTACCAGGTGTGCCCCTTCTTGCTCAAACATAGGGAGTCCCTCTGACACACGATGATTGACAGACCCCTCCTGGACGGATCTGCCTTGACCGGTGTCGGCTTCACTCTCTCACCTTTTTCTAAGGTGACATCCAACATGTCGCGGCTTTTTGTGCAATTCACTCACGCCTGAAACCACTCTGAACATTGTGGCCACAACGACTGCATCTAACCAACCACATCGCAGTAATCCTACAAGATAAACTACATCACAACATAAATATATAAGTTCTCATATATAAATTACGTTATATTTAAAAATGGCTTAATGGCTATCTTCCGTCTTGATACTCAAGTTTGAAAACGGGAGTGAGTGCTTTTTTAACTGACTTCGTTTTTTAATTTTGATGTTTATCTTGTTTTTCGAAATATTATATAACAATATCTATACTAAATATTTTTAATAGACGATGTTGACAAGAGAGGATCAGCAAAGGAAGAATGCAACGTCAGGACGGCAGCGGTCGATCAAGGGACAAAACAGAACGAGAAGGACATAGCGATTGTCAGAACGGCTGTCACAGCACCGGATTCAACGTTATCTACTTTTCAACGTTTACCGGCACACAAGTGTCCAAAATGATCATGAACAGACGACTTAGTGGAATCTAAGAGCTTGCCAACAGTAACGATGCCTATCCCTCCCCCCCCTTACACCGACAAGTCCAACTACAGTGGTGTCTTACTGTGTCCTGACGACGTGTCTGAAGACGTCCTGGGCAGCGAGTGGATCCTGGCCTTACTTTCGAACACGACACAGGTCCACAACAGGGCGTTATGGTCTGGGGTGTCATTTGATATCAGGATCCCATTGGTAGTCATACCTGGCACCCTTACAGAATAACTAAGCATAGATGACATTCTACGTCCTGTTTTGTTTCCATTCCTTTCACATCTACTCCGGCCTTACTTTTTAACAAGATAATATCCGGCCACACACGGGTTATTGTAGATTTACTTCAATTTTGCCGAACTCTTCCGTGTCCAGCAAGGTAGCATGATATCTCACCCATAGAACACATCTTAGACGTGATGAGAAGGCGATTGTAACCATCCTGGTCTGTTCACTATGTAGCTCGACAGTTGGAGACATTTTGGAGGAAATCCCGCAGCACATTATCCGGAATCTTTATTAGTCCGGTACAGGCCGGGTGGCAGCCTGCATCCAGGCCAGTTGGAGTCCGAGGCCATATTGACCTTCTCAATTTGTGACGATCAAACTCTGGAATAAAACTATTGATTGTTCTTAAATATTTTTTCCCTATACATGTTCTTCACATATATCAATCAACTTAATCAACTTATTCTTGGTTCGTCGAATCGTCTGTGTGTGTTATAGAGTTTATAACCACTATTAAAAGAGAGACGGTAAGTCGAACAAATATGGACCTAGGTAAAAACCTTTCTCTCTTCGCCTCTCTATATTAGATTATATTAATACTCACATGATGTGTTTCCTATAAATATACCTGTCTTCTTAATTTGAGAGCCAAATATTATTGATACTGATAATAGTTAAGGCTGAAAAGTTAATAAACCACTCTCTCTTTGTTTTCAAGGAGACTGGTAAAAACTAATTCAAACTCTACATTACCTAAAAAGAAGTTTAATGATCAAATAGAAAAAGTTAAGATCCTCTCACCAAGATGCAAATTAATATTTTATTATGATAATGCAGGCTATGGAGAATTATCGGCGGTGAGAAAAACAAAGGCTGGCAGACTGGGGAAAGAAAGAGCTGCTACTTCAACTTTAATAAACACCTCTCAGAGCACCACACCTAATAACTGCCTCATAAAAACTACGTCTGGTTCATTACAGAAGTCGATGGGCCTAAAAACACCGCAAAGTCTCTTTTTTCAGCTTAAAATTGGAAATCGTTGTGCTTAGGCGTATAGAGAAAAAAGGTAATTTTTATTTAAGTCAATAAATGAATGGATGGTACCGTGTGTAATTGCTTTGCTCAGGGCAATACATCTGAATAACATGGATGGAAGCAGCGAAATAAACGATACTTAAGTGTGTTTGATGCTAATAAATCAGAATGTACTATTTATATTTCTTATCAAATGTAACTGGGGTTAATTGCGTTTCAGAAATTATCATAATTTATATATACTTTTAAAAATTGGTTTTAGGCATTTTCTCTTTCGAGATTTTAATTGGAAACTGTTCATATGTAAACTTGTCTAGACTCTCTATTTACACTTATGAGATAAAAATGTGTATATGGGCCTGTAGTATATTTTTAATTTTAATATAATAACACTGTTAGTAATGTTTCACATATCTTCTAATTAGTTAAGTTAGAGTCACTAGTTTATAAGATCACACACACATACCCTTCTATTAAAATGTACACTGCTCCTATTTGCTACCACCCCCCATATTTTGTATGAAAAGCTATCTATTTATTAATATAACCTGTATCATCCTTATTTGTATTTGAGCTCAAAATGATGACGTCAAAATAAAACATAAAAAGAGTGGTCTAAGGACAGCTACGAGACAAAGCTAAAGGACATGGCACGCCCAGGATGAGGCCCCTTCCGGGGCTTTTTATAGGCGATTCCTCCTGGGGTCAACACAGCAGTGACAGCTCAGAGTATGATACGGTGTGTCCATCTACGCAGGCCGCTTCTGGCTATCTCTCCTTGTCTCGGTATTAGGCATCCAGGTTTGTATCATGGCCTCCACCTCTGTCCCGTGGGCTGTCTCCGACCAGCTCAGTGCTAACATCTAGCCCTGTCTCTGCTTCTTGCTGTCCACGTGCGGGAAAAACCTCAACACTTCACCTCACGACTTACGACTACCAGTTTATTCACACGTCGGTTTACTCGGGGTTTCAACAGTAGACCCGTTTAAGTCGACAGGATCATTTGCAATATGACAGGCCCATAATAATAGAAGTGTCACTTTCCATTTAAAAAATGAAAATGATCAAAGGGAGGCTTTAGTGAAATAAATATCCTTTCATATATATATATAATACTTACTACTGTGTATATAATCTAAATTGCAAATATTTTATTTTTTAAAAACATGTATTTAATTTTCATCATTGACTTTTCTTTATTTTTGATCATAGATTTAAAATACTCTTTGAATAAATTTTGTAAATATGTATAGTTAACCTACCCATTTTTTTACTTCACGAATATAGGATTCATTTTATAAATTCTATATTTCTGTGAAAAATATTCAATGTGTAATTCGTTTCAAGTAAAAAAAAAATTGAAAATAAAATATACTTTATAATTAAGTAACTATCTTCCTTTTTCACACAAGATTTTCATGTTGTATGATAGAAACACATCTGTAAATGATTATACGC
This sequence comes from Cordylochernes scorpioides, assembly GCA_030710605.1. NCBI lineage: Eukaryota > Metazoa > Arthropoda > Arachnida > Pseudoscorpiones > Chernetidae > Cordylochernes > Cordylochernes scorpioides. The sequence continues at coordinate 6,449,607 of CP092877.1, read as the reverse complement.
ATTATTGACATGTGTCATTACATCATCATATGTAATGTACTTTGTACAAACTGAGGATAAATAAATAAAACTCTGTAATAGATTAAGAGTTGAGCTAAAGAGATAGAAGTCAAAACGTCTAAATTCGAGATAGATGGGAGTCACAAACAACATCTAAAGATAGATTGGAAGCTGTTAGGACGGCGCCAGTTTAGAAGGTCACCAGACGATCCACACTCTTCATATCTGGCGAAATGCAAAACTCCCTTTCTCAGAAAAGGCATATAATGCCCCCGTTTTAACCTAAAAATACAGTTACTTCACCATCTGCGTGAGCCCTCGCCGGTTGTACCCCAGATCCATCTCATCCATCATGTAGACCAGTAATAAATCTTTTATATCTCCATCTTTCGCTCCTAGCTCAACTTTTATCTGTTCACGGAACTTTCTTAGTGCAACTGTGTCTTCGTTTTTTGTATTTATTATTATTCGACATTCCCAAGCTTTCCACTCTGCCTCGAGTGAGAACTTTTAAAGGTCTTACAAGGTGCAGAGAGGTACTGGAAAACTCCCCATCCTGACTGTTCCTCTCGGTCAACACAGCATAGCGAGAGTTACAGGGACTCACACCATAGAATAAGTCGACTGGATACCTCATCACATTTTTAGTCGACAGGATTCTACAAGAGGCTACCAGTCCTCACCACATTTCATAGTCGACAGTATGACCAAAACGAAGAATGACACAACGAAGAAGGTAAGAAGACTTTCCAGATAGAAGCGAGAAAGAGCGAAGATGGAGGAACAAACCGACCATTCCAACAAAACGATCAAGCAAATCTCTCCCCCAACAAGAGATATTTACAGAAGAAACGACGCCCCAAGGGACCTCCGCAGACCCGCTAACACAGCTCTCCAACGCCGGGAGCAAGCTGTCTGACCACCCCAACGACACAGTTGAAATTCCCGCAAGTCATGGCAATCGAGGAGCAGAATGACCCAAATCCGGTGACAAGTTCTCCCCTTCGACCTGACATCGTCGAGACAATGCTCAAAGCGACAAGCCGCGATCAAATTCACAGAAGCTACAAGCTTCTACAAGCCCTACATGGAGCGCTTTCCACGTCATCAGGAAAACAACCAGAGACCAAGTTTCCTGACTGAACAAGCATCACACAATTGTAAGTTTTTAAAAAACCTACCATAACTTTATCTTCAAGTTCACAACTTGATTCCCCATAATTATTGTATTTATATTTTCACTTTAAGCATTTTAAAATCAATTTTCACCTTTTTTATACATTTTTTATTCAATTTTTAAAACTTTCAAACTCAAATTTATCAAATCTACTTTAAATTTTAATCAGATTATAAATTTCAAGTTATTACTCTCAATATTACTTTTAAAAAAAATTCGCCCATCACGCATTTTTACCAATTTACTAATCTTACATTTTTTCTCAAAATTCACCTAATATGGCATTATCCAAATCTATAACTAAAAAAATCATTATTATTATTTTTAAAAATCTCTCATTCATCATAATTCTAAACTTATTTTTGTTTTTCTTATTAGTTATCTTTATACCAAAAGACCAATATCTTCATCAATTCTTAAAATTTTGCAAAATCATTGTCATATCACCATTTTATATAAACACCCCAATTCAAAGTATTTTTCTATCACACCATTGCCCTTTTCCAATAATCATTTTAACTACCATAATCAACGATTTTGAAAAATATATTCAAATTTTAAATATGAATTAACATAGGTGAAAAGCATTTTTTTTAATTGAAAAAATCGAAAAATACAATATCTTCAAAATTACAACTAGAAAAATAACTGTCCTTCCCCAAAACAAGTTAAAAATCCAACATAGTCACACTCGCTCGTCTTTTCCTTTTACATGCATGATTGGTCATCAACACATTTCTTTCAACAAACCTTACAACATTCCCACACATCAATCTCTCCAATTGGCAACAATTAATAACGCGCGACTTAGCACAAATCCAATTTCGAGCCCCACGAGCTCCATAACGTCGCCCCACTAAACACTAAAAAAAGTTCGCATTAAACGTGCCATATCCACTAACAGTCAAAAATTCTCGATGTGTTTCATACACCCACCACCCATGACTAGTAAATTTGTTATTCATGGTGAAACTGTTAGATCTTGTGCCAAAACAACGACTTCACGTGACACCTTTTCATTCACAAATTTCCACTTCGTGTCACAGCGCCACACCACAAAACCTTTTCACTTTTCTGGCCAAAGACGCCTTCACGCCTGTTACACATCTCACCCCAAAGCGTGTCCACGTCGAAAGTCGCACTTTCACCACACATCTACACCTGACATCACTGCTTAGCATTTTTACTAAGTCTAAACAACTTCGAAAACACAACCACTTACGAACATCGAGAAAACTATATTTTCAAATAGGCAAGAAAATTGCCAACCTCGACAAAGAAGAAAGTCAGTTTCAAGTAAATGACAAACATAGCAAACCATCCCACATGTGTGACCATCCCAGAAATATAACCCGGCAATTCCCGTGAAAAACAGGAGGAGTGACCCCAGTAATAGAATCCCCGAATCTATTTCAGTTAAATGTCCCCGCTCAAGGCAGATGTTATTGACCGCTATCTTCATGTTCGCCATTTTTTAAACACATGTTTCACACTAACCATTTAGGTTTTCTTACAAATCTCACCAACGCCTTAATCACAGCACACAACAACATACATTAAATATTTTACATGTTAATTGATATCACCAATTAAAACAATTTGGTTAAGTCTTATATAGACTTTATGACGCAAAAGAGAAATCATTCTCTAAATACCACCATTTTGGACAAATGAAAATGTCATTTCACGTATTACCAGTTTCAGAGAGTCAAAAAACACCGATGTTTACCAATGGGATATGATCTAGTTACACACCACAGTTGTAACCTTTCTTCTAAAGAGACTATTTTGTTCAATTTTCCACTACCCATCATTTATCCAATCATTAATAACCTTTGATTATATTCTAATTTTTGTATAAAATCTTGAATATTTAGTTTCATTTTTATCTTTCAATTATATAATCAATTTTTAGTCCAACATTATTTAAAAAAAAAAAACTTTAATCAAATTTACTTTTATTTTTCATGATATTATTTTAGTATTGCAAAACATTTAATTGTTTCAAAAATCATTTTTAATTCTTAATTATTATATCTTTTATATATAACATGTTTATTTTGTCCACTTACACCTTTTTTTTACCTGCAATCATATTTCTATATTTTTATTCACTATATTTCATTTTTTTAAATACCTTTATTATATGACAATGTTTATCATCAACTATCGGGCATCTACAACAATCGTTTTCAACAATCATATTCTTTAACCAATTTCCTATACTTTATTATTACTATCTTTTCAGCCATTACTTCACATCAACGTAGAAAAACAACTGTACTGCTTGACAATTTTTTTATTTCGTAATTTTAACAAACTCTTTGAACACAGTTCCCCAGATTTAAAAATCCTAACTTCTGGTCTGAACACGCTTCAAGAGTTTATTTCAGTCATCCGCAGAGCAAATCACCAACGCATTCACAAAGTGTTCAATTTTTTAAACTTTCAACTTTTTTTTCCAGCTCTAGCGGACCACAATCAACCTTTGATTTCGAGTCAAGTCAGACCACCTACTGTCGCTACAATTCTACTTATCGCATGGCTCTACCACCCCTTTCAGTCATATTAATTCTTTTCTTCAACAACTTTTCAACCCAATAACCCTAAAATTGTAACAAAACACTGTAACCCTTATATAGGATCGCAAGTGAAACATTGCCTAGGAAGACACTCAAGTCTATTTCCTCGCTTTGCACCTGGATCTAAGTATTTGGTTTACATGTGCACTCCTAACAATTGCATATTCTTCAACTACTAACCCTTTCCAACGCCCGCCGATATTCTCTTAGAATGTGAATTTTTATGACATCATTTTATTTTAATCATCTTTTTTTTTTAAATCAAACAAAAATGTCATTTTTATTTCACTTTTATATATCCAAACAAATCATCTTGTTATAGCCCTTTTTAACCCTCACAGTTTAAATTAATTAAAAGAATTTTTAATTACTTACCTGTGTTAGAGAGGCTTTACCTGCTTAAACCCGGATAAACCCTTTCACTCCCGGGGCCCATCTATGGTAATTTAAACCAACAACCACATATTGTATATAACTTATAACTATATTTTAATGTTGTATAATAGAAACACATCTGTAAATGATTATACGCATGATTGACATGTGTCATTACATCATCATATGTAATGTACTTTGTACAAACTGAGGATAAATAAATGAAACTCTGTAATAGATTAAGAGTTGAGCTAAAGAGATAGAAGTCAAAAACGTCTAAATTCGAGATAGATGGAAGTCACAAACAATATCTAAAGATAGATTGGAAGCTGTCAGGACGGCGCCAGTTTAGAATGTCACCAGACGATCCACACTCTTCACATCTGGTGAAATGCAAAACTCCCTTTCTCAGAAAAGGTATATAAAGCCCCCGTTTTAACCTAAAAATACAGTTACTTCACCATCTGCGTGAGCCCTCGTCGGTTGTACCCCAGGTTCATCTCATCCATCATGTAGACCAGTAAGAAATCTTCTATATCTCATCTTTCGCTCCTAGCTCAACTTTTATCTGTTCACGGAACTTTCTTAGTGCAACTGTGTCTTCGTTTTTTGTGATGGACATTCCCAAGCTTTCCACTCTGCCTCGACCACGACTGCCTGTATTCTGTGAGAACCTTTAAGAGGTACTGGAAAACTCCCCCTCCTGACTGTTCCTCTCGGTCAACACAGTATAGCGAGAGTTACAGGGACTCACACCATAGAATAAGTCGACTGGATACCTCATCACATTTTTAGTCGACAGGATTCTACAAGAGGCTACCAGTCCTCACCACATATACTTATTTATTTTATATATTTACCTTATATAATATTATATAAACGATTAATAAAAGTTTATTCAATATTAATCTCTCTCAATGGACATAGTACTTATCGATGAGAATTTATCAGCAAAAGAATTGCAGACAGTACTTCTTCCATTTACCGCTTCCCTTGTGGGGGTGCTAGCCAGATCCAACAATTTATTGTGGAATATAAAAAGAGGCAAGAATGTAAATTCAACCATTATACCATAGAAAGGGATGAATCGTGGATTTTCCTCTAGAGAATTACAAATTGTCTTCTTGACTCTATAGCTATACCGCGCGAATCTATCTCAATTTTAATTTGATAGAAAATAATATATGCAGGAAATATTTTAGCCTTTCTGCGTATGTTGTAAATATCCTTAATTCCTTTGCTACCAATGAAATTCACTAGTAAACAAAATATGTTATTAAGAAAAAAAAATCAATAAAAAGTCAAATTTCTGATAAATATTTTTTAAAGAGTAAAGGAATTCAATATATAGCCGCGGAAGTATATAGGAAATAATATTAGGGATATGTAGGGATTGTCAGTCTAAGTAACGTAAGTCATTCCTGTAAACCTTGGAATGAATGAAACTCCTTACAATAAGAAAAAAGCGCTAAAGATAGTAATCCGAAGGATCAACAATGGTATCCAAATATATAACAATTACCTAGGCAATTTTTGCAAAGGTAACTATGAATCTCATCGGAAAAATATGGAATATGATGAAAGAAAAAACATGCCAAATACCAAATATATACACAAGTCACTTTTTAGCAATGCTGCTTCATAGAACATTAAGAAAACCTCAATCATGTGGACGACTATATTGAAGCCCTCGATGGATAAAAATCAACTTCGATCACTAAAAAATCTCCTTTTTGACTTAAAAAAAAATCGAATTGATAAACTTCATGGCGCAAAGTAACTCTAAAAGGTTTTAAAAATAAAAAAAAACAACAGTCATCTTGGAAATTTAAAAATACGTAAAAAATAACACAAATAAAACGGAAAAATAAAAATATTTTAACATACTCAAAAAATACAAAACATTTTCTAAACTTTTTGTGCTTTGATTAACGTGGTATTAATGTCATAAAGATAGAGGCTGCCTGGCCGGCATTCATAGTTCTTCAAATTAAATATACTTCGGCCAGTAAATCTTTTTTATTTACTCGACGTTTCGACAAAAACCTTTGTCTTCTTCAGGAGCGAACAAAAATTAAAACCCAATTAAAACCAAAGTTGTTGTTTTTTTTTGTCGAAACGTCGAGACAATAAAAAATATTTACTGGCCGAATTATCTTTAATTTGAAGTGGTATTAATATTTATTTTCGATTATCTGAATTTCTCGAGTTATGGACATACATAATATAACCCATAATATTGATCTGTTAGAGAAAATGTGATGACATTAACTTATTACTACACAACATCTCAAGTTATAGAAGGAAGAGAGGGGGCATCGATCTCTTTTTTTTTTTGTCTGAAAGAATTCTCTATCCTGAAATCTTGCCGTTTCATTATTTTAAACTTTTTTTTTTTTTTTTGTAAATTCGACAGATTTGATAATTGCTCTCATATGATGTTATGAAATCGAAGCTGCCCCTGTAATTATTCCATAATTAGCCTAATTTCCATTCTTGATTAATCAAGAAAAGCTAACCACGTGCACTTTCAGTTGCACGATAATTAGAATTGTTTTCTTAATTTACCCACCTTATCCCAGTACAATTTCACCTTTGTACTATGTTTTCACATTGTTTCGCGTTCCCACGCCTTTCTGGCTTTAACTACCTGTTTCATAATTTTTCAGGATGCCTTAATGACCAGTTTTTGGTCGTTGAGGATAGCTTCATCACGCTGACGAGGACCAACAGCCCAAAATGTGCACGTGGTTAGCTTTTCTTGATTAATAAAGAATGGGTATATTTCGCCAATTCTGGAATAAATAATTGAAAAATTAACGAATAGTTGGTATTTATTCCGACAGATGGTGCAAGCGATCAGAAACTTTCAGTTGCAAGATAAAAATATACATTTTTCTTAATTTATTTACCTTATCCCACTATAATTTCACATTTGTACTATTTTTTTGCATAAAAATATGTTTGATATGTGTGGAACCGAGAACGTCGTAGGTTCCTTATCCGAATTGCATTCATTGGCCGGTGGTGGGGGCGCACTAGCCTGGTTCAAATTCACATAAATAGGTACCGCTCAGCAAGAGCAACCTAGTTCATGATAATTGAACAATGAATAATATGTGAAAGTTATTCACATATTAAACAATTTTTAACGCGGGATTCAATCCCGGTTCATGACTGTCGGGAATCGAGCGTGTTACCCTCTCATCCACCGACTTATTGTCGGGAATCGAGCGTGTTACCCTCTCATCCTCGTGATATGATCTGAATCTGCCAAAGACATGTATAGAAAATAAATTTGCTAGGTGGATTCGATGGACAAACTATGGATAGAAATTTCGTCTGAAGTAAATTGTCAGGTGAACTTCTTTAATTTTCCGAAGCTGGTGTTGCGACTTTGTCCCCAACCCGAGTCGATCAAAGAAACGGTCAACAGATGGCGGATAGATGTTGCGGTTAATTTGACGGAAGACTTTCTATTTTATTTATAGATCAATTTCTAACAGGAAAATTAATTCAAATATTGAAGACAGAAGAAGACCACAGAATTGTTGCAGGGATGGCAGCCAGGATAGTGAGACAGATTAAGAGGAATCCTGGGACTGTTGGCGCAGCACGGCGACCTAACTACATGACTCCTCATTCTCCTCTGTATTCTGGGCTTAATAACAACCCAGTTATATGTTAGTGGTGACGTCAGAGAGGACGAATTTGGTTTTCCGTCCGCGTCCAATCAGGGAATGACATGGCGGATATGCTTGCATCCCCTTTCAGTTGCTTGGGCAATGTCAACGACCTGTTATTGACCTTTTTGGATGCCGTCTTTTTATTCCGGTGATATTTTTATTCAACATCATTTTTAAGTTATATCATGTAATATTTATTTTTGTTTCTATGTTCAACATTGTATATGCAACATATAATATAAAATACGACATATATATGTCATAAAAAAAGACGTATTCTAGTTACGTTACCAATTCATGCAGTCGTGGATGGTAAAAATGAATGATAACTTTTGTTCCAAAAAATATTTATTATTTTGATTATTTTTAAAGCAAACAGTTTTTTGCATACATACAACTAAAAATGTTATTATCTATTTTCAATAAAAGTAAAATTAGGTTGTATTCCTTTTGTTAAGGATTCCTTTTCATTTTAAAATTTAACTCTGTGATTATAGAAGTTTTATTATTTTATGAATAATAAAAATCATATTTTTATTATGTCATATATATATATAATATTTTTTTAAATTTCACTTTTTAGATTACATTTTTCTATTTGATTGAAAAATAAAGAGACATTTCTCAAATACTTAGGCTACTATCATTTCAGATTAATAAACAATTTCCTTCGCAGAGTCACTTCAAAAATAACAACAACAAAAAAGATGCAATTATAATGTTTTGCATACAAATCTGGAAAACGAAATTTACTGAAAGAAGAGTTAGGACCATCGAACATAAAGATCTATGTACAGAAGAATGAATGTTTATTCTTTAAACAAACTCTTTTGGGATTTGTGAATATTTTAATTCTAGAACATTGTTTCTTCGCTCTCTGTGAATCTTCATACAACGTCTCTACTCATGTAACGAGGTAATAAAGTTGCCTATAAGTTCAAATGTCGTCCTCACACATATGTATATAAGACGAATATAGTTTATTGTATAAAAATAAAGGAAATTAATTGGTAAAATTTGAAAAATAGTCTCTATTCATATGTAAATGATAGATCAATGCAATAAATAATGTTGATCATCCGGACATAAAACAGAATTTCTACACAGGTAAACAACAAGTAGTTTAGTAAATAACTACCTGGGAATTTTGAAATATCGCTCCTAAAATTTCATATATATATATAATATATATATATAAAGAGTAAATAAAAAGTGGAGTGAGTGAATATCGTCTCTGCACATATGTAAATAATTGAATGGCCAGTACGTCTGTTCCTCCCAGTACTGATGCAACAAGCTATTATGCAAATGGCGCCGAGGCTAATGATCTTATGGCTGTCGCGCCCAGATTGGTGTCGTCTGCGATTGAATATTCAACGACCACACGCCAGTTAATTAATAATCTATCGTTTGAGGGCTTTTGTTTGTCCTTTTAATTCTTCGCGGGAGTGGGAACAAACCTGAACAAACAGCCGTCATTGGTCTGCTGCGCTTCCAATACAATATTTGTTCAATGGGGGATTTTATGCAAGAATATTATGTTTCCATATGTATATTACAGTCGAACTTGGATAATTCGAACCCCAAGGGACCATAAAAAAATTCGAATTATCCAAAAATTCGAATTAAAAACGGAAATTATAATTATAAGAAATTCTGGGGACCAAGATAAATATTCGAATTAAAGAGGTTTTCGAATTAAAGAAGTTCGAATTATCCAAGTTCTACTGTATTAATATTTATCATAGCTCTTGTTTTGAAGAAAAACAATGAATAAATAAGATGAATGTAGTAGTTGGCCATTATTATATCAAGTCTCAATTATATTTGAAATTTAACAAACGATAAAAATAAACATACAATGTTATAAAAAATATAAACAAACGGCGTGATAGAATGTGTTTATAAATAATAAATTAATAAATAAAAATCAGTGAATATGGCTTACAAATAAATCCAAACAACTAGAACAGTATTCCGTCGCGGAGGTGTATTTGGAGATTATCCAAACTGTGTGAAAACAATATATATTTACTTAACAATTTTTATTGTAAAAACGCTATTAAAATACTATGCAAATATGAAAAACATTTGAAATTACAAAATATTTTCTCACAATGAGTTTTTTTTTTTTTGCAAATATTCACGCTGCGCGCGTATGTTTTTGTAAATATTTCTTGTAAGATATAGTTGATATTTTTTATTAAGCCCGTTGAAGAGCGATTGTCACTTGAAAGCTAGCGTTTTGGAATAAAATGAAACTCATTGTGAGAAAATATTTTGTAATTTTAAAACTATGCAATTATTTATTGTAGGTATATTAGGAGCCAAACAAAAAATAGATAAAAACAGATATCAATACGGCTGAATACATGATGGGAATGTAGAATTAAAGTGAAGGTATTCCTTTTGTTCTAGTAGCCCTAATCTATTATAGAGATTCCAGGACATATAGTCGCTATTGGTGAGAACTTATCAGTGGCCGGTTAGTTGCTAAATAGGGAGCAGGAACCAAGTCGGACTCAAAGTTGCTCGGAAATATCTGGAACGATTGTGCCAAGATATGCAACTATTCCATTTACCGAGAATTTTCCTACGAAGGTCGACGGGATAAAGACATGTATTTAAAATTTAATTGATCTCTGAAGATAGTCTGCCCACAGCCACTGACCGATATAAATATCTTCTGAGTCTGTTCCTCGCAACCAACTGCTTCCACAGCTGATAATCAATTGTATTGTTTCATTTATACAGCCCTATCTATTTCATTTATATTATATAGCGGCGACAATATATATATATTATATAATCAACATGTAATATTATTAAATTCTAATTTAAAAATATATATATAATAGATAAATTACCTTTCAAAATAATATCCTTAGAAAATTCCCAAGAACTTTTCTATTTGAATGGTTTGAGAAAACGTTACCGCGCTCTGGGTTATTTTACCTGAAAAGCATCAATAAGCATTGTAGCCAAAGAAATACATACAAGTACTATACATACAAGTAACTTGTATTTACGTAGTTCCTCTTAGCATAGGCGGGCTACAAGCTTTCAAACTTTACATTAGAATTTTCTAATATAAAGGAATTTCAGGATAATAAGCTGGTGGATTATTGTAATTGTTCATTTAGCATTATAATATTATTTGTTTCCACACTGATAGTAAATTAAAAACCTTCCAAACCCCAATTTAAATATTGAATATTTAACAGACTTCAGATTGACCACTCGCACAAATGCCTCTGCCATACATCAAACGTTTATTTAACTTCTTCTTAATTACTTTGAGCAATTTTGAGTTTGAAGGTTTGTAACGCGACTATGAAGAGTTTTATAAGATGACGATTAACAGGGACTACATAAATATGGATTTCTCTAGCTACAATGGTAATTGTTGCTTTTATGGTAAAATAACCAAGAGTGCCTGCGGTGACGCTTCCTGATACCGTTTAAATGGAAATTGTTTCAGAATATTTATTGAGGCAATACATCTACAATCATGTAAAAGGAAATTTTATCTATAATACATATATATAGTGACGCCACTATCTAGTTTAAATAATATACACAGACAGAGCGGAAAAGATCGCTAAAGAGTACTTCCATTCTCAACATTGCCAAATGTAATTTTGTATTTTTCAATCAGAAATCGAAAATTCGGGTCAAATATAAAAAAACGGCATCTGTATTCCAAGAGAGTGAAGAACACGAAAATAATCGCCGCCATAAAAACCCCAGTAAACGTGAAGACGTTACAATAGTTCTTGGGAGCTATTCAACGTTTACCATGCCGAGCTACGTGACTATGCATGTGCCTCTCAATCAAATCCTTAGAAAGGATGGGATGTGGTCTTGGCCTGGCAAACATCAATTGGCTCTCGAAGACTGCTCGAACTACCAAGCCATTACTCCGCCTGTATCAGGAACTATTGTTGAATTTGAAAATATTGTAGAAATTAAACTCTTTAAAACGATCATTAAAACAATAATAAACAATAAGAGGAGCTTCTTGTGTAGATTTCTTTATTACCGCAAGCTTTCGAACAGAACGTTCTTCATCGGGCGTGGATAGTAAAACGTGCTAACATGCTATTAGAGGAGAAAAACTAATATATACGCCAATAAATTTACCACCAATAAAATTAAATCAATATGTAAATTTATTGGTGTATATATTAGTTTTTCTCCTCTAATAGCATGTAACACGTTTTACTATCCACGCCCGTTGAAGAACGTTCTGTTCGAAAGCTTGCGGTAATAAAGAAATCTACACAAGAAGCTCCTCTTATTGTTTATTATTGTTTTAATTTGAAAATATATTGATTTTTTTTTATTATATATGTTGCAATATATTTTAATATATACTTGATATCTATATGTGATACAAAACGGAATAATAAAGTTTGATTGAGAGTCTGCCGACGCCCAGACAGGAAAATGGTCTCCGATTATACAGTCAGACTGTAAAAAAACATAGTCGAATTACCAAGAGTTCCCTTCTGGCTCTTAAACAGATCAGACCCTCCTCGACCGGCTCTGGCCTCTCTCTCTCCCTCTGTGAGGTAACATCCAACATTCATCGTCCTTTTGTGCTATCCCTTTACGCCTGAAACCACTCTGACCATTACTCCATACCACGACTACATCTAACCTGCCTACCATGATATTCAGGAGACAGGAAAACATACCACACTAAATATATTAATATATATATTTGGCCATTCAAACAAGATTAGTATCTTTTATCAGATATACACGTTTCACAGGAAAATGTTCGGGATAAATTAAATATACGACGTATTTCCCAATTTTCATGTCGGATTTGCGACGAGCGCTCCGATGTGCTATAATTGTCCTCCTCACTACACTCCGCACTTTAAGGTTCTCGCTTCATTGTATCAGTTTCCTAAATTACTCAAAATCTTAATTTGAAATTTTAAAAATGAAATACACTGGCTAAAAAATTGTATCACCTATAAACCCTTTAGAACATTTTTAGAAAATGTGCATACTTAATATGAACATAAAGACCTTTAAACAACCAATTTTATGAAACCGCAAATAGAATAAAAGAGAATGAAAATAGCCTCTTTTATTTTCTAAAGATAATATTTAATCTGTAGAATTCCAAGGCGGAATAAAGGGCATCATACAAGAAAATGTCTGGTGTTATAAGAGGCAGAATCATAGGCACAGAGAAATTGAAAATTTGACTAGACTTTTGACGAACAAGGGTTCACCGGTGATGAGCCAGGCCCTCCTACTAATTTATAATTGTAGTAAGAACAGCAGAAAATAGTATATTTCAAAAAATCATACTTGTATTATATATGAGAAATTTCAGTTTCATTTAAATTATTTTAGATTAGCTGAAAATTTCTATGGCTATTGCACGAATCCTTTGTATTGTGTCAAAAGCGTCCAAGAATATTAATCAACACAAAGCATAAAATTATTATTTTATAGAAAAGTCGATAGTCTTTTATAAATATTTTAAATTAGGGTCAACTTGCGTTTCGGGTAATTTTCAGGATCATTTCTGATAGATGGCATGGATGCCTAATCCAGATGTAAGAGAATCGTCTATTAGCGTATCTATATATAGGATGTGAGGTAAATCAACGGAGCCATATGGAATATGTCTATGATATACCCGATAGAAACCTCCTTCACATCACAGAATACAGTTCCAGAATGTATCCGCAAGATTTATACCTCTACTGATCTCTTACAGCTTTCTCAAACTTAAGAGAGATAATTGGATAATACACCTTACTAGATGCTAGAATAATTAAAAACAATACAAAATATATATATATATATATTCATTCGTTAATCATTTGATTAAACGTGTGTAATATACTACACATTCATATGGATTTATGATTAATGAGATATTATCAGTATCTATTTCACAGAATCTTGTGAATTTTGAGGCAGGTCGAGTCTCACGGCACACCGGTTGAGAAGTTCTGATTAAAAAAAAAAAAAAACAGTTCATCCTCTAAGTAGGAAAATAATTTGAATTCATCGTTTTCTCTTCCACTGCATGATGGTAATTGATTATCGTGAGGATATCATTGCAACCAGAAATGAGAGGGGAGAATCTGTATAAAATTGGTCTTATTAAAAGCTACGGTAATGTGTGAGCTATTTTCAAACTTTCTCCTCCTGCCGCAATTCTCGAATCTAAAGTCCAACGAAAATGCCATCTTTAATTTTCGCATCATTCATGCTAGTGAAATTTTGCTTTATATAGGCAAATCCAGCAGCACTTGGATTCATCGCCCTGACAAAGTTCTCAATTGATCTCAGTTTAATATGTAATGGTGGTGAGTATATGTTTTTTTTTTCAGATTTCACCAATGGAAAATGTGCAATATTTATTTTCTGGAGAAAGGGTTTAACAGTTTGGACAGTTCTTTCTGATATAATGCCTTTCCTGGTCTCTACCATTCCACTTATGCAGAAAACAATAACATTTTGTATATCAACATTTGTGGCACATGTAGATCATCACTATGATAAACTGATCTCATAGCATATGACAATTAAAGATATCTAATGGTATGGTTTGTTTTAAATGTAATACCTGTAGTGTTTGTCAAACAAAAATAACAGTCTGAATAATGGTATTTTGGTTCTCTGCATACCATTGGAATCGCAAAAGACATATGGCCTTTACATTTAATCCTTCCTGAAGAGGCCGAGCACAAGCTTGACAACAATGATGAGAGGTCCAAGTCTTATCTTGTGGTCACCCACTTTACATCCAAAGTTCATAGCACATTTTGATTAGCGGTGAAAGGTTTCGCCTTTGAGCTTTGAAAGTTAATCCCACAGATGTAAGAGAAAGTATCTGGATTATTCACGCATCAATTTGGCATATTGGCACCGTTTTGTATATACGATCTATAAAAAAATTCAGTTTTAAAAAATATAAATAATGAATATAAATAACCTTTTTTCCATTGAATATATTGCCATCTCATTACAAGGCTACTAAACAAATCGTTGGTTTACGTATCAACTTGTCAAAGCAAGAACAAACCCACAGTAAATATATCACCGCTAGCTGATAGAATGAGGTTTAAGCAAATATATTACATAACAATTGTTTACATTTATTATTGAGTGCTTATATTAATACTAAAAAAGGTTGTCACTCAGAAACCTTGCTTGTTATAAAAACGCTAATAGTATAGTTTTAAACCATCTAAAAAATACAATAATATCAGATATTGTTTCTTTTAGGAGAAATGAAATATTTAATAGGCTAATCCCTTAATAGAATGTTCAAATCTAAAAGCTTGAGGGATGAGTTTCTTTTGAAAATAAATTTATTTCGAGCTTTCTCTCTCTCTCTCTCTCGGGCAACGCCCTTCTACAGGAAAATAAAAAATAAAAAAAATTAAAATATCTCAGTGTAATATATTTTAAATTTCTCTATTTTTAATTTTCCTGTAGAAGGGCGTTGCCCGAGAGAAAGCTCGAAATAAATTTATTTTCAAAAGAAACTCATCCCTCAAGCTTTTAGATTTAAACAGAAATTAAATATATTTTTAAACTAGTATAATTGGAGATTAAATGTGGTTATTCCACGGGAATTTGTGTAATATCGGTCGGTTGTAGCATGTTCTGGGGTGTTAGTTACGGTGAGAGGCTATATAGTCGTGTGGAATAATAAATATACATTATACAATTCGGATTGCAAGTATTTAATCGAATCAATGAAAACATCGCTAACTATTGTTAGATAATGGTAGAGTAATTTCTTTGACACACAACCGAAGTCACGCAGAATTCACTTATATCAATAACATTTACTAATCAATGCGAAAAAAAGAAATAATTGTTAAAATAAAAATATTGGTAAAAATAATTAATGATTATAATCAGTATTTCAAAACGCCAACTATATACATATACACGCTTGTTCGGCAGTACATATACTAAAATTAGAACGATATACATATGCACTTTTTCAAATGCAATAATCATTTTGAAAATAATGTTGGGGTTTAAGCAGAAAAATAGGCATCACGCGCGCAGTTCGCTAATCATATTCTAATCATAAAAATATCGTCATCACACACAATCCATGAGAGAAATATTTGAGAATTTGTTGAATAATCACTCGTTCTGTGGTTCTGGCAATGATATCAATTCACTGATACAGAAGGTAGGCCAATATGCTACACGTTGGGTTCTCCTTGACTAAATACGTGTTGGGAAACACCAACTACATTAAACGCTTTTTTTAATATATTTCATATGGAGTTCCAGATAAGTTTAAATATGATGCCTATATGAATTTTGATATTAATTTCGACAACATAATTGGTGAATGATAAAATGTGTATTTTATCGGCGAATGAGAAAAATCTGGATAAAGTTTTATACTATGATGCACTAGCGCGCCATCTGTTATCAAAATTCAAAAATATTTTAAAGGCGTTAGATTCTTTTTGATATTTAACAATTTCTACTTACCTTACTGCAATGGAAAAATTAATGAGAGGGCCTGGCTCATCAGTAGTGAACCCTCTCAGCGGTTTCGCCAGTTTAATCTACCAATCCGCTGTTATATTGCATTTTTGGAACTTCCTTTTATAGTGATACTGTTGGTAGACTCTTTGAATGGGTATTTTAGAAGCACTATGGACATAAGCTTTGAGGACAGTAGAATTACACACATTTATAAATATATAATATGCTTCGAGCAATCGCTCTTCCGCAAATATCAAATTGTTTCTTTTATTAGAACATTTATAATATGATGCACTAGCGCGCCATCTGTTATCAAAATTCAAAACTATTTTAAAGGAGTTAGATTCTTTTTGATATTTAACAATTTCTACTGCTCTTACTTAAACTGGCGAAACCGCTGAGAGGGCTCACCACTGATGAGCCAGGCCCTCTCATTAATTTTTCCATTGCAGTAAGGGCAGTAGAAATTGTTAAATATCAAAAAGAATCTAACGCCTTTAAAAAAGTTTTATACGTCACGTTATTTCTACTTGGGTTCGCCGAAATGTTAATTCATTAATATTTTTTAAATCTCTCGAGTACAAAATTAAAAAGTGTAATAATAGATGTCGTAATATTTTTATTACTTCAGAATTAGCTTAACAACGGCGTGGAGAGCCAGCCGTAGGTCAACATCTGCGTCGTGCCCCGAGAATAAGTTGCAAACAGTTCGGCCCAGTGGATGGAGAGTGATACTAAAATGGCGTGCGCGTGTGAATAAAAATATTTAGAAAAAAAAAATAAAAGAGCACACTCAATATAATCCAGGCAATGTCTCAGGACTTCCTAACAACGAGGACAAATTGTCCATATATTGAGAGATATTAATTAATTTCCCTCCATTCCATGTTCAGGCAAGACTTGGATACTCTGGATTCACGGAGACAGTGATCGCAATTTCTTCTTTTCCGGTTTCGTACAGATATCCAGATCTTGCAAGTTAGTGGCCAATGAAGAATAAAGAAGCACTTTTAAATGAGGACGGATGCGACTACAGGCCCTGTACCTGTGGCTAAGCGTGAGTCGCTGAATCAACAGGCACTGCTGTACGCAGGGTGGGAAGGACTAGGTAAAGAGCCGGGGTCATGCCGAATGGAAAAGGGTAGTGTTCTGGCTTTCGGCACCGTCATGCACCTCATCACAACGCATCATTATGGTTTGGTTAGCTATCGTTTATGATAGCCGATCACACTTATGATTCTTATTGAGAACACTGTGACAGCCCAACGATACGTGGATGACGTGCTACGGCCAGTGGCTCTATCCTTCCTTTATGGAGTGTCAAATGCCATTTTCCAGCAGGATAACTCCCGACCCAACACAGCACGCCTCAGTCAACATCCCTGCATGAAACTACGGTGATTCCATGGCCCCAGTCTCTTCTGATCTCTCGCCTATAAGACAGGTTTGACACCTATTTGAACTTTGTGTGCGTTGGCTCTCACAGCCGCGTTCAGAAGATGACC
This sequence comes from Cordylochernes scorpioides, assembly GCA_030710605.1. NCBI lineage: Eukaryota > Metazoa > Arthropoda > Arachnida > Pseudoscorpiones > Chernetidae > Cordylochernes > Cordylochernes scorpioides. The sequence goes on along the minus strand of CP092877.1, from coordinate 6,431,780 downwards.
TGTGGCTGATGGTCGACAGGGAATGGGCGGTCAACCCTCATCCGCACGCTCATTAAGTCAGTACCAAGACGTGTTGACACAGCCGCCCGAGGTGGTCCAACAAAATATTGAGTGGACGGCGAGGTCGTTCAGTGTAAAAGTGTATTCTGTTCTGATAAAGATAATTTATCGTTCGTTACTGGTATCCTTTCTAGGTATATTTCCACGACCATTTTCCCACTAATTCTTGGTGTTGTAAATTCAGTGTCACATAGAGCACATAATGTTTCTGGGTTCACCAACCGCCTGACATCTTGGCCGCTGCCAGGTGGGAGTGGGGGTTAAGGACGTAGTTGGCTGCATCGTGTCATTTTTACGTTTTTTTCTGAGACCGCAATTTTCTAATGGTAAAACAGAAGTGCAAAATCCTGGCAGTTCATACAACCATCTCCTGAAATTCTTATTGTACGAACATTTATATTAGAGCCTCGAGCGTTTTGTAAAAGTAGAATGAGCATGTGGGCAAGTCCATCAATATAGATAGTTTTTAACTTTTTTACCCTTTTCGGTACGTATTTACAACTTTGCTATTTGGCTTGCACTTCTGATAATTTCTCAGATATTTGTCAGCGGCTGTTTGATGTTTAGGAATTGGGAGGTGGGGATGGATGATGTTGGATGATTCTTCGTCGTAGGTGTCGCATGGAATATTTTCTTTTTTAATTGTAGAACTCAGGAATTCAGTTTTTAACTATCAATCATATATTTTAGAACTTAATATAGGAAAAGGTTTAGATTTTAGCAAGTAAATAACAAATTATTTTCAACATACACGATAGTGCGAGCTATGCCCACAATGTCAGTAGAGAGAGAAAACATCAACATTTATAATCTATTCCACTTGTCATTTCAACAATTCGAGCTGCTGCAGGGCAACTGACGTCTGATAAATAACTTGTCAAATAGTTGAGGTCGCAGCCTAATGACTTCCTGCACGACGCCAGACAATGCCCTTAACTCCATTTTCTCTCTTTTCACAATCATTGAACAAACGCCAAAATATTTGACCTATACTTGGCTAGGTTATGAGAAGACTTCACAAACTTAATCAATTTAATAGTCCCTGCCATTGACTGGATCTATAAAGTCCTAAAACTAAACAAAATACAAAAGAGAAGTTCTCCTCCATTGCACCATATTCTTCAAATGATTTCATGCAGTGAACGGTGTCTAGAGTGCAGTGAACGGTGTCTAGAGTCTGGCTCGTCTAAAGTCTCTACCTCCACACAAACCTTTTTGATATCAATATTAGGATTGACAATTGAATATTGATTTTATAATCAATTCTTATAAAATTTTGAATTAAATTTTAAAAGAGAATCATTCCTTCCTAGCAATATTTTTAATAAAATATTATAATTAACGACTGAGAAATATGTGTTTTAACACCTGCCAAAGTGTTTTTTTTTTCTGTACGTACTGCAATATATAAATATATTCGGCATGCTAATATGATTATGGTTAAAATTAAGGTAACATTTTATCTGTTAAAATATCCTCAGAAAAAAATGATCAAGCCAACGTTATAAAAAGGCAGGTTCTCCGTTGTTTTCTGATTTGCGAGAGAAGAAGTATTTTTGAAATCCAGCTATCTTGGATCTCGAATGGCACTCCATTTTCTGAATGGTTATAAAAGGAGGAAGGTATATATCTATTTGTAAAAATATAGGCTGAAATTTGAATGAAAAAATTCTCGAATAGTATAACTGGTGAAGAATTTAAGCCGTATGCCAAACCAAAAATGATTTTTAGGTATGGTACTAATTTTCAACCCTAAACTGAAATAGCTTTAGGTCAAAATTTGTGAGAAAGTGATAGTAACCTGCTTTTTAAAATAAAATACAAAAGAAAGTTGCCTCTTCATAAACAACGAACATTTTAGAACTGGACTACCGGGTACTACCTCAGGGACCCTTTCAAGACCCGGGAGCAGCTCAACGATCTCTTTGAGCGTATCCCCAACAACATCTTGGACAGGTCTGAGCTCGAAGGGCTTGAAATAGGCGAAGTCTGGGAGGCGATATCCTCCTTCCGCGTTCTGAAGAGCCTGCAGAAGATGAGAGTGTGCAGAAGACTGCCCTCAACAGGGTTTCCCGGAATCTGCTGAACTCCTTGCTCAACTCCCACTCCGCCATATACAAGCGCCTAGCGGAAGTCCGTGTCCAGTCGAGAAGCGCCCAATGAGCTTCCGTCTGGCATCCATCAACGCCCGCCGGCTCGCCGCTCGCGAGAAAAGCATTGAGATCTGTCACTTCCTGCGTCAACATCGCGTTGACGTCACCTTTGTTCAGGAGACCAACGCCTCGTCACTGGACGCCATCCTACATCTGTGTCTGGGCTATAGCGCCGTCATCGTGCCCCCCGCAGCCCTCAGAGGTTCGGGCTCGCCTGCCTCTTCGCCCCGGGGGTCGCTGTCCTGCGTCTAGTGGCCGGGCAATATCTCCATCGTCTCCATCGACGCCCGCGGCCAGGAAGTGCGATTCCTCGCGAGCGGCTCGAGAAGCTGGAGTCCATCACGGCAGCCGCGATCCAGGAGGACTCCTGGGTGGTGGGCGACTTCAACATCGACGAGCAGAGCACGAGAGACATAACATCCGGCTCGGTGGAGGCCCTCACGGAGCTGATGGATCAGACAGCCCTTGTCGGCGCCGCCACCCTGTTAATCGCCGCGCAAATTCCTACGAGTGTCGCCAGTTGCGGAGGTCGTGTTGACGCCAGTCTTCTGGATAAGATCTTATTTCTTTAATACTCTCCGACCATGTAAAACGTAACTACATACTCAGACCACCGCGCCGTGCTTCTCCATAAGGGAAAATCACCCGATCCTCATCCACCTCGTATCTCTGCCATGATCGGGGCTCGTCGTTGATCGTGTGGCAGCCCTCATAGATATAACTTCAAGGACCATCGCGGACATGACCTCCAGAGAACTATGGAGAATCTGGTCCCGCATCAAAGCTGATCTTATACCGGATATTGAGTCCTTAGACGCCCCTTGTATTACTGCCGATGACTACGTCACCACGGCGGGGCGGTTTCTGAAAGCCTGGCTCGAATCCACGCCGTCTATCCGCCACTACCAGATCTTGGGCGAGTGCTTCGCGTCCGACGTTCAAAGCTGTCGAACATCTATCATCTGGCTTACTCTACCTTTCGGGAACGCTTCGGAAGCTCTCCCTTTGACCCAAGTGACACCACAAGGTTCCTACGAGGTACGACAGCCATAATTGACCTAGAAGAGAGCGATCTTTTACACCGTTTCGAGATCTCAGCGGAGGAAATTTCCAATACAATCCAACGCCTGCCACTCGACAGGCCGTCCAGGTGTGATGAAATACCATGCGACATAATGGTGGTTTTCGAGGAATACTTCACTGGCGCATTCCAGCGAGTCTTCGAGGCGTCTAAGTTCTGTGGGGCCTCGTCAAATTCTACACGACAATCCAACATCTGCCTCGCCCCTAAGGCCCACGGTGGTCTCGGCCTGAATAATTATCGGGCTATCTCGTCCCATCATCTGACTACAGGGTTCTCAGCGGCATTCTCCTTGCGAGACTGCGGCCTCATCTTCCTCGCCTTGTACCGAAGTGTCAAACATACGCCGCTCCAGGACGATCCTCCACCTGGAACGTAGCGTGTGTATCGACGAGGTCGCCCTATCCTGGAAGAATAGTTCACCCCTAGCTGTCATTTCCACCGACCTAGATTCAGCCTTTAACACCTTGGACCGGAGCTTTCTGATGTACCTGATGTTTTCCATATTGACATTTTTTTAATTAAGACCGTTTAAGAGCCATTATCGTTTGAGAGCAATTTAAAATAAACTCATTGTGAAAAAAATTATTTGTAGTTTTTAAACGCTTTTCATAATTTTGCCTTGAATTATATTGTCAGGAGGACAGAGTTTCCTGGTATTCCCCCTTATCTGGACCGACCGGTCGGGGTAAACAGTGGCGTCACGTGGAAGGAGGATATATCTCAGTTCTCCCCTCTTGCTCTAACGGCTGGGTCGATTTGGCTCATGTAAATAGTAACTCTTATTTTATATTTAAAATCTCTCATATAACTCATTAAATAAATATTTAAAGTAATTCGAAGGCCTAGTTAATTATTTTTCATCGCGACAATTGTGGTGGAGATGCTGGGTAATTTAGGGAAGACAAACTTGAACACCGCCGAGAAGACCTTGAAGCCATGGGTGCTGTGATCTGCATTTTCGGAGACTGGCTCCAGGATTCCACCACGTGCTAAAGCCAAGACTTCCCTCGAAGATGACGATGTCCCTATAGACGATACGACGACACAGCCGCTCTTCACGCCGCAAGAAAATGGACGCAAAGGTACTAGGGACAAAGTTCCAAGACTTCGATGGAATCCTTGGCAGAAGCACGTCAAATCCACGTCAGTATCTGCAATAGTTGCTAGCTGTGGGTCACAGCTCCCATAGGGAAGAATCTATGTAACATAGTATGTATTAATTTAATTTATGTAACATAGTATTTCTTAATTTTATTATTTTTTATTTAACAGAGTGGTCATTTTTATTTTTATATCTTGCGACTCTGTAAATTTCCCTCGTGGCTTATCTTTTGTTTACCGTTCTTAGTTTTGTCCTTCCCTGAAATAAATTTTGTTTCCTCCTGAAGTTTTTGTCTTCCCTAATTTTCCACGTGGCATTTTGGTGGAGATGCTGGGTAACGAGACAGTCACCAGACGAAGTCGTCGCCTTCAAGGATTGCAACCAGAGCTATCTACAGTGCTTGCATTTCCCGCTCGGAAGAAAATGGAAAGAGAAGAAAACCGACCATTCTGCCATCGGTGGAGAGATCCCACTGTCTTCTCGGGGGAACGTGGGGAAGATTCGCAGCGTTGGCTGAGCGACTTCCAGCGTGTGGCACGTTACAACAAGTGGGATGACTCCATGTGTCTGGCCAACGTCATCTTCTACCTCACTGGCACAGCGAAGTGCTGGTTCGAAAACTTCGAGGAAATCTTGAATTCGTGGGAGGAATTTAAGATAAAGTTTTGTGAAATATTTGGGAACAAGGAAGACACGGCTAGAAAAGCCGAGAACATTCTTCGAACTAGAGCGCAGACGAGTGGGGAAAACGTCGAGAGCTACATACAAGAAGTCCTCCTTCTTTGTAAACAGAGCAACCCCAGAATGTCGGAAGGAGAAAAGGTGAGCCACCTGATTAAAGGCGTAGCGGAGGAAGTGTATCAGGCACTTGTTGGGAAGGACATCAGCACGGTGGACCAATTTGTTACGTTCTGCCGCCGATTCGAGGCATTCAAGAGGATGCGTGTTGCACCGCCCAGGTTCAACCGACTGCCCAATGTTACCACCATCTCGACCGCTGAACCTGAGAACCTAGAAGCCCTGATTAGAAGAATAGTAAGAGAGGAGGTGCAGAAGTTTATGGCTCCTCCTTCTACATTTGCCGCCCAGGATATCGACACTCCATCTCCCGACCTACGGGATGTCATCCGTAGTGAAATCCAGCAAACGTTGGCTCCTATCTCTGCCCCTCGTCAGCCCGAGAGCTTCCGCCCTCGGCGACAATACCTCCCCCAGAACGATCAAGGTTACCGACGAAGAACCGAAGGGCCACCAAATAATCAAAGGACTCAGTGGCGTACTGAAGATGACAGACCGATCTGCTTCCACTGTGGGCGCCCTGGCCACGTTGCACGTTATTGCAGAGACAGACGTCAAGCTTTTGCGGATGCCAGACTTGGAAGAGAAACAGTCGATTTCGGAAGACCAAGAACGGAAAATTACACCATGGGCGAATCAGGAAGCGAACTATCCCAAGGAAGATTTAGAAACCCGTCGCCATATCCCCACCGCGGAAGATTCCAAGCTCCCAGAAGAACCTCACAATCCCCTGCTCGCCGTCCCAGCCGCTCACCCAGTCGCCGCAGTGAGGAAAACTAGATGGCGCGCCCTCTGGAGGTGTGGCCGCCACAGACGAAAATCCTCCCTGCCGTATAGCCGCTACAATGGAAAAGAACTGGATATCTGTCAACATACAAGGACGAAATGTACAAGCTCTTGTGGACTCCGGCGCTGATTACTCAGTAATTTCTGAAGCTTTCAGACGTTCTATAAAGGCCCCAGTTTTTAAAGAAAATGGACCACTTCTAAGAGCCGCGGACAAGAAGCCTATCGTGACCCTTGGTAAGTGCTCTTTAGAAGTTCAAATCAAAGGACTCGATATTATTTTTGATTTTGTAGTAGCCGCTGAATGTAGCCACGATGTTATACTGGGCTGGGATTTCTTCAAAGCCACAGATGCCATTATAGATTGTGGGGAAAACAAATTGTATTTAAGCGAAGCTTAAAAATCCTACGAATGGAAAGACCTGAAACTTTGTGCTGCTATGGACTGTGTCATACCGCCGAAATCTTTTGGCAAGATTGTTGTCACCAGCCAGGATGTATTTGGCAGCAGAGATGTAGTCGTTACAGGTTCCAAACGCCTGCAGTTGGAAAAAGGACTTTTTATTCCCTCTTCCCTCGTTAGGTTCTTACATGGCAGAGCGGTGTTGTGGGTGACTAACAGTACTCACCAGTCTCAAGTGATACCTTCGGACATGAAGATAGGAACAATGCAAGATCTAGAAGTAGGGAGCATATCTAATCTTGACGCTTGTTCTGAAATAGCTGGAAAAGACGAAGTAACTTCCCCAGATGTGAGAGAATGTTTAAGTTCAATGATTTCTACTGATTTGGAGGAAACAAAGAAAAACAGATTACTCACGTGCCTAAATGAGTTTTCTGATATATTCGACTTTGAGAAAAAGAGCTTCCCTGTCTCTGGCGAAATAAAACATAAAATCGATACGAGTGATTATCCGCCTGTCAGACAGCGTCCTTATAGAGTGTCTCCCGCCGAAAGACGTGTCATTCAGAGTGAAGTAGAGAAAATGATGGAGACTAAAATCATCCGGCCATCATCAAGTCCATGGGCCTCTCCCGTTATATTAGTGAGGAAGAAGGACGGCTCGTTGAGATTCTGTGTCGACTATCGTCGTCTAAATAAAATTACAAAGAAAGATGTTTACCCTCTCCCTCGTATCGATGACGCGCTGGACACCCTCTCTGGATCCAGGTACTTCTCCACTATGGATTTGAGATCGGGTTACTGGCAAATCGAAGTAGACGATAAGGACCGGGAGAAAACAGAATTTATCACTCCAGATGGGCTTTATGAATTTAATGTAATGCCATTTGGTCTATGTAATGCACCAGCAACTTTCGAGCGAATGATAGACAACGTCCTACGGGGATTGAAATGGGACATGTGTTTATGCTACTTAGACGACATTGTAGTCTATGGATCGACCTTTAAAGAACATTTAACACGTTTATACAAAGTTTTGAGATGCATTCAGCAGGCCGGACTGTGCCTGAATTATAAAAAGTGTCATTTCGCCTCGAGACAAATAACTATCCTCGGGCACGTCGTTAATGAATTTGGAACGCAGCCAGACCCAGAAAAGGTGAAAGCCATTGTCCACTTTCCAAAACCCCGTAATATCAGTGAGACCAGAAGTTTTCTTGGGTTAAGTTCATACTAAAGACGCTTCATCAAAAGTTATACTAACAAGTCTCGACCCTTGAATAGCCTTTTAAAGAAAGATGAAAAATTCATTTGGGGCGAAGAACAAGATGAATCTTTCCGGATTCTCAAACAGGAATTGGGATCTTCGCCTGTGTTAGGACATTTCATAGAAGGTGCGGAAACTCATGTCCATACTGATGCAAGCGGCTATGGTTTAGGGGCAGTTCTTGTTCAAATCCAGAATGACGCGGAGAGACCTATAGCCTATGCCTCACGAACACTAACCAAAGCGGAAAAGAATTATTCCACTACTGAAAAAGAATGCCTCGCAGTTGTTTGGGCCCTTGGTAAATTCCGCCCGTACCTATATGGCAGACCCTTTACTGTGGTTACCGACCATCACTCGCTATGTTGGCTGGTAGGCTTGAAAGATCCATCCGGCCGCTTAGCTCGTTGGGCCCTCAAACTACAAGAATACGACATAAACATCGTTTACAAAAGCGGACGCAAGCATAAAGACGCTGACTGTTTGTCAAGAAGCCCCTTGGCTGACACCGCAGAGATAGAAGGGCACATTACTTCCATCCAAGACATTGCAGAAGAACAAAGTAAAGACCCTCATTTGGTTGGGATCCGTGAAAAACTTGCAAATGAAAATTCAAAAGGGTATCAGATGATTGGAGGCGTTCTCTATAAGAAAAATTACGACCCTGAGGGCAAACCATGGCTGCTAGTAGTCCCAAAACAAATGAGGCACGAAATTCTTAAAGATGTCCACGACACTCCAATGGCCGGTCATTTGGGATTTGCCAAAACCTATGACCGCGTTAGAAAGAGATTCTATTGGCCTGGACTTTATAGGACAGTTTCCCAATACATTGCTCATTGTAAAGAATGCCAGCGAAGGAAGGGCGTGCCTCAGAAACCTCCTGGACTACTAGTCCCAATACCTCCAACGACCTCGCCTTTTCAAAAGATAGGAATTGATTATCTGGGAAGTTTTCCCATATCTCACACGGGAAATAGATGGATAATAGTCGCGACTGATTATCTCACCAGATTTGCGATAACAAAGGCCGCGGCAACAGCGGAGGCTACTGAATTAGCAACCTTCCTTATTGAAGACGTCATACTCAAGCACGGCGCTCCTCGGGAAATCATCACGGACAGAGGAAGAAATTTCATGTCTCAGACCATACGAGAAATAAATAATCTAAACGGAACAATTCACAGATTCACCACGGCATACCACCCTCAAACGAATGGTTTGACAGAAAGACTTAACAAGACCCTGACTGACATGATCTCGATGTATGTTGACGTTGATCAGAAAAATTGGGACAACATCCTACCATATGTGACCTTCGCCTACAATACCGCTCGACAAGAGACAACAGGATACAGCCCGCTCTTCCTCGTCCACGGCCGAGAAGTTGAAACACCGCTGGATTCTATACTGCCCCGTACCAGCCGGCAGGAACTGCAGAAGATTATGTGGGCCATCTTGTGACCAACGCTGAGGACGCACGAATGTTAGCCCGTCTCAACATCCTGCAGGCTCAGAGCAAAGACAAAGAACGCTACGACAAGAAGCATCAGGAGGTGACGTACAAGGAAGGTGATTTGGTGTGGGTGTTCACCCCAGTCCGTACCGTTGGCTTATCGGAGAAGTTATTGAAGAGATATTTCGGACCCTATCGAGTGATCAGAAAAAATATCGAGTGTAAATTATCAAGTAGAAGGCGTGACGAATACTAGGAGAAGACGAAAAACCCAAGATATCGTCCATGTAGTGAGAATGAAGCCCTACCACGACCCTGAAGTCCAAGAACAGATTGCCCAAGGTCATGTGACCGACTAGTAAACAGCGGGACGCTGTTTCTCTTGTGGAGGGAGTGATGTCAGGAGGACAGAGTTTCCTGGTATTCCCCCTTATCTGGACCGACCGGTCGGGGTAAACAGTGGCGTCACGTGGAAGAAGGATATATCTCAGTTCTCCCCTCTTGCTCTAACGGCTGGGTCGATTTGGCTCATGTAAATAGTAACTCTTATTTTATATTTAAAATCTCTCATATAACTCATTAAATAAATATTTAAAGTAATTCGAAGGCCTAGTTAATTATTTTTCATCGCGACAATATTACAAGCCATTCTCGTAGAAAAATTCAAGGAGCAATTCTCAGGTTTATAACTGCGCTTGATGGAAGGTCCAAGCAAAATCCTTTTAGAATAAAAATCAACATACTCAAGATTTTAGCGCACACAATTTAATTATTTTTAGATATAACTTTTATTTAGATATAAAATAATAAAATATAAAATTGTTAGCAAATATTATATCAATAACTGGCAGGCTTTCAAGGCATCAGCTCTTCAGCGAGCCAAGTCTCCCACTGAGGATTATTAGAGAGATGTTGGCTTGAATTCTTGCCAGTTATACATATAATAAGGAATGTTTTGGCAAAAAATCTGACCTATTAATATTTGAATAATTTTCACGCAGCTTCATCGCTTCAAAAATATTGAGATGTGTGTGTGCATGCATATGGCAGATTTCCATCAAATACCAATAAATTTCAGATCGCTAATTTGTTCACGATACATATTACAGACCCGCATTAAACTATCAGAATACCCTATCATTTCTTAGGCATTTTGAGGCTTCATAATTCGAGTTTCCCTGCAAAGATATTTCTTATAATAGGTATCTCTATAAAAACATTTCAGTTTTTATAATTTTGTTTTTAAAATGGTTTTGCATTTATTTATTTAGCCTAAATCTCTCACCCCGAGGCGGCATGACCGTCTCATTATCCCGCCATTAGGCCCTGACAGACTTAGCCTAATGGGACTCGAGCAGGCGCTAATGGCTCGGAATGAAGAAGTCTCATGATTGATGCATGGCGATTCCTCTAAGCCGTAAAGATTTAAATCCTCCACTCGCCATTATCTCACAACCTACTGTCTGAAGATCGCTTCAATACAATCCGGTGACTAGTTCTAAAACCCATAGAAAATATTCACTAGAGGTGTCTTTAATAGGTTTTGGTTCAGGTAAATGATCTTTCAGAGAGAGAGGGAGATGTCATGCTGAATATATTTAAATAAGGGAAATTTCAATCAATAATTTCCATCAATTTCTCTACTACACCTCGGTCTATAAAATCTATCCCATATCTATAAAACCTCATCCCTACGACACAAGACTTCTGGGAATATTATCACTCTGTACGCAAATTTTCCTGTATAAAATTTCTCACGTTATAAATTTGTTTATGTGGGTCAATGAACATATTAAATAAAGGCTACTTAGTATATTAATATTGTAATATCAGTAGGCGCGCTTCATATTGTTTCATTATAATCTATCCTAACACCAAACCTATATCAAACGTAACCGATTAGAATATTCTTTTAAATTGAATTTTCTAAATATTATTTTAAATAAAAAATGTGTAACTCCTTGGTTCATGAGGCGTTACTTCAATTTCTTGGATGACTCCAATAAAATTTGGATTCACGACTTGTCTAGATTGAAACTGACACTTAAAAAACAAAATATATTTTTTTAATTAATGGGGGAATTCTATTTCGACTGAAGATTATTTTTTTCAAACGCAGCTGTGGAATAACAGAATGAACAGGCAATATATTTTTGCATCAGTTCATAAGTGGATATAACTAATGAGCTACATCTTTGTTTTTGTGGATAGAAATTTCGAACGAAATCTGCGTTGAAGAACAAAGATATCAAATAACATTAGAAAAAATAATTTATAATTTTCATTTATACGTTAATTAAAAAAATAAATGTGAATTACTTAGATTTAGAACATTCAAACTTCTTGGTTGGTTATGTAATCACTGTTGTGAATATAAATGGTTATATATATACTCTACCATTATCATCTTAAACTATACTACCATTGTATTCGCCTCAATGATTAGCAGATGATAATAGAAAAACAAGCTCCATTGCCACTTCTTCTTGAGCAACAGCCACGACTGTGGAAATTCAAATGAGAACGTGAAGATGTTTCCAGCGGATCAATCCCAAGTTGCCATCAATCAGCAAATGGAGGTTGGTCCCCGCGGGACATCAGAATTCTGCCCAACTGCCGCTTGCATGTATTGATGGCATCTGCTAGTCTGAGATCTTGATTATTGTGTTTGCATGTGCACCTCGAGTGCTGACTGGCCGACTAGCCGGAATCTTGACAGAATAGGTAACGGATCAGAGAGAAGCTGTTAGGTAATGAACCAATTCCAAGTGGAATGTATGTTTTTCTTCGTACTCAATGTTCGTCTTCGTGCTAACTCACTTTCATTATCATAGATCTATCGTTTTTGTCATTTAATGTTGTTTTTCATATAAATAATATAATAATATATCAACAACAATAGCCTTTATTGGGCACACGTGCCATACAGGATTCTCTCTGTAGAACAAAATAAATAAATAACAAATTAGCATCGTAGTTATATACAAATATTGGGTATTGGCCTCGACCAATTATCGAGTTGGATCCGGTGTCTGTGCTAAATATTTTGATTGAGCTGATTTCCAGTATTTATAAAAAGCGAATGCAAAGGGTCTGGATTTTACGACTTTTGCCATTAAAACATAAGGCGAATTGCTATTATAGCCGGTCTCTTGACGAAGAATTTCTCTTTCTTCTTCCATTGCCGTACAGTAGAACATGTAGTGTGGAAAATCGAGACTAAATTCACCGTTGCATAAGGTGCATTTTATGGTCTTAGTTTTCAATAGTGAAACATGATTAATTCTCTGTACTACAAAAAGGCTTCTTACTTGTACAATGATTCTCTTTAAGGTTAGGGGGATATTGTCATTCAGATAGCATTCCATTGTAGGTGATGAATGAAAGTATTTATAGTGAGAGTAGAGTACTGATTTTCTTATTCTTACATAATCGAGCTGCAAGGACTGATCGGTTACCGTTCTAAAAATTAGGGGGATGTATCTTTGTAGAATATTGAAGTCTGTACATCCAAAAAGCCATGAGAAGCCGGTGTTATTAAGTAGCTCTGTTATACTTTTTACCAGTCCGATATCCTGTTTTGAAGAAATTGAAATGTCCCACAAATGTGCCAAACATATTGAAGGTAGCCTGCTGCCGTCCATTTTCAGAATTCTAGTCCAGAATTTTAAAGTTAGTTTTTTCACTGTGATATCAAGAGAGTTTCTTCCTGTTTCAGCCCTCAAAATATAGCCTGGAGTATAGCTTGTAAGGCACAGAAAACGTCTGAGGAAGGTATCTTGGATTCTATCTAAGATTAAGGCTTGATCATGTGCCCAAATTGGAGCCGCATAGAGTAGGACTGTCAAGATCATAGAATCCAACAATCTCATACTTGCATGGAAGGATTTGAGCTTGGACTTCAAAATAATCTCCCCTACAGCACCCATCGCGGCCATGGTCCTGCCTCTATAATTTAAGGCAACTTGAGTGAAAGAAATCGAAGGGGTTAGCGGGTAGCCCAGGTACGTATATTTTGAAGTAACACTTAAAGGACTTTGACCCCAATACCATCTTTCTGAACGCGCCACCTTGCCTCCATATATAATAATATATATACACACACAACATATAAACTATTGAAGATATCTAATCGCAGTGATACATTCTATTTTAAATTCACATGTAAACGAATCGATGATGATAACGGCGTACCAGTCATTCAACAAACGATCTAGGTGTAATAGATATCATGGTAATCTTCTCTTTTATTCCTTTCAAAAGGATTATATAGCAGTTTGTTGTTGCCAAGTGTATTTAATTCCTGAAAAATCTGTCGTGTGTAATGAGGTGTCCTATGTAGCCTTTGGCTAACTACTAATTCCTGAATGTTTGAGAAAGGCAATCGCAGGCGTGTTTCCGGCTGCAGTCTCTTTTCAGGCATTTGCATTCATATCTTAACTACCCACAAATGTTAAGTATAATATTTCTTAATGTTATTGGAAACGATTATTTTAGGTTATTGTACATAATTACGATCAACATAGAGTAAAAGGGATGACAAGGCCAAGATTCTAGAGTAAAGTTGAGGAAGCGGGATGGACTCCCGCTGCCATGTGGAAGGCTCCAAAAACGGCATCCCAGCGTGGGGGGAGGACAACGGGCAGTCTGGTCACATCTGCGGCAAGTAGAAGACGTGGGGAGTTGCCTCCGGGCGTGTGGATAATCCTGCAAGGCGGTGCCAGGAGAGCCTAACAATAGAGCGGCCTACAAGCTGGCGTATCCAGGCTGGACTTGTAGTGTGGAGCGGAAGGTTTCACAAGAATGACATCCACGGCGCCAAGGATTCTTCTGACGGGGAAGTTGAAGGCGAGTCCCACTTATTGTACTCCTTCTGTTTAATGTCACGTATAATAAAGCGATAACTTTTGTTGCATCTCTTCGAACCCACGTGTGTATCTTTGTGGCATCCTGATTAGACAAAGAACACGAACAGCGTCTGGGTACGACGTAACAATATTTAATAACGAGTAAGGAAGCTATTAATGTACAGAATACGTCTTAACCTTCTGGTCTCCCTTAAACGGTTCTGTATCATTATTTCAACATGACGTTCAATCACATTGACTTCTAAATATAAACATATTTCCAAGTGAGATCTGACTTACCCGAACTTGGAAAAGGTGTTTAGTGAAAGAAGATCCTTTAAAATTTACCGCAATTACCAAATTTTCGCTAATTAATAATCAATAAGAAATAAGCAAAACTTCACACAAAGGAATGTATAATTAACACGTCTCGGTCATTATATTTCTTTTCCCGCTACCGCCACCGCCGTGGCTGTCCCCGCGGAGTCTGCCGCCGATAGATCTTCCCGGGCCGGATAAAAAGGGAATCGCTAATTACCTGAAACTTAGGCCTACCAATTTGTCGGCGTAATTAATTTGATAACCCCCCCTCATATCAACGTGGTAATTACTGGATTAATTACTTAAATACATGCGTGGAATTATCTAGTTTGGACGCCGTCACACAGAGGGTTTCACCCAATGTCCTCACTGAAGATTTCTCTCGGAAAGTTATTTGAGATGGATAACTCACTCTGACGTAACATTTACTTCTGTTATGCGGCAGTATTAGGAGCTTTAGAAACAAATAATGAGTTGAATATATTATATATACAGTGGTACCTCGACATACGAGCGCCCCAACATACGAGTTTTTCGAGATACGAGCCGACGAGCAAGTGATTTTTTGCTTTGAGTTACGAGCGAAATTCGAGATACGAGCTCGGTTCGGTAGTGTTGAAGATATTAATCTGTGATTTTAAATATTTATTTTTGACCAGTACTTTTGTTTTGTTTTTGCTTTTCCTAAAATGTTTCTTTCTTCTTATTCATTATTATTTGTTCTATATGCGAAGCTTTGTTTTTTGCTTTTTGTCTTTTTGCTTCGAGATACGAGTAATTCAAGATACGAGCAAGGTTGCGAAACGAATTAAATTCGTATGTCGAGGTACCACTGTATATATATTGTCCAACGCCTTTCTACAAGAACGATCATTATTAATTGGCTTTTGTTTGATAATAACATATATCAAGTTACATTTACTTTATAGAATGTTTGTTTTTCCTAAATAGAGAACTTCCATAAGAATGACTCACTCGATTGTTGAAGCAGTACCTTTTATTCTAACTGGGTCTTCCACTGACATTGTAAAAAAATAAGAAGACATAGGTAAGGACAGTCCGGGTAGTTGGCGACTTCTGTGCGCTCCAGAAACCTGAAATACTTAAATAAATAATAATACTGGGGGTGGAGGGAGGTATTGTCAGCTTGTTATAGAGATAAATATTGAAGCGGTGGAGCAAGGCAGGCCGAGAGAAGAAGGTATGCAGAAGCCCCTTCCAGGAAGTGTTGATTGACAAATTCCTGAGGAGGGGGTGGCAGACAGGGAGAGTCCAGCTGGCGCCGACGTCGTGAAGGGATCAGCCGGGATAGCGGCCGGCCTGCCGGGGGTTTGTGTGCCGAGAAGACCTGGCAGTCTGGGTGGAGAAGTCTGTCTAGGGACAACGGGACCTGCAGTCGGAGAGAACGGAGGTGACGACAGACGCGGCAAGTTGGCTGGAGGAAGTGGTCTCTGAGACTGTATGGATTAATAAGAGGAGGAGGAACCTACCTGGGGCGGCATTGAAGACAAGTTCATCTCCTATGTATAGTTATCAATATCCCTTTTAAAGTTGTGGTAATAAATCTATAGTACTAAGCTGTATCCAAAACGAACCCACATTGTCTTCTCAGAAACCTTGCACGCAAACATCGACGGCTGAGAAGAGTCGTAACAATATGTATAAGGTTTCATATACGAGTGTATTTTGTTACGTGTGCATAGTCTCTGTATCACCCAGGTCAACAAGCAAATCAGACAAGGGGACGGGAACAGCGCAATCACTACAATGTTGGCAGACAAACTGCTTCTTTCATCCCAGGACTGATTGATAGCTGCCAGCTGATGGTATCTCTCCTTCCGTTTGTTCTACAACCACACTCTTCTTTATTACAAAAGACATATAACGCCGCAACTCTTTTTTATAAATTGCATAAAGTAGCTTCATCAGTAAACTAAAACTTTCTTTTGCACGATAAGGAAATGCATTTTTTTTTCTTTCTTTAACCTTTTAGTTTGTTGAGGAAGGGCTTGCCTGAGCTACTTTGATCAATTAATAAAAAGAGTTGCGGCATCTTACACCTTTTTGTAATTTGTCGAAATTACCCCCCCTGTGATAATGAATTCTTCCTCAATGCCTCATTATTTTTAATAATAGAAAAGCAGAATGATCGCGATAGAATGACAAAGAATTTACATTATATCTACATTCTGAATGTGTTAATACCTAGAAAAATATTTAAATAATAAGGACTATTTATGACTTTTATTGTTCCCTCTACCAAAAAAGCATTTAAAAATTTGTTCTTTTTGTAAAGTTTAGACGAAATATGTGTAGGCCTTCAACCGGAATCCAAAACACTTTAGTTAAAAACATTTTTCAATTTGTAATCGAGCATTTTTTTAAATAACAGAAATATTACCATAAGTGAGAATTAGAAAATTTATATTGGATATGCTTAGTAATAGGTTTAAGCTTATTATTAGTACGAAACAAGGTGGAGAGAAAGATAGGAAATGCGTTGCATGAGTTGTTTTCTAATAAGGACAAATTTCGGCCGCTTCATCCAGTGGTTCTGATAAAGAAAAGACCGTTAGAGAAATAGTGTTTGAGATTGTAGAACATCCAATCTACATTTCTGGCATCCTCAGATCATATTTCAGTTCAGACTACTGAAAATCCTGCCCAGAAGTCCAACCCCTCCTCTACGTGGCGGGCGGGAGAAGCAGCACAAGTTAGAGACTGCCCTGTAGTACGGTGTCGTGAGCCCCGAGCCGCTACGGTAACCGTGAAATGTAATGTGGCTGACTAACGGGGCAATAGCACCCCCCCCCCCCATTCCATGGAGCAATTGGACAAGACACCACCACTACTCAAAATGAAGATTAAGGATGTTGATTAGAGGATTGATACGGTGATAAATATCTTTCAATAGCTTAAAAAAGAAAGGCATTAAAGATTATTTTTCTACTTGTAAATAGATGTAAACTGTGTATTTTTCAATTATAAAGATCAAATATGAATGTGTGGTATCACTTATCGATCCATCAATAATCCACATAGTATAAAAACTAACGTACAAGAGAGGAAACCGCTCTAAATTATTTGTTAGCAAAACTCTATTTAATATTTAAATATATAGAATATTTCATTATCCAAACATATATTCTAATACAACAGAGACATCAATTATTATTACGCCAATACTATATTTAAATCATCGTTTGAATAATTAATTTGTTTTATATTGCATTATTTATCTCACAATTTATGTTTTGTGTGTTTGAACCTTAAGAGCATATTAGATAAGGCATATATATTTAGATGAAATACAATATTAGCCTAATCTATTTTTAAATCAATATATATACGTAACGAATAAATTTACTGGCAATGTGTTTCTTTTCAATAATATCAAATATTATCTCTACAGACCTTACTGCAACTATATAAGTTATTGAATGAGAGGGCTTGGCTCATCAGTAGTGAACCCTCTTAGCGGTTTCGCCAGATTAATCTCTAGACCGCTCTACTATTGTATTGGATTGGTTTGGAATATATCCTGCATTTCCTATGGAAGGCAGCTTAGGGTTGTTTAGTGAATCTATGGACAAAATGACCCTCTCATTCAATAACTTATATTATTGCAGTAAGGTCTGTAGAGATAATATTTGATGTTATTATTGAAATGAAACACATTTCCAGTAAATTTATTTGTTACAAATTTCATCGATAGATGGAAATTAAATTAATAAATATATACGTATGTTATTTTTATTCGTTTTGTGTTACTGCATACGTCGGGCAAAGAATGTGTCGATGTAATCTTCTTACGTTGGTTAAATTACCATAAGATGATCAACTTTCACATGGCTATAATAAATATATGTAAAAATTCTTAATGACAATATCATTCATAAATGCAACTTATAAATAAATTAATTTAAAATTGCGAATAAAACGACAAATATTAGAAACATCTTTCTACAATGAATCAACGAATACATTTCCGAGATTAGATCCTTCAGGTGTTCAACACCTCGATTTAGTCCACTGAGCTAAGAAATAATGCTCGCACACAAAGTTTTCTACTGCCACGCGGATTCGCGAGCGAATAAAGAGGATAACATATAAATAAACATTAAAGTGTAGTATATTCTTACGAATAAGAATTGATCAGTAAGGGAAGCGAAAAGCAAAACTAACAACAAACTTAGTTGAAATATATTTCTCAACATAATCTTACATTTGATCTTAGTTCATTCTGTCCGTCGATGTTCTAGGACCATTATAGCATTTCAATTGACGTTTTCTCGTGGAGGTTAACTATTCATTCACAGGCCGCGCTATATATCTCTGTCCCACCCCCAATCTCCCGACAATGCCAAACAGATCTCTCTGGGACAGATTCGACGTCAGAGGGGAGGTTCATAGCGTAGTTCGTTACTTTTGTCATTGCAACTTCGTATACTGGGGTAGTTGAGGATTTATTTCTTTCAAAATGTGATCTCTTTTGGTATTTCTTTAGGTAATAGGCTCACCTATGTTTTTTATGTCTTTCTGCAGGTTGTCAATCAATATATTTCCATTAGCATCTAAAAATCAAACGCCATGACCAGCAGATAGGACTGAGTTTGCTTTCTTTGGGGAGCCTAAACCTTACATTCTCTACTCTTTGGCTGCATTCTCATCCAAGCGTGTAGTAATGGACCCTGGTCGTATGAAATGGTAAAATATCTATAGAGATAGATTTAAAAATTAGACATAGAA
>CP092877.1:6366056-6412654 GCA_030710605.1 Cordylochernes scorpioides | reverse complement strand
GGCCATTCAAACAAGATGACTGAAATTCTTTTTTTTTATAGAAAGGTCGATAGTCTTTCTCTAAATATTTTAAATAGGAAACAACTTGATGTTTAGTTAATTTTCAGGACCATTTTTGATAGATGGCCTGGATGTAATGTAAGAGGATCGTCTATTAGCGTGGCTATATATTGAGTGTGAGGTAAATCAAGGAAACCATAGAATACTTCTATGTTAAACCCGATAAAACTTCTTCACACCACAGAATACAGTTCCAGAATGGATGTAACCTTTATATCTCTACTGAACTCTTACCGCTTTCTCAAAACTCAGAGAGATACTTGGATGATACAACTTACTAGATGCTAGAATAATTAAAAATAATGCTATATATATATATATATATATTCATTCGTCAATTATTTTATTATACGTGTGTATTATATTACAGATTCATATGGATTTATGATTAATGAGATATTATCTAATTCACAGAATCTTGTAAATTTTGAGGCAGGTCGAGTCTCACGGCACACCGGTTGAGGAGTTCTGATTAAAAAAAAAAATAGTTCCCCCTCCAAGTAGGAAAAATAATTCATCGTTTTCTCTTCCACTGCATGATGGTGATTGATTATCGTGAGGATATCATTGCAACCAGAAATGAGAGTGGAGAATCTGTATAAAATTGGTCTTATTAAAAGCTACGGTAATGTGTGAGCTATTTTCAAACTTTCACCTCCTGCCGCAATTCTCGAATCTAAAGTCCAACGAAAATGCCATCCTCAATTTTCGCATCATTTATGCTAGTGAAATTTTGCTTTATATAGGCAAATCCAGCAGCACTTGGGTTCATTGCCTTGACAAAGTTCTCAATTGATCTCAGTTTAATATGTAATGGTGGTGAGTATATGTTTTTTTTTTCAGATTTCACCAGTGGAAAATGTGCAATATTTTTATGTCCCGGGGTGAAGGGTTTCACGGTTTGGATAGTTTCTTTTGATATAATGCCCTTCCTTGTCTCTACTATTCCACTTATACAGAAAATATAGAAAACATTTGTATATTCAAAATTTGTGGCACATGTGGATCATCACTATGACAAACTGATCTCATAAAATAAGACAAATTTAGATCTCTAATGGTATGTTTTGCTTTAAATGTAATACCTGTAGTTTTTGTCAAACGAAAATAACAGTCTGAATAACGGTCTTTTGGTTCCCTCTATACCATTGGACTCGCAAAAGGCTTATGGCCTTTACATTTAATTCCTCCTGAAGAGGCCGAGCACAAGCTTGACAACAATGATGAGAGGTCCAAGTCTTATCTTGGTCACCCACTTTAGATCCAAAGTTCATAGCACATTTTGATTAGCGGTGAAAGGTTTCGCCTTTGAGCTTTGAAAGTTAATCCCACAGATGTAACAGAAAGTATCTGGATTATTCACGCATCAATTTGGCATATTGGCACCGTCTTGTGAACACGATCTATAAAAACAATTCAGTTTTGTGAAATATAAATAATAAATATAAATAACCTTTTTTCCATTGAATATATTTGCCATCTCACTACAAGTCTACTAAACAAATCGTTGGTTTACGTATCAACTTGTCAAAGCAAGAATAAACCCGCAGCAAATCTATCACCGCTAGCTAATTTAATGAGGTTTAAGCAAAAATATTACATGACAATTGTTTGCATTTATTACTGCGTGCTTATATCAATACGAAAAAAGACTGTCACTCAGAAACCTTGCTTGTTAGAAAAACACATAGTCTAGTTTTTAAATCACCAAAAAAAAAAATCACATTAATATCAGATATTGTTTCTTTTGGGGAAAATAAAGCATATTTTTTTTTGCATAAATATATAATTGAAGATTGAATGTGGTTATTTGACGGAAAGTTGTTTAATATAGGTCGTCTGAAACATGTTCTAGGGCGTTAGTTACTGTGAGAGAGAGAGACTATATAGTCGCATGAAATAATTAATATTTATATAATAATTCGGATTACAAATATTTAATCGAATCAGTGAAAACATCGCTAACTATTGACAGATAACGGTAGCGAAATTCCTTTGACATACAACAAATGTCACTGCGAAAAGGTTGTAATTGTGAAAGCAAAATATTTGTAAATTTAAATTATGATTATAATCATATAACGCCATAAAACGCCAACTATATAAAAATATACACGTTTGTTCGGCGGTACATTTACTAAAATTGGAACGATATACATATGCACCTTTTTATTAAACAATCATTTTGAAAATAAAGTTGAGGTTTAAGCAGGGAAATAGGCGTCGCGCGCGCAGCTCGTTAATCGTATTCTAATAATAAAATCAACGCCATCACACACAATCCATGGGAAACCTATTTGGTAATTTGTTGAATAATCCCTCGTTCTGTGGTGTTGGCAATGAATTCACTGATACAGTAGGTAGGCCAATAGGCTACACGTTGGCTTCCCCTTGAATAAATACGTGTTGGGAAACACCAACTACATTAATCGTTTTATATATTTCTTATGGAGTTCCCGATAAATTTGAATATGATACCTATATACTAATTTCTACAAAATTTGGCACAAGATGAAATTTTTGTGTATTTTATCGACGAATAAAAAATATGGACAAAGCTATATACGTCACGTTATTTCTAATTGATAAAAGGTTTAGGTTCGCCAAATTGTTAATTCATTAGGATTTTTTAAAGCTCTCGAGTACAAAATTATAGAGCGTAATAATAGATGTCAGTTTCCTGGGGATTCTCCTGAGTTTCTGAAAGACTTATCCGTTTTGATGCGTGGAAACATCGTTTATTTAATTGACATTGAAAAGGGGCATGAGTAGTCCTTCTTACAGAAGTTTTAGATTTATTGGCATTCAACCATTGAGTGCTTCCTCTTTGCTATGAGATCTTACACTGCGTGAGTCTGATTTTGCATCGTCATTAATTACTGGGCAGAAAAATACTTCTTTAGGGTAAAGTTTGCCCATAAAGTTAGGTAAATGATGCAAATTGTGCATCTATCTCGCGCATGTTGATCGAGATATAAAAAATAAAATAAAATTACATATTTACCAACATTCTCACCTCTCTTCCTGACAAGGCATTTAAGATTTTTTTTACTCAGAAGAAACGTTTTGTAGCAGAGAATGCCAGGCCACCGCCAGTTGTTGCAATTCAAGCAGACAGACGATTTCACGAGAGGTATGATGATTGGAGTCAGAAGGGCTGGTTTGTTGTTCCATGCGTCAAATCTCTACAGAATGACAACCTAGACGCGTCTATCACCGGCAATGGCGAAGAATGTTGTAACAAGGACAGGTGGCACGATTGAGGAGTGCTGCTGTGGCCAGAGTGACGTCAGCACGCGTGGACCGACGCATCCGTAAGATGGCGTTGGTGGCCCCACAGGCCTCTTATGTCGCCATTTTTCAGGTTGTGTAGGGCGCTCTTGATTCTCACATATCGACCAAAATATTTATACCCAGATTGATCGCCGGAGGCCTATACTCATGGCGCCCGTTAAGAAGACTATAATGACCCAACGATACAGACACCTCCGTTTACAATTGTATCGAAATAGAAGTACATGGACAGCGAGATGGCACAGGGTAGTGTACTCAAATAAATTTCGCTTTTGGCGCCGTGGTGACAGGTGTAATCTGACAACATCTGTGGAACGCCGCCCATCATCACAAGGCCCCATTATGGTTTGGTGAGCCATCGTTTATGATAGCCGATCACACTTATGATTCGTATTGAGAACACTGTGACAGCCAAACGATACGTGGATGACATGCTACGGCCGGTGGCTCTATCTTTCCTTTAGAGAGTGCCGAATGCCATTTCCCAGCAAGATAACTCCCTACCTCACACAGCACACATCTGCCGATATCCCTGCATGAAACTACGGTGATTCCATGGCCTCAGTCTCTCCTGATCTCTCGCCTATAGGACAGGTTTGACACCTATTTGAACTTTGTTTGCGTACGCTCTTACAGCCGCGTTCAGAAGATGAACTATGGCTGATGGTCGACAGGGAAAGGGCGGTCATCCCTCAGGACATCATTCGAACGCTCATTGAGTCAGTACCAAGACGTATTGACATAGCCGTGGTCCCACAACATATTGAGTGGACGGCGATGTCGCTCAGTGTATAGGCGCATTCTATTCTAATAAAGATCATTTATCGTTCGTTACTGGTATCCTTTCTAGAAAT
This sequence comes from Cordylochernes scorpioides, assembly GCA_030710605.1. Lineage (NCBI taxonomy): Eukaryota > Metazoa > Arthropoda > Arachnida > Pseudoscorpiones > Chernetidae > Cordylochernes > Cordylochernes scorpioides. The sequence goes on along the minus strand of CP092877.1, from coordinate 6,408,446 downwards.
ATTTCCACAACCATTTGCTCACTAGATCTTGGTGTTGTAAATTCAGTGTCCCATAGAGTATAATTACTTTATGGTGCTGGGCTCACCAGCCGCCTGACATCTTGGCCGCTACCAGGTGGGAGCGGGGGTTAAGGACGTAGTTGGCTGCATCGTGTGAATAGTACGTTTTTTTGAGACTGCAATTTTCTAAGATCGTAAATAAGCAATGAAAAATTCAGGCCGTTCATACAATCATCTACTGAAAATATTATTGTACGAACATTTATATTAGAGCCTCGAGCGTTTTGTAAAAGTAGAATGAGTATGTGGGCAAGTGCATCAATATAGATAGTTTTTGCCTTTGCTACCCTTTCGTAACATGTTTACGACTTTTCTGAAAATTCTCAGATCTTTGTCAGCGCCTTTTTGATGTCAAGGAATTGGGAGGTGAGGATAGATGATGTTGGGTGATTCTTCGTGGTAGATGTCGCATGGAATATTTTATTTTTTAATTGTAGAACTCAAGAATTAAATTTTGAACATATAATCATATATTTTAGAACTTCATAAAGGAAAATGTGCATATTTTAGCAAGTGAATAACAAACTATTTTCAACATACACGATAGTGCGAGCTAGGGCCGCAATGTCAGTAGAGAGAGAAAACATCAACATTTATAATCTATTCCACTTGTCATTTCAACAATTCGAGCTGCTGCAGGGCAACTGACGTCTGATAAATAACTTGTCAAATAGTTGAGGTCGCAGCCATTACTCCTAATGACTTCCTGCACGACGCCAGACAATGCCCTTAACTCCATTTTCTCTCTCTTTACACAATCATTGAACAAACGCCAAAATATTTGACCTATACTTGGCTAGGTTATGAGAAGAGTTCACAACTTAATCAATTTAATAGTCCCTGCCATTGGCTGGATCTATAAAGTCCTAAAACTAGACAAAATACAAAAGAGAGGTTCTCCTCCTCCCTTGCACCATATTCTTCGAATGATTTCATGCAGTGAACGGTGTCTAGAGTCTGACTCGTCTAAAGTCGCTACCTCCACACAAACGTTTTTGATATCAATATTAGGATTGACAATTGAATATTTATTTTATAATCAATTCTTATAAAATTTTGAATTAAAATTTAAAAGAGAATCATTCCTTCCTAGCAATATTTTTTATCAAATATTATAATTACCGATTGATAAATATGTGTTTAACAACTGCTAAAGTTTTTGTTTTTTTTTTGGAACGTACTTCTATATTTGATTATGGTTAATATTTAGTTAACATTATATCTGTTAAAATATCTTTAGAACAAGTTTATCAAGCGAACCTCATCAAAGGGCAGGTTCTCCGTTGTTTTCAAGAGTTTAGAGCTGATTCTTGAGAGAAGATGTATTTTTGAAATTCAGCTATTTTGGTTTTTCAAATAGCCCTTCATTTGCTTAATGGTTATAAAAGGAGGAAGGTATATATCTATTTGTAAAAATATAGGCTGAAATTTGAATGGAAAAATTCTCGAATAGTATAACTGGTGAAGAATTTAAGCCGTATGCCAAACCAAAAATGAATTTTATGTATGGTACTAATTTTCAACCCTAAACTGAAATAGCTTTAGGCCAAAATTTTTGAGAAAGTGATAGTAACCTGCTTTTTAAAATAAAATACAAAAGAAATTTGCTTCTTCATAAACGACGAACATTTTAGAACTGGACCACCGGGTACTACCTCAGGGACCACTTCAGGACCCGGGAGCAGCTCAACGATCTCTTTGAGCGTATCACCAACAACATCTTGGACAGGTCTGAGCTTAAGGGGTTGAAAAAGGCGAAGTCTTGGAGGCGATAGCCTCCTTCCGCGTTCTGAAGAGCCTGCAGAAGATGAGAGTGTGCAGAAGACTGCCCTCAACAGGGTTTCCCGGAATCTGCTGAACTCCTTGCTCAACTCCCACTCCGCCATATACAAGCGCCTAGCGGAAGTCCGTGTCCAGACGAGAAGCGCCCAATGAGCTTCCGTCTGGCATCCATCAACGCCCGCCGGCTCGCCGCTCGCGAGAGAAGCATTGAGATCTGTCACTTTCTGCGTCAACATCGCGTTGACGTCACCTTTGTTCAGGAGACCAACGCCTCGTCACTGGACGCCATCCTACATCTGTGTCTGGGCTATAGCGCCGTCATCGTGCCCCTCGCAGCCCTCAGAGGTTCGGGCTCGCCTGCCTCTTCGCCCCGGGGGTCGCTGTCCTGCGTCTAGTGGCCGGGCAATATCGCCATCGTCTCCATCGACGCCCGCGGCCAGGAAGTGCGATTCCTCGCGAGCGACTCGAGAAGCTGGAGTCCATCACGGCAGCCGCGATCCAGGAGGACTCCTGGGTGGTGGGCGACTTCAACATCGACGAGCAGAGCACGAGAGACATAACATCCGGCTCGGTGGAGGCCCTCACGGAGCTGATGGATCAGACAGCCCTTGTCGGCGCCGCCACCCTGTTAATCGCCGCGCAAATTCCTACGAGTGTCGCCAGTTGCGGAGGTCGTGTTGACGCCAGTCTTCTGGATAAGATCTTATTTCTTTTATACTCTCCGACCATGTAAAACGTAACTACATACTCAGACCACCGCGCCGTGCTTCTCCATAAGAGAAAATCACCCGATCCTCATCCACCTTGTATCTCTGCCATGATCGGGGCTCGTCGTTGATCGTGTGGCAGCCCTCATTGATATAATTTCAATGACCATCGCGAACCTGAGCTCCAAAGAACTATGGAGAATCGGGTCCCGCATCAAAGCTGACCTTACCGGATATTGAGTCCTTAGACGCATCTCGTATCACTGCTGATAACTACATCACCAGAGCGGGGCGGTTTCTGAAAGCCAGGCTCGAATCCACGCCGGCTATCCGTCACTACAAGAGTTCGGGCGAGTGCTTCGCGTCCGACGTTCCAAGCTGTCGAACATCTATCATCTGGATTACTCTACGTTTCGGGAACGCTTCGGAAGCTCTCCTTTTGACCCAAGTGACACCACAAGGTCCCTACGAGGTACGACAGCCATAATTGACCTGGAAGAGAGCGATCTTTTATACCGCTTCGAGATCTCAGCGGAGGAAATTTCCAATACAATCCAACGCCTGACGCTCGACAGGCCGCCAGGGTGGGATGAACTACCATGCGACATAATGGTGGTTTTCGAGGAATACTTCACTGGCGCATTCCAGCGAGTCTTCAAGGCGTCTAAGTTCTGTGGGGCCTCGTCAACTTCTACACGACGATCCCCCATCTGCCTCGCCCCTAAGGCCCACGGTGGTCTCGGCCTGAATAATTATCGGCCTATCTCGTCCCATCATCTGACTACAGGGTCCTCAGCGGAATCTCCTTGCAAAACTGCGGCCTCATCTTTCTCGCCTTGTGCCGAAGTGTCAGACATACGCCGCTCCGGGACGATCCTCCACCCTGGAACATAGCATATGTATCGACGAGGTCGCCCTAGCCTGGAAGAATCTTTCACCCCTAGCTGTCATTTCCACCGACCTAGATTCAGCCTTTAACACCTTGGACCGGAGCTTTCTGATGTACCTGATGTTTTCCATATTGAAATTGTTTTAATTAAGACCGTTTAAGAGCCATTATCGTTTGAAGGCAATTTAAAATAAACTCATTGTGAAAAAATATTTGTAGTTTTTAAACGCTTTTCATAATTTTGTCTTGAATTATATTACAATCCATTCTCGTAGAAAAATTCAAGGAGCAATTCTCAGGTTTATAACTGCGCTTGATGGAAGGTCCAAGCAAAATCCTTTTAGAATAAAAATCAACATGCTCAAGATTTTAGCTCGCACATTTTAAATTTCTTTAGATATAGCCTTTATTTAGATATAAAATTATAAAATATAAAATTGTTAGCAAATATTATATCAATAACTGGCAGGCTTTCAAGGCATCAGCTCTTCAGCGAGCCAAGTCTTCCACTGAGGAGTATTAGCGAGATGTTGGCTTGAATTCTTGCCAGTTATAGATATAATAAGGAATGTTTTGGCAATAAATTTGACCTATTAATATTTGAATAATTTTGACGCAGCTTCATCACTTCAAAAATATTGAGATGTGTGTGTGCATGCATAAGGCAGATTTCCATCAAATATCAATAAATTTCAGATCGCTAATTTGTTCACGATACATCTTAAAGACCCGCATTAAACTATCAGAATACCCTATCATTTCTTAGGCATTTTGAACCTTCATAATTCGAGTTTCCCTGCAAAGATATTTCTTATAATAGGCATCTCTATAAAAACATTTCAGTTTTTATAATTTTGTTTTAAAAATAGTTTTGCATTTATTTATTTAGCCTAAATCTCTCACCCCGAGGCGGCATGACCGTCTCATTATCCCGCCATTAGGCCCTGACAGACTTAGCCTAATGGGACTCGAGCAGGCGCTAATGGCTCGGAATGAAGAAGTCTCATGATTGATGCATGGCGATTCCTCTAAGCCGTAAAGATTTAAATCCTCCATTCGCCATTATCTCACAACCTACTGTCTGAAGATCGCTTCAATACAATCCGGTGACTAGTTCTAAAACCCATAGAAAATATTCACTGAAGGTGTCTTAAATAGGTTTTGGTTCAGGTAAATGATCTTTCAGAGAGAGATGTCATGCTAAATATATTTAAATAAGGGAAATTTCTATCAATAATTTCCATCAATTTCTCTACTACACCTCGGTATATAAAATCTATCCCATATCTATAAAACCTCATCCCTCCGACACAAGACTTCTGGGAATATTATCACTCTGTACGCAAATTTTCCTGTATACAATTTCTCACGTTATAATTTTGTTTATGTGGGTCAATGAACATATTAAATAAGGCTACTTTGTAGATTGAAATTGTAATTTCAGTAAGCGCGCTTCAATTTTTGAAAATATTGTTTCATTATAATCTATCCTAACACCAAACTTATAGCAAACGTAACCGATTAGAATATTCTTTTAAATTGAATTTTCTAAATATTATTTTGAATAAAAAATGTGTAAGTCCTTGGTTCATGAGGCGTTACTTCAATTTCTTGGATGACTCCAATAAAATTTGGATTCACGACTTGTCTAGATTGAAACTGACACTTTAAAAAAACAAAATAAATTTTTTAACTTAATGGGGGAATTCTATTTCGACTGAAGATTATTTTTTTTCAAACGCAGCTGTGGAATAACAGAATGAACAGGCAATATATTTTTGCATCAGTTCATAAGTGGATATTAACTAATGAGCTATATCTTTGTTTTTTGTGGATAGAAATTTCGAACGAAATCTGCGTTGAAGAACAAAGATATCAAATAACATTAGAAAAAAAATGATTTAAAATTTTAATTTATACGTTAATGAAAAATTAAATGTGAATTACTTAGATTTAGAACATTCAAACTTCTTGGTTGGTTATGTAATCCCTGTTGTGAATATAAATGGTTATATATATACTCTACCATTATCATCTTAAACTATACTACCATTGTATTCGCCTCAATGATTAGCAGATGATAATAGAAAAACAAGCTCCATTACCACTTCTTTTTGAGCAACAGCCACGACTGTGGAAATTCAAATGAGAACGTGAAGATGTTTCCAGCGGATCAATCCCAAGTTGCCATCAATCAGCAAATGGAGGTTGGTCCCCGCGGGACATCAGAATTCTGCCCAACTGCCGCTTGCATGTATTGATGGCATCTGCTAGTCTGAAATCTTGATTATTGTGTTTGCATGTGCACCTCGAGTGCTGACTGGCCGACTAGCCGGAATCTTGACAGAATAGGTAACGGATCAGAGAGAAGCTGTTAGGTAATGAACCAATTCCAAGTGGAATGTATGTTTTTCTTCGTACTCAATGTTCGTCTTCGTGATAACTCACTTTCATTATCATAGATCAATCGTTTTTGTCATTTAATGTTGTTTTTAATATAAATAATATAACAATATATATACACACACAACATATAAACTATTGAAGATATCTAATCGCAGTGATACATTCTATTTTAAATTCACATGTAAACGAATCGAGGATGATAACGGCGTACCAGTCATTCAACAAACGATCTAGGTGTAATAGATATCATGGTAATCTTCTCTTTTATTCCTTTCAAAAGGATTATATAGCAGTTTGTTGTTGCCAAGTGTATTTAATTCCTGAAAAATCTGTCGTGTGTAATGAGGTGTCCTATGTAGCCTTTGGCTAACTACTAATTCCTGAATGTTTGAGAAAGGCAATCGCAGGCGTGTTTCCGGCTGCAGTCTCTTTTCAGGCATTTGCATTCATATCTTAACTACCACAAATGTTAAGTATAATATTTCTTAATGTTATTGGAAACGATTATTTTAGGTTATTGTACATAATTACGATCAACATAGAGTAAAAGGGATGACAAGGCCAAGATTCTAGAGTAAAGTTGAGGAAGCGGGGTGGAGTCCCGCTGCCATGTGGAAGGCTCCAAAAACGGCATCCCAGCGTGGGGGGAGGACAACGGGCAGTCTGGTCACATCTGCGGCAAGTAGAAGACGTGGGGAGTTGCCTCCGGGCGTGTGGATAATCCTGCAAGGCGGTGCCAGAAGAGCCTAACAATAGAGCGGCCTACAAACTGGCGTATTCCAGGCTGGACTTGTAGTGTGGAGCGGAAGGTTTCACAAGAATGACATCCACGGCGCCAAGGATTCTTCTGAAGGGGAAGTTGAAGGCGAGTCCCACTTATTGTACTCCTTCTGTTTAGTGTCACGTATAGTAAAGCGATAACTTTTGTTGCATCTCTTCGAACCCACGTGTGTATCTTTGTGGCATCCTGATTAGACAAAGAACACAAACAGCGTCTGGGTACGACGTAACAATATATAATAACGAGTAAGGAAGCTATTAGTGTACAGAATACATCTTAACCTTCTGGTCTCCCTTAAACGGTTCTGTATCATTATTGCAACATGACGTTCAATCACATTGACTTCTAAATATAAACATATTTCCAAGTGAGATCTGACTTACCCGAACTTGGAAAAGGGGTTTAGTGAAAGAAGATCCTTTAAATTTACCGCAATTACCAAATTTTCGCTAATTAATAATCAATAAGAAATAAGCAACACTTCACACAAAGGAATGTATAATTAACACGTCTCGGTCATTAGATTTCTTTTCCCGCTACCGCCACCGCCGTGGCTGTCCCCGCGGAGTCTGCCGCCGATAGATCTTCCCGGGCCGGATAAAAAGGGAATCGCTAATTACCTGAAACTTAGGCCTACCAATTTGTCGGCGTAATTAATTTGATAACCCCCCCCTCATATCAACGTGGTAATTACTGGATTAATTACTTAAATACATGCGTGGAATTATCTAGTTTGGACGCCGTCACACATCGGGTTTCACCCAATGTCCTCACTGAGGATTTCTCGGAAAGTTATTTGAGATGGATAACTCACTCTGACGTAACATTCACTTCTGTTATGCGGCAGTAGAAGGAGCTTTAGAAACAAATATTGAGTTGGATATATGAGTTGTCCAACGCCTTTGTACAAGGGCGAACCTTATTAATTGGTTTTGTTTGATAATAACATATATAAAGTTACATTTACATTCTAGATTGTTTTTTTCTAAATAGAGAACTTCCATAAGAATGAATCACTCGATTGTTGAACCAGTACTTTTTATTCTAACTGGAGGTGTTTCACTCGTATTGTAAAAAACAAAAAAACAAGATCATAGGTAAGAAGGATAGCCCGGGTAGTTGGCGACTTCTGTGCGCTCCAGGAACTTGAAATATTTAAATAAATAATAATAATACTGAGGGTGGAGCCTTGTCAGCTTGTTATAGAGATAAATATTGTCGCGGAGATAAATAAAGCAAGGGCAAATTTGGGAATAATTAATTTATTATAAGGGGTATTTATAGGGAGAGAGAGAGAGTACAACTTACCCCAACTTAAAGATAATCCTAATGTCAGCCACCGTCCCGTTTTCCTTATTTACAGATCAGCTTCCGAGAACCCCTCACACCTGTGGTCCCCCCGGGTTCCAGGGATGATTGACAGGTGTCCCATATGGATGGAGCTTCTTGACAATATGTATAAGGTTTCATATACGAATGTATTTGTTACGTGTGCATAGTCTGTGTGTCACCCTGGTCAACAAACAAATCAGACAGAGGGACGGGAACAGCGCAATCACTACAATGTCGGCTGATAAACTGTTTATTCCTTCTAAAGACTGATTGATAACTGCCAGCTGATGGTATCTCTCTTTCCTTTTGTTTCAAAACCACACTCTTCTTTATTACAAAAGACATATAACGCCGCAACTCTTTTTTATTAATTGTATAAAGTAGCTTCATCAGTAAACTAAAACTTTCTTTTGCAAGATAAGAGATGCCCTTTTTTTCTTTCTTAAAACCTTTTAGTTTGCTGCGGAAGGACTTGCTCGATATCTACTTTGATCAATTCATAAAAAAAAGAGTTGCGGCATCTTACACCTTTTTGTAATTTGTCGAAATCCACAAACCTGTGACAATGAATTCTTCTTTAATGCCTCATTATTTTTAATAATAGCAAAGCATAATGATCGCGATAGAATGACAAAGATTCATTGTACATTATTTCTGCATGCTGAATGTGTTAATACCATGGGAATTATATGAAGAATGAGGATTATTTATGGCTTTTATTGTTCTCTCTACCAAAAAAGCATTTTAAATTTGTTCTGACGAAATGAGTAAGCCCTCAACCGGAATTCAAAACATTGGTTTAAAACATTTTTCAATTTTTAATCGAGCATTATTTTAAATAACAGAAAAAATAACATAAGTGAGAATTAGAAAATTGAAATTGGATTTGCTTAGTAATAGGTTTAGGTTTATTATTAGTTCGAAACAAAGTGGAGAGAAAGAGAGGAAATGCATGAGTTGTTTTCTAATAAGGACAAATTCCGGCCGCTTCATCCAGTAGTTCTGATAAAGAGAACCGTTCGAGAAGTAGTGTTTGAGATTGTAGAACATCCAATCTTCATTTCTGGCATCCTCAGATCATATTTCGGTTTAGACTACTGAAAATCCTGCCCAGAAGTCCAACCACTCCTCTACGTGGCTGGCGGGAGAAGCAGCACAATTAAGGGACTGCCATGTAGGGCGAAGTACGGTGGGGACTCCCCGGAGCCGCTACGGTAACCGTGAACAGGGAACTCTGAAATGTGGCTGACTAACGGGGCAATGACATCCCCCTTTCCATGGAGCAATTGGACAAGACCACCACTACTGAAAATGAAGATTAAGGATGGTGATTAGAGGATTGATACGGTGATAAATATCTTTCAATAGCTTAACAAAGAAAGGCATTAAAGATTATTTTTCTACTTGTAAATAGATGGAATCTGTGTATTTTTCAATTATAAAGATCAAATATGAATGTGTGGTATCACTTTAACCTTCGATCCACCAATAATCCAGATAGTTTATCAGCTAACGTACAAGAGAGGAAAGCGCTCTAAATTATTTGTTAACAAAACTCTATTTAATATTTAAATATATAGAATATTTCACTATCCAAACATATATTCTAATACAACAGAGACATCAATTATTATTACGCTAATACTATATTTAAATCATCGTTTGAATAATTAATTTGTTTTATATTGCATTATTTATCTCACAATTTATGTTTTGTGTGTTTGAACCTTAAGAGCATATTAGATAAGGCATATATATTTAGGTGAAATATAGTATTACCCTAATCTATTTTTAAATCAATATATATACGTAAAATTTGTAACGAATAAATTTACTGGCAATGTGTTTCTTTTCAATAATATCATCAAATATTATCTCTACAAACCTTACTGCAACTATATAAGTTATTGAATGAGAGGGCTTGGCTCATCAGTAGTGAACCCTCTCAGCGGTTTCGCCAAATTAATCTCTAGACTGCTCTACTATTGTAATGGATTGGTTTGGTATATACCTTGCATTTTCTATGGAAGGCAGCTTAGGGTTGTTTAGTGAATCTATGGACAAGATGACTCTCTCATTCAATAACTTATATCATTGCAGTAAGGTCTGTAAAGATAATATTTGAGGATATTATTGAAATGAAACACATTGTCAGTAAATTTATTTGTTACAAATTGTATCGATAGATGGCAATTGAATTTATAAATATATACGTAAGTTATTTTTATTCGTTTTGTGTTACTGCTTACTTTGGGCAAAGATGGGTCGATGTAATCATTATCTTCTTACGTCGGTAAATTTATTCAAATATGATCAACTTCTACATGCCTATTATTAATAGGTTGTAAAAATTCTTAATGACAATATCATTAATAAATGCAACTTATAAATAAATTAAGTTAAAATTGCGAATAAAATGTAAATATTAGAAACATCTTTCTACAATGAATCAACGAATACATTTCTGAGATTAGATCCTTCAGGTGTTCAACACCTCGATTTAGTCCACTGAGCTAAGAAATAATGCTCGCACACAAATGTTTCTACTGCCACGCGGATTCGAGAGCGAATATAAAGAGGATACCATATAAATAAACATTAAAGTGTAGTATATACTTACGAAGAAGGATTGATCAGTAAGAGAAGCGAAAAGCAAAACTAACAACAAACTTAGTTGAAATATATTTCTCAACATAATCTTACATTTGAGCTTAGTACCTTCTGTCCGTCGATGTTCTAGGACCATTATAGCATTTGAATTGACGTTTTCTCGTGGAGGTAAACTATTCATTCACAGGCCGTGCTATACATCTCTGTCCCACCACCAATCTCCCGACAATGCCAAACAGATCCCTCTGGGACAGATTCGACGTCAGAGGGGAGGTTCATAGCGTAGTTCGTTACTTTTGCCATTTCAACTTCGTATGCTGGGGTAGTTGAGGATTTATTTCTTTCAAAATGTGATCTCTTTTGGTATTTCATCAGGTAATAGGCTCACCTATGTTTTTCAGGTCTTTCTGCTGGTTGTCAATCAATATATTTCCATTAGCATCTCAAAAATCAAACGCCACGACCAGCAGATAGGACTGAGTTTGCTTTCTTTGGGGCGCATCCACTTTACATTCTTTACTCTTTTGACTGCATTCTCATTAAAGCGTGTAGTAATGGACCCTGGTCGTATGAATCGGTAAATATTATTTAGAGATAGATTTAAAACTGGACATAGAAACCTCCATCTTCACCCTTCTTTGGTCCAAAATGATAAAACGCTGAACCCATTGCACACAAAGAGCTTTATTACCCACAAAGATTTGTGATTAATGTTTTGAGAATTTAATATGCTCTCTTATATATATATATTTCTTTGATATTTTTTCTGTGATGATTTATAATTTGATGAAAAAGTGTACTTAGAAAATCACCTTTCTCGAACGTCCACTGCGAAGTTATTCTTCACAGCTTGCTTTCCTCTCTTTAGTCGAGCATTCAGTTGTGAACTATTTTCAAAGTAGGAGAAAAGAGAGACATTCCGAAAATAGCATCCGATTCTTCCTTGACTTGGGTGGCCTTTTTCCTTTCACAACAGAGAGAATATTCACAGTGCCGATTTATATACTTCACATATTTAAGAAAAGGATTCCACGTGTATGTTTAAGAACAGAATCAATGAAAAATATAAATAATGATTTTTGACCAAAAATAAAATTATTTTGTTACTATGTGCATGCTCTTTTTAGTTAAGCATGTTTTTAACAATTATTTATATACTTTATAATTAATAATTAAAATAATGTTAGTATATTTGTAAACTTCGTCTCTAAATTATTGAAATGAAAAATGCCAACTACTGGAATAAAATTTTGTGTTTGTGCTTTCTCGCGCTTACCTTACTTATCGAATCATCCTCGTACGTATAAATTGTGAATGTGTGGAAGGAGATGGCATTCGTTCAAAATAATATACCGATATTTTATAAAATGCATCAAAACAATAAATGATTCGATATCTCTGGTAGAGTAGCGCTCCGTCATTTTCCTCACTCAAATTCTGCATCCCATTCACTGACGCTATTAACAGGTAAAAATTCACGCATGTCTATTCAGGTTCAAGGTCTTCCCATGCAAGCGCGCTTCTTTTAAATCCACCAGGAAGGTGTTGATATTATAAATAAAGAAGGCATATCCTGACCAGGACCACATGTGCTTTTTAGATGGCAGAGCGCCATCAAGTGGAACAGAATTCAACTAAACATTGATTTAGCCTGTTCCTTGATATTTGGCTAACCCATTTTATTAATAAATTATTCGGGCTGTTAGCTCTCGTTAGCTTGGAGCAAGCTGCACCACTGCAACCAAAATTCTTTTGGTCCCAGAGGCTTCCTGAGAAACCAAAAAAAAAATGGGTATTTAAGGCCCAAACCTGCGTAAATACGTTTAACCTATACAATAAATATCAGGGAACAGGCTAAATCAATGTTAGTTATTTTCTGTTCCACCAGATGGCGCTCTGTCATCTAAAAATCATATGTGCTCCTGGTCAGGATATGCCTTCTTTATACATTATACTGTATACATTAACTAATATCTAAAATCTACATTTTATGAACCCTGTCTGTACCATCAACTGTATGTTTCTAGCAGCAATGAGAAAGTACCTTTCTATCAGTAGTATGAGAGAGATTATTATTTCGAGATATATATATTTTTTTCATTTCTCAATTGTCAATAGAATTTTTCAATTATTTTTCATTGTTTTGCTTGAATTTATATAGAACTTGTTTCGGTCCAAAATTGTTTTTCTTTTTTGTTTTTCATTATCTTCACAGGATATTTGGAATGTTTGATTTGATAGTTTACGCTTGTAGAATTTCAATGATAGTTAGAATATCATTTTGATTATTGAATATATAATGTTTAAGGGGATTTATTATTCTTCCCAAGGACTTATATTTTCAAATGTTTCTCGTTTTTAGTATGGTTTAATTAACTGAAAAAATAATTGGAATCCATATGTAATAATGGGCCATATTATTGAAGTATTTTGATGTACTTTTGTAGCTTAGTAAGAGTTCATCTTGGAAATATAAAAAAGACAATTATCTTATAGTTGGGGTGCCATTGCTCTTTTTATATTTTCCGTGATAACAACTAATAGATGAAGTGTGAAGTGATTTTGCTGGAAACCAAACTCTTCTAGTCTAATAGGGATATTCTCTTTTAAGCAGCCTTAATAAGGTTTTTTGAATAGATTCGTATGGCAATATCAAGTGTCATAGTCAATTGTGGAATCATGGGTGGGTTCATTAGGATAACTGACTCCAAGATCCATGTTTTTAATGACAATTTGGAGATGGTTTCCAGGATGTTTGCAGTTAAAGTCGCCCACCACAATAGTTGGTGTATTAGATGAGAACATGCATCTAGGCTGAATATAAATTTATTTGGAAGCCATTAATGATTTTTACTGAAATACCGGTTATTTAAAAACTGAATGCGCGGATTTTAATTGGTATATAATTATACGTTTTGTGGATAAAAATTTCTGTTCCTCCTCCTTGTTCCGTAAGTCTGTATTTTCGATTTCTGAAGTCTTAGTGCTTGTGAGAATTTACTATCTTTGAATCATTTCCTTCACTACCTTTCAAAATAAAAATGCACGACCTCATCTTGCCCATAATGTAATGATCTTTTTCGATTGTCAGGTGTGTTCGTATGTTGCCCTGGCCAGCAAGTTCTCCGGATTTCTCATCTGATGGAATTATCTAGTACACGGTTTCAAAGAAGCCGGGATTCCACCACTCTCCAATTATTTTTATTGATGAAATATGACCAGCCCACATAGACTTCAGAGTAGCTCCTATCTATATTCGGCACACTCGATACCCAGCAGGATTTGAGATGAAATGGCAAGCCACTCTGGGTGATGATTTCATCTACACTATATTTCTAAATGACTTGCAAATTTAAGAAAACCTTCTCTCATTATACACGATGAATTGGATTCTGCTATTATTCCTTATATATATTGTAGAAGTTTTAATGGTCGGGATAATAGATAGAACATGGTGAGAAACAATTATCTCAGAGATATTAAGTTTGAACCCTATCCTGAATGACACACTCTCCGAGGTATTTTAACCAATTACTTCCTATTTTAGTAGCTTCAAACTGTTTCGATGATAAAACTTTTGAAAAAGAACAATTTAACCTGATGAAAATTAATATTTAAAATATGTGGCGTACAAAATAAGAGTATACAAACATTTTTTAATTATCACATAATTCACTGTAAGTACACCACATGTCTACACATGTAGAAAAATGTTCGACATTTTCACTTTAAAATATGCCAGAAGCCGTTTAGTTATTTGAACTCACTGTTTGGGACTAATATTTGCAAGAATTGGGGCCATCGGAGCAATAGTTTATTAAGAAAAAGTGTCCATTGTGAGAATCGATACCAGGTCGTGGCTATTGGAAATAAATAAACAAACATAACAGTTGTTATAAAAAAAATGATTTTAAAAAATTGATTAAACATATAGATTGTTGGTTAAGATATTGACACAATTTTGAAAGAGGATTTAGACGAGAATCGCGCGTTAGGTATTATTATAATATTTAATGAACAATTCTATTATATTATTCGGTAAAATGAGTTGTATTCGTTAATATTCTTGATGCGTATTTTATAGAACTTACAATATAAATTTTTGTATTTTTTGGTATTTCCTGATCGTTAGCGAAAAGTTGTGCTGATAGCATGTACCATCTGTGGGAATACAAATCAACTAATCTTTGATTTTTAATTATTCCCGAATTTTCCAGTTTGCCCACGCTGATTAGAGCCAACAGCCTGAAACAGGAACGTGGTTGTCTCTTTGTGTTATTTAAAAATTAAAAGGAAGGAAAGGGTATAAGGCCAATTCTGGACTAATAAAAACATCAACGATTGGTTTATATATATTTCAACAGATGGCGCAAGCTATGATCAAATTTTGGTTGCACGTTCAGATGTCTTTATTGAAGATATTAATCTGTGATTTTAAATGTTTCTTTTTGACCAGAACTTTTGTTTTTCATTTCCAAAATATATTTTTTTCTTCATTATTATTTGTTCTATATGCAAAGCTATGTTTTTCTTTTAAACTTAAATAAACATATTCAAGTTTATTATATTTCTGTGTGCTTTTAAAGTTAAAAAAACAACAGTCTTTCTCTTAAATTTTATCAACCTGATTCCATACAATTCCACTTTTGTTTTATTTTCAATTAGAAAATATGTTTTAGTTAAATAACATAACATATGCACAAGCTATAGTTACGTGTATATATATATTAAGAGTATTTTTTATTTTTGGGAAAAAGAGGAAAAGTAAAATATTAAGAACTACAGATTATGAATATATATATATATATATACAGGGTGTACCAGGTAAATTGGGTATTTCAACAATGGTATTTTAACTGAAATTTTTTGCAAGTAAAAATTAAAATATCTGAATGAAATTTGACACAGTAGTAGATAAAAGGATATAGTTTTTATTTATTCAATGTAGTTTCCATTATTAGCTACAACAGTCTCGAGGCGAGTGCGGAATGAAGCACAGGCCTTGGCGACGATGACCTTGTCCATTTGGGTCATCACCGTGTGAACTGCTTTCTTGACAGACTGGATGGTGGTATGAGGAGCTTTGTTGACATCTCTCTCAACAACGCCCCATACATAGTAGTCGAGGGGATTGCAATCTGGAGAATTAGGGGGCCAAATATCAGGACCCCAGTGACTAGGGACGTTAAGTGTCAGCCACGATTGTGTCTTTTTTGCCTTATGGGCTGGAGCTGAGTCCTGTTGGAAGACATACTTCCTTCCTGCGGCCACCATGTCCATCCAAGGCTTCACAACGGTCTCCAGAACATTGATGTAGGTGTCAGCGTTCATCCTAAGGCCCTTCTCAAAGAAATGGGGAGGCATGACATCACCTTCACTGCTGATAACGCCAAGGACCATTACGGAGGCAGGAAATTTCGTGTGCATCACGACAGGTATCTCTGAGGGGTCTTTACAGATCCAGCGATCATTCCTGGGATTTACCTTTTGGTCCACGTCAAAGTTCTTTTCGTCAGAGAAGAACCTTAGCATGCCAAAAGAGTCGTGTTTCAGGTTGTTGAGGAGGGCAGCAGCCTTTCCTTTTCTGTTATTCTTCATATTCTCAGTCAGCAACTGACCTTTCCGAAGGGCATAAGACTTGAGACCAAGGTCCTCATGGATAGTTCTGACAATTGTCATAGAGCCAACGTCCATTTCCTTGGCTATGGCCCTCATGCTCTTCCCAGGGTTTCCATCAATCTTCTCCTTGACATTTTTGACAAATTCTTCGCCTCTTACCCTGTCCGATCGACGCGAGTGCTTTTTTCTTGTAGCTATCCCCTCTTTGTTACTGTCGGCCTTATCAAACTGCTTCTTGACACGATAAATAGTGGTTTTGGGCAACTTAAGAAAATCCACTATCTCTTTGGGGCTCCTTCCGGCGCGCAGAGCAACGATGATGGCAGCTCGATTTTCAAATTCTCGGTTACTCTTCATCACTACACTGCGCACACATGTACTGTTGCATTTTACATGAATATGGCTACGTAATGAAAAAAGAAACAAGTTTTTAATCTCAAGTAGTTTTTGTTTTATGGACTGTCAAAGTTAGTCCCAATTTACCTGGTACATCCTGTATATTGCCCCATTTATTTTAAAGGAATTATAAAATATAAATTGATTATAAAATGGTCCTTCTGTGTGTGAGGTACATAAGTAACATTAAAATATGACACCTCGGCATATAACTTTGTTCAATTTGTTATAAGCTATTTTATTCTTCACCTGAGCTGTAATCTTCAAACGGAAAAATACCATAAAATGCCTTTTTTATATAAATTGTATTGAAAGGAAACACACACGTAAGGTCAATTAAATATTTAATGGTAAACCTTTCTGAACAAATAAATTGAATGGAATATATTCCGCGATTTTAAGACAAACCAATTTTTACAGCTACGAAATAATTCATTGAGCTCTTCTAAAATATTTATTTAAATTGGACCAAACCTCGAATTGTTTACTTCTTCTCAAAAACAATAGCCCAATTTGGCTACAAATTCCAAGTAAATTGGTTTAAAACTAAACTTTCTCCCGCTGAGAAGCGGTATTAATCTAAACTAGCTTGACATTTGGGCAAATCTATCGGACTTTAAACCGGACTAATTAACTCCTAACCTAATTAATAGCTTTTCAACCAGTTGTCAATTGTAGAGACTCGCTTTGTGCGGCCAACCTCCCTGTGGAACACCATGTGGGGCTAAAAATATAAAAGCAACAATCGCCATATATTTGGTAATTTGATAAAGAAAGCCTGTTACGATTGGATAGAATATATATTTCGTGGTATTAATAATTACTGAAGTACGTGTTTAATAGAGAGCTTGAGTCATCTATCAGTAGAACATCGAACTCTATATAACTAATATATCTGAATCATAAAATAGACGTTTCTTTTAAAATCTGAATTAAAATTTTACAGACGATAATCCACCATGATGTGTGTGTGTTTGTACACATTTTAGAACCACATTCACGCATTACATTGTTGTCATAAATATCCACCAAGAAAATCAAGTGGTTGACATTTCTTGATTTATCAAGAAAATGGGTTGTTAAATATCAGGGAACAGGCTAAATCAACGTTCAGTTGATTTCTGTTCCGCTAGACCTTTTTAATATTTTATTTATATTATTTTGTCACAATTATTTATTTATATATACAGTGGTACCTCGACATACGAGCGCCCCAATATACGAGTTTTTCGAGATACGAGCCGACGAGCAAGTGATTTTTTGCTTTTAGTTACGAGCGAAATTCGAGTTACGAGTTCGGTTCGGTAGTGTTGAAGATATTAATCTGTGATTTTAAATGTTTCTTTTTGATCAGTACTTTTGTTTTGTTTTTGCTTTTCCTAAAATGTTTCTTTCTTCTTCTTCATTATTATTTATTCTATATGCAAAGCCTTGTTTTTGAGACTTGTATCTCTGGGGAAATCCATGGGTTTAGAGGTGGAAGAGAGAGACGCGAACGAGCTCATCGAGGAGCACACCCAGGAACTGACGACTGAGGAGATACAAGAGTTACAGTCACAGCAGCATACTGAGGTTATGCAAGTAATTGGTTTTGAGGAGTCAGAGGAGGAGGTTATTTCACAAGTGAGATAAAGGAGATCTTAGGAATGTGGGAGAGAGTTTCACAGTTTGTGGAAAAAAAAAACACCCAGAAAAAGTTGCAACAGGTCGTGCATCTGACCTTTTTAATGACACTTGCCTAACTCATTTCCGGATCATTCTGAGAGGGAGGAAGAAACAAACCTACTTGGACATGTTTTTTTCTAAACGGCCTACAGGTGAAAGCGAGAAAAATGTAGCGAAAAAGGCAAAGACCAGTGAGGATATCTAATTTATTTCTTTACATTCTCTTTTTTGTTTTTGTGCAATAAATATTTGATATTTATAAATACGTTTTTATTATTTAAAACCACGTAACAAAAATAACTGGGGTGACATTTTGGAGGTTGGAACGGATTAATGGTAGTTCAATTGTTTTGTATGGGGAAATTTGCTTCGAGATACGAGTAATTCAAGATACGAGCAAGGTTGCGGAACGAATTAAACTCGTATGTCGAGGTACCACTGTATTTTTTAACTACGGAACAGTCCTGGAAATTAATTAACACACCTTATATAACGTTTTTTTTTGTAGCTTCAATCCTATTGACCTATTGAAAAGACAGAGATGTTCGGAAGCTTGTTATGAATAATAATTGAATAAAAGAAACTTTCGATATAAATCGAATATAAATGTATATATATAACCCTTGAAAGAATAATTATATTATATTAAAACTTCGCGAAATAATATGAAAACCACTCTCTCTCTCAATATTCTTTTTGAAAACAAATACAAAATCATGATACTAAAATATATAGAATATCTCAAAGATTGCTATTGGTATCGGCCAAAGGTTTGAGGAAAGAAAACATCAAGTTGGATATTTGAGGCACCTCATCCTCTAAGAGGAACATAAAGAGAACGAATTTATTAGAAAAAGTCACCGTATTCAATAGTTCTTTCAATATAAAGAAATTGTCGCTGCACTGATGAGGGCTATTTATGGACATCATGGGATATATTGGCTTATTTGTCTGGAATATATAAACCTGATTTGCTCCAATTTTACTGGTTCGACTCTGCGCAATTTGCGCAAGTGTGATTTTATAGATACTTCTTATAACCCATGAGTATCATCCTCCAGCAAATATGTTACGATAGACGATTGAAAAAGAATATAAGTAAGTTAGGTCATATATGTCATAAGTGAAGTGTAAATTGAGGGTTTATACTTCCCTCACAATTTCCAAAAAGTTGTATTACTGAATTAATAAAAGGTACGAGCTTCTAATTGCTGTCCCTCGTCAACGTGGAGCAGGTTGCACCAAATACACTCTCTTGGATCCCAATAGGAATTTTTCTAAATTAATGGAAAATTATTTTGACCAAATTTCGAAGATACAAAATAAGAGGAAAGCGGAGAACAGAAAAAATGAAAATGAGATTAAAGTGTTGAAGTGAGATGGGCAAAATATAAAAACTTTATATATATATGATAATTTAAACCAACAACCCTATATATTATAATATTTATAACAAAATTGTCATGTTGTATATAGAACTAATTATAAACTATAACTAATTATACGCATAATTGACGTGTGTCCTTGCATCACCCTATGTAATGTACTGAGGATGAATAAATAAAACTATATAATAGATTAAAAACTAAGTTAAAAGCAAGATTGAGAGATTTACGAAGTAACTTCTAAAGATAGATTAGAAGCCGACAGCCAGGCGCCATTCTCGAGTAACAGAGACACGTGTGACACGTGCATGACCCAATTCTCTTTGTCAGAGCTGTCGTATAAATAAGACCGGCCTTAGCGACAGTTAGTCAGTTGCAGTGAATCCTCCGGTCAGCGTCACCCCTAGTCGTCTCCAGGGACCAACTCATCGACCATGTAAAACAGTAAGGAATCTTCTATCTCCATCTTTGCTTTTGGCCCGACTTTTTATCTATTCAAGAAATTTTCCTTCGACAACTGTGTCGCTTCGTTTTGTGTGTGTGTCCTTACCACCCATCGCTCAACAACTACGACTGCTTCTAGCCAACATGCCACACTGCATTCATTCAACATTAAACTACTACTACATTACTACATTATTACATATATATATGATAATTTAAACCAACAACCCTATATTATAATACTTATAACAAGATGTTGTATATAGAAACACATCTATAAATAATTATACGCATAATTGACATGTGTCCTTGCATCACCATATGTAATGTACTGAGGATGAATAAATAAAACTATATAATAGATTAAAAGCTGAGTTAAGAGCAAGATTGAATCACATAGTAACTTCTAAAAATAAAGTGGAACAGACACGTGCCGTGTCTCGAGTAACAGCGACACGTGCCGTGATGCAATTCTCTTTGCACGAGGAGATATAAAAAGGCCCGGTTAGCAACAGACAGTCAGTCTTCCAGTGAGTCTTCCGGTCAGCGTCACCCCTTGTCGTCTCCAAGGACCAACTCATCGACCATGTAGAACAGTAAGAAATCTACTATCTCCATCTTGCTCTTGGCTCGGCTTTTTATCTGTTCATGGAACTTTCCTTCTACAACTGTGTCGCTTCGTTTTTTGTGTGTGGACATTCCCCAGTTTTCCACTCTGCCTCGACCACGACTGCCTGTACCCTGTGAGAACTGTTAAAGATCCTACAAGGTGCAGAGAGGTACTGGAAAACTCTACACGCCCTGACTGTCCCTCGCGGTTACTACAGGTTTGACCCTCGGTTGCATCACCTTATTACAGAGAGTCGACGAGGTACTACAAGAGTCAACCAGAACTTCAACATATTATTACAGATAGTCGACAGGATAACCCAAACGAAGGACGCCATAGCGAAGAAGGTAAGAAGACTGTCCAGATAGAAGAGCCAAGAGCAAAGATGGAGGAACAAACCAACCCGTCCAACGATACGGCCGAGCAAACTATCCCCAAACAAGAGACGACATTTGAAGAGGAGGAAACGTCGCCGCCCCAAGATAACTCCGCAGACCCGCTGACACAGATCGCCGATGCCCTGAGTATGCTGCTGGTCGCCCGATCTCCTAGGGAGATAGACGTGAGTCCATACGATGGTTCCTTTGAAGCCCAGAGCTTTTTAGACAACTTCGATGCCCAAGCAGACCGAGCTGAGCTGACCTACACGGATCGCCTACGCAAGTTACCCTGCTACTTGCAAGGTAAGCCACTCCAATATTTCCGAAGCCTACGGTTAGATAGGTTATTTTATATTGAAGCCCGCCAGAGACTGATAGACTTATTCCCAGCAACGACAGAAGCGTCGTTTGCACGCTTTTTGGCTATCAAATTGACACCCCAAATGCCCCTAGAAGACTACTACCAAAACAAAACGGTTATGGGCATGAAACTCGACCTACCCCCCGACATTTTAATTGAGTCTCTGACCGACGGACTGCCCGTCGCAGACCAGCGATTAATCGCAACTGTGCAGCCAAACACCATTAAGGAATGGTTCGACATAGTATCAAGAATAAGAGGAACTCAGTGTGCCACCAGTGCAGTGTACCAGCGCCAAGTAGACAAGGCTCCACACCCAACCTACCACAACCCACCACCACGGTACAACAACCAGCGGCCATCACGTGTAACGTACCAAGTTACACCTCCACCCTCGCCTTGCAAGTATTGCAATGCCATGCACTGGCACTCCCAGTGTGAACAACGGTTCCCACGGGACCGAACACGCCCAGTCTACAGCGCCAGACCACGCACAACCACTGTACCAAAACGTGGTACCCACACCCAGCCCAAGGTCCAATCTCCGAGCCATGTTCCCCAAGTCCAAGCTGTAAGCCAAGACGACTCTGCAAGCCCCGCGAGCAGCTCAACGGTAGGAAAACCTGAAACTCGTGGCCCAGCTCGCAGGATGGATAGATTACAGCACCTAAAACTAATTTACTTACCAATAATTACCCAATTCACTTATTAATTTGAATTTTAATATTGAAATATCATTAAACTTTATATCTTTAATTATCATTGTGTGTTTTACAACTTTTACAGTATTTTCGCGCCCAGTGTGGAATATTTTTTTCTAAACTAGAACGCCATCTTTTATATAATGTTAACCCTTTATTGTTATATTACAATCATCTTCGTCAATGCCATCCATTTTTTAAGAATCAATCAAGTTATCATTTATTTCATATTTGTATACTCTATGTCTTTGTTTTTCTATACCCCAGCACACTCAGCCATTATAAACCATCCCCAAAGTTGAATCTATTTCTTACACATCTCACCAACGCCAAACTCAAAAACACAACACAACATACCTTAAAGATTTTACTTTTTTTTTTGATATCAACAATTAAAACAACTTGGTTAAGTCTTATAGACTTTATGACGCAAAAGAGAAATCATTCTCTACATATCACCATGAACATGTCAGTTCACGTATTCCCAGTTTCAGAGAGACATAGAAACACCGATATTTACCAAAGGAAAATGACCTAGTTACACACCACAGTTGTAACTTTTCTTCAAAAGAGACAATTTTTGTTCCATTTTTCACTACTTAACATTTATCTAATCATTAATGACCTTTAAGTATATTATATTTTTTGTATAAAATCTTGAATAATTATTTTTATTTTTTACTTTTCAATTATATAATCAAATTTTTATTCCAACATTATTTAAACAACTTTATTTGAACAATTTTATTTTTCATGATATTATTTTAGTATGGCAAAACATTTAATTGTTTCAATAATCATTTTTAATTCATTATTATATCTTTTATATATCTTTTATACTTCTTTTATCCGCAATCATATTTCTATCTTTTTATTCACTATATTTTTGTTTAAATAACTTTATTATATGACAATGTTTATTTATCATCAACTATCGGGCATGCAACAATCGTTTTCAACAATCCTACTCACTAACCACTTCCCTATACTTTTTCATCACTATCTATTTAGCCATTGCTTCAAACCATCATAGAAACGACAGTACTGCTTGACAATTTTTCTTTTTGATTTCGTAATTCAACAAACTCTTTGAACACAGTTCCTCAGAATTACAAGTCTCGACTTCTGGTCTGAACACGTTTCAAAAGTTTATTTCATTTCATCCGCAGAGCACATCACCAACGCATGCACAAAGCGTTCACTTTTTGTCAACTTTCAATTTTTTTCAACTCTAGCGGACCACAATCAACCTTTGATTTCAAGTCAAGTCAGACCACCTACTGTCGCTACAACAATTCTACTTATCGCATGGCTCTACCACCCCTTTCAATCATATTAATTCTTTTCTTCAACAACTTTTCAACCCAATAACCCTACAATTGTGACAAAGCACTGTAACCTTATACAGGATCACAGGTGAAACATTGCCTAGGAAGACGCACAAGTCTATATCCTCGCTTTGCACCTGGATCTCAGTATTTGATTGTCTGTGCAACACTTACAATTGCATATTCTTCAACCCCTAACCCTTTCCAACGCCCGCCAACAATCTTTTAGAACATCATATTTTTATTATCATTATTTTTTAGCAAACAAAGGTTTTATCTACAGTTCTCTTTTATAATGAATACCATAACTTTTAAATTAAACATAAGTTTTATTTTTATAATTTTCAGATATATCCAAATAAACATCTTGTTATAGCCTTTACCCTCACAGTTTTATTTAATTAAAATAAATTTTAATTACTTACCTGTGTTAGAGAGGCTTTACCCGCTTAAACCCGGATAAACCCTTTCACTCCCGGGGCCCATCTATGATAATTTAAACCAACAACCCTATATTATAATACTTATAACAAGATGTTGAATATAGAAACACATCTATAAATATTTATACGCATAATTGACATGTGTCCTTGCATCACCATATGTAATGTACTGAGGATGAATAAATAAAACTATATAATAGATTAAAAGCTGAGTTAAGAGCAAGATTGAATCACAAAGTAACTTCTAAAAATAAAGTGGAACAGACACGTGCCGTGTCTCGAGTAACAGCGACACGTGCCGTGATGCAATTCTCTTTGCCCGAGGAGATATAAAAAGGCCCGGTTAGCAACAGACAGTCAGTCTTCCAGTGAGTCTTCCGGTCAGCGTCACCCCTTGTCGTCTCCAAGGACCAACTCATCGACCATGTAAAACAGTAAGAAATCTACTATCTCCATCTTGCTCTTGGCTCGGCTTTTTATCTGTTCATGGAACTTTCCTTCTACAACTGTGTCGCTTCGTTTTTTGTGTGTGGACATTCCCCAGTTTTCCACTCTGCCCCGACCACGACTGCCTGTACCCTGTGAGAACTGTTAAAGATCCTACAAGGTGCAGAGAGGTACTGGAAAACTCTACACGCCCTGACTGTCCCTCGCGGTTACTACAGGTTTGACCCTCGGTTGCATCACCTTATTACAGAGAGTCGACGAGGTACTACAAGAGTCAACCAGAACTTCAACATATTATTACATATATATATACATATACAATGACGCTTTGCCATCTAAAATGCTCATGTTTGTTTTTAATATCAATACCTGACTTTTTTTCAATTTTTTATTATTTTTCACAGGAACAGCTTATTTGCGCAAATTTGGCTTTGAAAACCTATTTTTCGTAGTTCATCAAATTCACGGATTTCAGATCAGTACAATCGATACATTCATACAATCGGTAAAAAACACACAGAAAAACTTCAAATAGTAAGTCTTCCTTCACCCGCCATACTCTCCAGACATCGGTCCATCGGATTATCACCTCTTCCGGTCGATGTCACATGATCTGGATAACCAGCGCTTCCAGAATCGCGAAGAATACCGAAGAAACCAATATTATTTTATGATGACATCCAATAAACTAAATATTTATGATGAATAATTGTATCTAACAGTGTGAATTATTCAAAGTAAATGTTGAGTATAATTTTATTTCCACATTTCATAAAACTTTCTAAAAATAACGCGGAGACATACATGCTCACCTATTATAATACTATGCAGAATCTAGAAGCCTGAGAACCAGGACATGTGAAATAAAGTATTGTATAATAATATATTTTATCATAAAGATAGAGGCTGCCTGTCCGACATTCATATTTATATAATTTTTATTTACTTCTCCTGACGAAGAAAAAATATTTTTGTCGAAACGTTGAGAAAATAAAAAACTCCAACTGGCCGAAGTGTCTATTTTTTATATAAATATATTTTATGTTATAAAAAGAAGGAGCGCTGAATAATTGCAACTTAAAAAATGTATAGGAACTTTTTCTTTTTGTCCTTGTTCTCTCCTATACCTGTATATATTTATTATAATAGGATGTTAGGCTGTTGTTGGGTGCTGCGCTGCCTGAAGTACTGGAGCACCATCTATGCTTCCTTTCTTCCTGTGGTGAATTTGTATAAGACCAGTGGTATTAATAAAGCTTTGTGTGTATTAGTAAGATGCTATTATTATTCAATACTCCCCTCAGATTTATATTCCCAGTGTTATATATTTATACATATAACATTCGGTAATTGCTGCTGGGCAATGGCGCTGCCCTTACTAGCTCCCAACGGTCGCCTCTCCACAGATCGATGATACTCATAGGTTCCTACGGCCAACTTTTATCTCCATTTAGGAGGAAGTTTATGAGCTGTGCTCTTTAAATTTAATTAAAATGAATGGCTAGGCAAGTTCTTAGGATTGTTATTATCCTCGTTTAACCTTGTAAACTCTCCTGGAACTTTTTATTGCGATCTAAGTGCAGGTACCGCTTCACCTAACGCCCTCCTTTACACTCTCTCCATTTCTTTAAAGGAAATCTCCTATTGATGTATTCTGGAAATGGCTTGTTGCGTCTGACTACGCCAAAAAAAGATTAAAGTAAAAATTGAGATTGAAAGTGCATATATTATACCAACAAACGGATATTTAGTTTGTAATTCTTTCTGACATGTAGAAAAGAGACTGAATATCATTTTTTAAATATAAAATAATATTGTCACGTAGGAGAATTAAGGGAAGAAGAAAAGACATTAATTTATATTCAGACATTTCAAACTTATTTACATAATATAAAAGAGTGGCAAGAAGAATTTTCTGATAAAAAAATTAAAAATATTCTATTCAAAAATAAATAATGTCACACAAAATATAAAATATAATTTTCCATAAAATATCCAGCGCCATTCGTACCACAGTCGACTTGTGTAGTGACCTTACGTTGGAGCAGCTCGAAGCCATTGTTGGGGATGGGGATAATACCTCAATCTTGAACAAGAAATGATCATTGTTGAATATAATTGTTAATATTTTATTGTAAATTCAAGCTATTTATGACGTGTATGATTCTTTTGAATAAAATATTTCTACTGCCCTTACTGCAATGATAAAAAACAATGGGCAGGCCTGGCTCATCAGAGGTGTAAACTTCCAAGTGGTTTTTTTAATTCTATATTTATACCATTAATTCAGTTGTTATAATTCTAGCAATATATTAAACGTTTTCGATAATATGTGTGTCAATAAACTTTATTTCTTGTATAATTATTGCTCTGAAATGTAAATTTAAATAACTTTCAATCTCTCTTTAAAACTAGAAATAATTTGTATATTTGAAACCTATATATATCTGTATATTTGAAACCTATGTACGTAAAATAGTTTTATAATTTACCCTCAAATATCCCTATAGGATATATCGTGTATTTTGTAATAAATGAATAATAAATGATATGTTAATTTCCTTTATAACTTAAAATTCTGTTATCCTCTATTCCAATTTTGATTAAAAAAACGTTTCATTCTATATGCACTGAGGGAAATTCCCGGGCGATTCCCGGGTCATTCGTTTAGTTGAAAGCTATTTGAACATCAGAAACATGTCCCGAGGTAGACCAGGTGTTGTGTCGGACCTACCGTATATCCGGATCTCCTTCTCGGCCCTGACGGTCTTGAACTGCGGGGCGTCCGTGGAGACCTCGCAGCCGTACACACCCCCGGTGTTCATGTCTGTCTTGTTGAGGTGGATGTAGCTCTCGTTGGACTTCTGTATCTGCACCCACACCACCTGGATGTAGATTTACACCGTGGATAGTTTGGAGCTGGACACAATTGAAGCTTGTTTCAAATTATTTTACAAACCGAATTCCCTAATAAATAAAAAAAAGCCAACAACGAGTACATTTCGGGCTGTTGGCCCTCGTCAGCGTGGTGTAAGCTGTATCTCCACGACCATAAATTCAAACTAAGAGGTTTCCTGAAAAATTGGTCGTTACAGCCTGAACCACGGTGACGAAGGACAACAGCCTGAAACGTGTTCTTGGTTGGCTTTTCTTGATTTTACAAGAAATTGAGTTGGCCAAATATCTTGAATCAAGCCTAAATCGACGTTTAGTTAATTTTCTTTCCACTAGATGGATTATAATTGAGATAAAATCGGTTTATAAATTCGATATATTTCAAAACCCCTCTCGAAGGAGGATGTCGCGACCCAGGCAAGGCCCGGCCCAAATAAGAATGGTCGATATTACATCAGACAAAATATAGAAATTTCCTAAATTGTTACGTGGACCTTACCCGGGGATCTTCCACAAGTCATTACTGAGTTTTTACAGCCAGCAGCTGGACGACCGACATCTCATATCAGACCCTTCTGTACCTTGCCTGTGTCGCGCTCTGGCCTCTCTTAGATGCCATCTAGACAGCCTCGTCCTTTGTGTATTAACCCAGACGCCTGAAACCACGAGACCTCACAACTGCTTTTGCCTTTGGTAAGACAACATTCAGTCACAGGAACATGCCGAGAACGTCGCAGAGGATGGAACCTAGAGAGCAGAGCAAAGCCGGAAATCTCCACCATGCAACCACCCAACGCCACGGACATCGCGGTACACATTGCGTTGGGAGGGGGGGGGGGGTAAACATCCGAACCTCACGGCTTCCAGCCTCAGGAAGATGGCCTACCTTCCAAGACCACAAACCTTTCATCCATCTCGCCGGTGCAAGTCCGACGTTCTCGCCGCAAATATTCGAACTCTACCCGACGCCAAGATCCCTCCACGACTGTGCCTTCTACAGCCGTCATCAAGGTCCAGGCCATGACCGCATCGACAGTGCGAACTTTCCAACTAAGCTCCAGTTAACACTTTTTAAATATTAGTGAAACTTGCTTTAAATTTAATAGTATAATTTTGTAGCCAGACATTTTGTTCCTATTTCAATATCATATATTTTATTTTAGTCCCTAATTTAACTGTAGGTTTAGTTAACAAACAAAAAATGCTAACAACGCTTCTTAAAATATTTTAATTCTTCTTTAATATCAAAACTAGTATCAAATAATCCATGACTATAACCTATTCGGCCAATCACACAATAAAACAAAATACATTCCCACGCTAGCTGTCTAATTAGCCAGCAGTGACTTGAGCCCTTATGTCGTTGCTCCCCGCTGTCTGATGTATTCCCTCAATTGTATTGGTCTGACACCTTCCCACGCCACCGGCAATAAAGTTTTCTCCCCCAATTCTTGTGATTTAACTCACTTTCCCAATAAATTGTCCATCAATCTATTCTATTCGAATAACACCATACACGCATAACACGCATCATTCACTTTCATATAAATCATAACAAAGTATAATTATAATTCATCAAGGCCATAAAGATTTTATACAAAATACTTTCATAAAAACAATTTGACAATTTAATCTACCTAATGAACTCACAAAATATATTATATTTACATACACTCTGGAGTAACCCTTTTTGTTATGAATTAAGTAATTTCTCTCCCTTACTCTCTCTTTCACATATCCTATTCTATAGGTAAAACACCAGATCCAAGTTAGATTATAATAGCTTACCCACGCGCCACTGACGAGCAAACAAATCTTGTTTACATAATTCGCTGATACATTAGCCATACTTTCAACAAGCAAACATTATGAAATGTTACAAAGGTTTTCAATTTGCACAAATATGTGTTGATTATATAGACAGCACAGTCTCGAATCTCTACCACACAATCTCTATTCCCTCACTTATTTACGCCACACATTTCCTAATGCTCTACACATATTGCAAATCATTTCCCACATCGCCTATTCCACTAAAACATTTTGCATGATTATAATTATAAGATTTAATTTTACACTGTTAATTAATAATTCTTCCAACATTTACCGACAAATTACACACTCGATTTATCACTTAGGCACATATATATTAACACTTTCCAACCAAAACGTAGCCACCAGGCTCAAGTTATCTCTTTCTCCCTCGTATTTAGGACAGGAAATTATACCAAGGCAAATTCATTCATTTATTCTCTACCAACTTGATCACCACTGTAATGAGAGAGTCATGTCTTAACTAAGCCAAACTTGACAATCACGCCAATTTTTGAAAACACATTTTACACTTCAAAATTCGAAGTACCACTGACAACTGCCAACTTACGTCACCTTAAAATTTACCTTGTCACCCTCATCCACCATCTATAGCTGCTCTACGCCGTCGCGCCACTATATCAGCCTTATATTTTCCTTAACTTCACACAAGCGCAACCAGCTTTATCTTCACCCATCCCTACGGTTGCAATATCAGCTTCCACATGGACGAGCAAACACGGCAACTATAGTATCATTGTCCAACATGGCATAAGAACCTGTCTGTTAAGAACGGGGTAATTAAAAAAGCTCGTGGAGGAAAAGAAAAATTCTGAACGCTCCACAAACCCCCTTTTTAACAAAATAAAAACTTTAACCTAAAGTTTGATATTGTTTTGGGCTGCCTTGGGTGTTCAAGCAAGAAAAAAGGAAGACAACAAAAGGTTACACATATAAAGTTTTGTTTAATGTTAGCTATAAAATGAAGGATAAAAAATATATGAAAAACTTATTATTTTTTGTGTAATCCAAAATTTTGCATGCAACTTAAATGTTTTTTAACAAAAGCAGATATATAAAAATGATGATATTGACGAAATAATAAAAAACTTAGTAAAGATAAGAAAAGAAAAATACAAAAAAATATGCTAGATTAACATAAAAACATATATCAATTTTAGGAAATAAAAGCATGTGAGAGAGTGCTCACCAAAAAAACAGTTCCTCTCAGTTGTTAGGTCGGCTTGCCCCCCCTGCCTTGGAAGCACAATTCGTCGTCCTCGACGAACTTCCTGTTATCTTCAGATGAAGCACAATTCGTCGTCCTCGACGAACTTCCTGTTATCTTCAGATGAAGCACAATTCGTCGTCCTCGACGTACTCCAACCACTATGCGAATCTCTCAAAAGATTCGTCTCGGCTTCACCTTTTCTTTGAGATGTCAGCCACCCTGTCCCTTCTCAGACCGCTTATATGGTCGTTTTATGGAAGATGGACGAAGTTCCCGGAGCTCATCTAGGGCAAGCCGCCGCGAGGCTTTTTTCTTGTCTACTCCGCACAGCTGTGACACCAACTCTGGCCCCCGCGCCCTGACCTTTTTGACCCCTCCGCCCCTCCAATTGGTCGGTGGGTACTTTGGACGGTCCATCCGGCGGACGGACGACTACATTCTATCGGCAGGGGGGGCCGGTGTGTGAAAAGAGGAGAAGAAACAGCAAAAAATAGATTTCCCTTCGCTGAGGGGTCACACACACAAAAACCAAAAATATGAAAATAGTTGTAATATTTACATATATACATACAAAATGCCATGAGTTCTAACATACCCCCACCTTTTCTTTGTGTGAAAACACAAAAAAAAACAAGGAAATGTGCTCTCCCTTTCTTTTGTCACTGATTCAAAACATCAGGAGCAAACCTTATTGGTTTGCGGACTTCACGTCCGGATCTTGTTTTGATCGTTAGAGGTTTTTTATCCCCAGAGGCCTTTTCAGGAGTTTCCTCAGAGGAAATCTCAAGGGGAAACAGTCTCTGTACAGGGCGTAGCCATTCGCCTGTTGATGTCTTGACTCTGGCAACCCTGTTCACCCCATCTTTCCCCAAGTAAAGTTTTATTATTTTTCCAACAGGCCAGAGAATTCTTTTAGTGTTGTCCTGGCCTATAAGGACTAAATCCCCTTCTTTTATGCATAGCTCCCTTTTATTTTCGGCCCGTTGTATCAGTACCCCCAAATATTCCTTGCGGAATCTCTGTTTAAGTTCCTCATTTAGTTTACTCAAAATCTTGTATTTTCTGGTGAAAGAATTCACTCTTATTTTCTCTAGCTCCGGAAACTCATTGTTTGCGTTAGTCTGCAGAAACATTTGAGGGGTCAAGGGAATGAGGTCTTGGTCATCTTCCGATATATATGAAAGAGCTCTATTGTTGATAATACTCTCTACCTCACATAAAGCAGTCTCAAGTTGTACATAATTCAATTTACTAAATCCGAGCATACGAACCAATAAACTCTTAACAACCCTTACTAATCTCTCCCAAAACCCTCCCCACCAAGGCGCTGAGGGAGGGATAAAAATCCATTGGATTCTTTTTACACTCGATTCCCTTTCAATCTCCCCCCAATCCAAGCGTTTAAGTAATTCGTTTGTTTTTGAGAAATTTGTCCCGTTATCACTATATATTTTTCCGGGACGTCCACGCCGACAAATAAATCTTTTTAGAGCTAACAAAAAAGTGTTTGCCTCTAATGTTCTCACAATCTCTAGGTGGACAGCTCTGTAAACAGCGCA
Organism: Cordylochernes scorpioides; assembly: GCA_030710605.1. Taxonomy (NCBI): domain Eukaryota; kingdom Metazoa; phylum Arthropoda; class Arachnida; order Pseudoscorpiones; family Chernetidae; genus Cordylochernes; species Cordylochernes scorpioides. The sequence continues at coordinate 6,376,603 of CP092877.1, read as the reverse complement.
AGTAAACAAGGCCACCCAAACCTTGCTGCCACCTTTAAGATATAGCGGTCCCAACAGATCCACACCTGTCACCTCGAAGGGTTTGCCTAACCCTATTCTATTAGTCGGCAAAGCCGCGCCAGGAGTCTGAATAGGTTTCTGATTATGCCTCCTACATATCACACATTTCCCAATTATTTGTTTAATCAATCTGCGACCACCAATGATCCAGAATTTCTCTCTCAATTGTGAAAGAATGAATTGGGCCCCTCCATGCCCATTTTGTTGGTGTATTTCACGAACCATCTGTTCCACCAAAGGATGATTACGAGGTAGTAAAATAGGTCGTTTAAACACTTCTGAATCTTGTCCATGTAGCAGTTTCGTCTCAACGCACCACAAACCTTCGACGGATTTAATAGTCTTTAATCCATTTTTCGGAGCCTGTTTTCCTGGGAAAGTCTCTTGTTGAACCAATTTCAACAGCTTCCTTTCGGCCCTTTCTAACTCTATTACTTTCAAATTTCCCCTTTCAGTGGGTATTCTTCTAGCATTGTCCAAGAATCTTAAAACCCAAGCCATAATCTTAATGTTTAAGCTATACTTGGATCTTCTATCTAGGAACCATCGATTTGCCTCGACAATGAGAGTGGTGTGGGCCTGTAAGGTTTTTCTTTTTTCTTTGATGATCTCTTCCTCATCAATAGTCGGTTCAAAACTAGGCCAACTCTCCTTTTCCCCTTTGAGCCATTCAGGACCCTCCCACCAGTTGGTCGAGACAAATTGTACGATAGAGCACCCTCGAGAAGGCAAATCCGCTGGATTAAATTTTCCGTAAACAAACTTCCAGTTCTCATTATTGACAGTGTCTCGTATTTCCTGTACTCGGTTTCTTACAAACACATTCCACTCATTTTTTCTCTTGAGCCAAGCCATAACGGTTGAGGAATCGGTCCATAAAGTAACAGGGCAACTATTTGTTAAGGCAGTCGAAATAGATTTAACAAGTCTAGCTCCTAAAACGCAGGCCAAAAGTTCTAACCGCGGAATGGTTACCCTCTTGGTTGGCGCAAGCCTAGATTTGCTCCAAAGCAGAGACAAATGTACTCCCCCCTGCACTTCACTTCTCATATATGCCACTGCTGCATAAGCTGATTTACTGGCATCGCAGAAGACGTGTATTTCATTCTTATTAGTTTGATCAAACCAAATATGCCTGGGAATTTTGATTTGACTTAATAGACCAATTTGGGAGTACCATGTTCTAAACTCCCGATCCATATCTTCGGGTAATTGAGAATCCCATCCAATTTTCAACTCCCAGGACCTCTGTAATAATAGTTTAGGAGGCAAAAATATAGGACTATAAACTCCCAAAGGATCAAAAACTTGCTGAATTTTAGAAAGGATAATCCTCTTGGTTAGTCTTCGGGGGAGATCCTTTTCAATAGAAACATCACAATTAAGTACATCTTCTACTTTGTCCCACACAAGTCCCAACACCTTGGTAGTAGTTCCTTTTTCCTCCTTTGAATTACTCACTGGTAAATTAAATTCCCACTCACGCAAGTCCATTTTTGCCATTTCCATGATATTGACAGCTGTATTCTGGAATTGTTGGACCTCCTCCTGAGAGGAGAGGGATGTTACCAAATTATCCATATAAAAGGATCTCGCCATAGTCTTTGCGATTTCAGCTGCCGGACCTTGTACAGAATTCAGATGATGATCAATAACTGCACCCAAGATGAATGGACTACAGTTAAGCCCAAATACCACACGTTTATGTCTAAAAACGGTTAACTTCATAGGGTCAGTTTGATCCCACCAAAGGAAGCGAAGAAAGTCCTGGTCTTGAAGTTGCACTGTAATCATCTGAAATGCCTTTCGAATATCGGCTAGAACACCAATACCCTTTTCTCTAAACCTAATTAATATTTCAGGTATTTTTTCCAAAAGGTTAGGTCCCTTTTCTAGATAGTCATTCAGAGAGAGACCATTATACGACCTGCAGGAGGCATCGAAAACAGGACGAAGAGGCGTCGTCCTACTTTCAGCCTTGAACACCGGCCTATGCGGTAAATAATGGCCCTTCTTTTGAGGCCTATTCTCCTCTATCCTCTCAATTAGGCCCTCTCTCTCCCATTCTTGAAGAATAGTAGAATATTCAATAACCCTTTTCTCCTTCCTTAACTTACTAGTGCATGCTTCCAATCTCCTCTGCGCTATTTCTAAATTTGAGGGTATATTATTTCTTTCGCATTTCCATGGTAGCGCGACTGAATATCGTTGATCTTCATCCCTCTTTATAATTTTTATAAAATGTTCCCTTAGTTCAGTTTCCTTTTTCTTTTTTGAGACAACTTCGATGGGATCTTGGATTCCCAAGATATCCAGCTCCCAAAGATCTTTCAAGTTGTTTCTTGCAACCAACATATTCAATGCAATTTGGACCTTATCCTCCTTACACACCACCGGAGATTGCCCCATAAGCGTCCATCCTAATTTTGTCTCTACGGCAGTTAGGTCCTCTCCTAGATGAACGACCTTCCCGGTCAGTAATTGTCCAAAATAGTCACTACCTATTAAAATATCTATTTCCTCATTTCTAAAATTTGACGGGTGAATATAGATCTTTTTCCGTTTTAATTTGTATAACAAACGTCCTCTTGGAATCGGCGGTATCCTTGCACAAATTTCTGGTTGATCGAGGGCGACTATGTCTACATCAATTTTATTGGTTAGACTTCCCAGTTTCAAAACATATTTCCCATGCAACGCCTCCTTCATATTTCCTCCCCCGAAAAGAGATTTTTCCAAACTTATCTCTCCTATTTTGTTTAAACCCAGTTTTTCGACAATTGATCTCTTTATATAGGAGTAGTGACTTCCAGTGTCAAATAACACTTTTACTTCTTTAGTCTCTTTAGCCCCTTTCAATTTCGCCACGGAAGTCATGAGTAAGATGTCATTGGCGCATGTTCGCGCAGACATATTAACACCCGTGCATGTTGCATTTCCTTCATTAACAACCTTAGATTTTTCACCTTTGAAACTATTGTTTCCTCCTTGCTTCAAAGCAATTTTATTGCAAAAGATATCTAGATGATCTTTTCCGCAATTTCTACATTTTATGTCTGCTCGGCATTCCCTTTTCAGATGGTTACCCTTTAGACACTTAAAGCAGACTCTAGCCTCCTTTATCCTTTGATCCCTCTCGCTAGGTGTAAGCCGCGAGGCAACAAAACATCCACTACTCAGGTGATTATCCCTCTGGCAGAATATGCATTTTCTCTTAAATGCGCTGCCGAATAAATTGGAGACAGTGGGCGGTGTCTTCCGAGGAGTCTTTAGTTGAGAACCTGTAGCCCTCATTGAGCTATTACCCTCAAAATTCTCCTTAGCAAATGCCATTCGCTCAGCACCCTTCACCTCATCCCGAAGGAAGTCCATCAGAGCCTGAAGTCTACCGCTGGCATCGCTCTTATCTCCATTCTCCGCTCCTTCTTCTTTTATACCATAGCCCACAGCAGGATTCCTCTGCCACACCTGAATAATGTCCAATGGCAGACTCGACTCAACCAATGGGTAGAGAAACACGCCTGCCATCTCCGTGTTAACACCCAGTGATTCTAGGTTCTTTAAGTGAGCCGTCAGATCATCGTAGATCTCGTCAAGAGGAAGGTTTTCTTTTCTTGCATTAGAAACAACCAGTTTCAACAGTCTCCTTATGTAGTGTTCTATGAGAAGGTTCTTATCTCCGAATCGATCTTTTAGGGCTTGTACTACCTTGGGATAATTATCCTCAGTTATGGGGTAACTGCACACAAGACGATGAGCTCTGGATCCCTCGACTACCGCTTGAAGCAGATAGTGAAATTTATCTACATCCCCCAGAGTTTCATCGTCATTGATTTTACTAAATTGCCCCCACCATGAGAGCCAATCCTCTAGGTTGCCCTTAAATTTTGGTAGCTCCACTTTTGGCAGCCTAATAGTTCTTTTAGATTCGGTATTTACAACCGAATTCGCCGCGGACTCCACCAATGAGCCGTCGACCCTATACCTCGCGGTTTCACACCGAGACAAATATTTATTCTCTATGTCAAACATCCCTTGAACATAGTTTTCACAACCCTCGAATTCTTCTTCGATTTTGACCTCCGTTATGGTTTCATCCTCCAGAAGGAGCCCATGATACCTTGAATCAATTTCACTTATTTCCTTAGAGAGAGCACAAATTCGGTTATATTTAGCTCTATATTTTTCTGTATCGAAATCTGGCTTTTCTATTTCAGCCCAAAACTCGGTGGACAGCCGAGTAAAAATAGCTCTTTTGGGGGCTCTAGCCCTTTTTAAGATATCAATATTCTGCATTATTTACTATATAATTTTTCTCGAAACCTTTCTCTCTTTTTTTTATTTTTTTTTTCCTTTTCTCGCTTTGACCAGCCAATGCAGCCCACCCGGGGACGCCAAAAAATATAATGTTAAGAACGGGGTAATTAAAAAAGCTCGTGGAGGAAAAGAAAAATTCTGAACGCTCCACAAACCCCCTTTTTAACAAAATAAAAACTTTAACCTAAAGTTTGATATTGTTTTGGGCTGCCTTGGGTGTTCAAGCAAGAAAAAAGGAAGACAACAAAAGGTTACACATATAAAGTTTTGTTTAATGTTAGCTATAAAATGAAGGATAAAAAATATATGAAAAACTTATTATTTTTTGTGTAATCCAAAATTTTGCATGCAACTTAAATGTTTTTTAACAAAAGCAGATATATAAAAATGATGATATTGACGAAATAATAAAAAACTTAGTAAAGATAAGAAAAGAAAAATACAAAAAAATATGCTAGATTAACATAAAAACATATATCAATTTTTAGGAAATAAAAGCATGTGAGAGAGTGCTCACCAAAAAAAACAGTTCCTCTCAGTTGTTAGGTCGGCTTGCCCCCCCTGCCTTGGAAGCACAATTCGTCGTCCTCGACGAACTTCCTGTTATCTTCAGATGAAGCACAATTCGTCGTCCTCGACGAACTTCCTGTTATCTTCAGATGAAGCACAATTCGTCGTCCTCGACGTACTCCAACCACTATGCGAATCTCTCAAAAGATTCGTCTCGGCTTCACCTTTTCTTTGAGATGTCAGCCACCCTGTCCCTTCTCAGACCGCTTATATGGTCGTTTTATGGAAGATGGACGAAGTTCCCGGAGCTCATCTAGGGCAAGCCGCCGCGAGGCTTTTTTCTTGTCTACTCCGCACAGCTGTGACACCAACTCTGGCCCCCGCGCCCTGACCTTTTTGACCCCTCCGCCCCTCCAATTGGTCGGTGGGTACTTTGGACGGTCCATCCGGCGGACGGACGACTACATTCTATCGGCAGGGGGGGCCGGTGTGTGAAAAGAGGAGAAGAAACAGCAAAAAATAGATTTCCCTTCGCTGAGGGGTCACACACACAAAAACCAAAAATATGAAAATAGTTGTAATATTTACATATATACATACAAAATGCCATGAGTTCTAACACTGTCAGTCACATACGTCAACACCTCAATCGGTACAATTTAAAGATCGTCTGGCTTGAATATCAACTGTTCTATTTGATTCATTTCATACTTTTGGATATTGTGAATATTTTTGATATTGGAAATATTTTTAATATTATGAATATTTGTATATTATTATCTTTCTACTTCTAAGCATTTGAAATATTTTAACCTTTTCAAATGTTTGCATATTTATTATTTAGTTTTAAAAAATATGTATTGCAAGTATGTCTATGTGAAATTTGTATTAAAGAATATTTGAATGAACAATTATGCTGATGACCTCTATTTTAATATTCGATATTTTCAGCCATTTTTACTTGATTGTTCAATATTGCATCGTTTATTATATTTTTAATTTGACCTTTATATTTAAAGTTCAATTATCAAGTTTAATTTAAGATTGTTAACTTGCAATTTTTAATAAGATTTTTCGACACTTATATATTCTCAAATTCTAACTGCATCACTATCATTACTTACCCAGAGATATAGTAACTATTCGCTTAAAATGTTGATTTCTTACCTTGATTATATCTCAACTACTCACGCTTCTTCGCTGTAACCTTTTCAACAGTCAGTTTTTTTTTCAACCACACTCGTCAGTGTGGTGCAGACCGTACCTCTACAAACAAATATTTGGTCTTAGAGGCTTCCTGAGAAATTAAGAAATGGGTATTCAAGACCAAGTTTGCATAATTACGCTTGTGAAAAAAAGGAAAAATTATAAAAAAATTATCAGGTGTTGATATTAAAACCAAAATGGCATATTTTTAATATCAACACCTGACCATTTTTATATTTCTTCTTATTTTTCACACGAAAAGCGTATTCAAGCAAACCTGGTCTTTCATATCCATTTCTTGATTTCTAAGAAAGCCTCTAGGACCAAAGGATATTGGGTCGTAGAGTTACAGTCTGCACCACACTGAAGAGGGCCAACAGCCCGAAGCGTATGAGTGGTGACTTTGCTTAATTTATCAAAGAATTGGGTTTGCCAAATATCGTGTAACAAGTTAAAACAACATTTCCAACTCGGTTGAACCATAATGGTTTCCTTTAGTTCAAAATAAAAACATATTTTCTACAATTTTCACTAGCAATTTTAACTTATAAAAAATTCATAATATTCATAAAACAATTAAATTTTCTTTCTCATTACCTTACGCTAGTTTGATAAAGTAGTACTGTCTTTTATTCTTTTTCCTATTTTCCATCTTCAATCTCTTCCTGTTTTTACTTATATTCCGTTTATATGACGTGTAATTGCCGAAGCCTCAGGGTGAACTTGTTATAGCCCTAAATGTTTAAAGATATATATAAAACCTTTCTGATTCCCTATAATCCTTATTTACCTTAACGGTAACACTCTTTTTTACTTCGTCTTATATCTTTTTCTTCCATATATATGTAAAATTATAGATATAAAACTACATTAAAGATTATATCTTACAACCCTATTTCATCACACAATAATTACAACCATTTTCAAACATGAATTTAATAGAACAAATCTGTTATTCCCATTGAAGATGCATCTATAAAATGAATATAAATAATATGAATGTATTTACAATATTTAAAAATACACAGAATGGAAGAAAATATTTCAACCATTTCATATTTTATACACATGTTGGGCGTGTCTTAAAAATGTATGAGACATTCCCCATATATATGTTGGCCGGGCTATAAACTAATATTTCAATAAAATGATACAAATCCCTCCAAGGCAATATTCCACACAACTCGTGAATTATTCAACAATATTATTCTTTAATATGTTAATAATAGATCAGTGTGTACACAGATTGGATGGAAGCTTTTGTCATATTAGTTTGAGCTGAGAATTGATATTTTAAAAATATTTCAATACCGAAAATTATTACGTCGTTCTACTTTAGATTTCTCGCATGTATAGTTCCATCAGTTAGTGCATGTAATAGGTATTTAATTGAGTGGCTCCAGCCAAAGTGGTTCAACATCCATCAACATCTAGGCACTCCGAATCGAAATGAACTTCGACACAATATAATTTAAAAATCAGAACATATATAATTTATCGAAAGGCGAGTTCAATATAGAGTGAATTAAGCCCCCAGGGAACTCCGCGAGGATATGCTGAAGTGGGAACTCTGTCCATAAGTTCCAAGAACAGACACTTGTTTACAGCATGGCTTTCATGATACCATGGTATAGACTGGCTGAGGAACTGTATATTCTATCATAAGATATGAAAAATCATGAAACGGGTAGTTAAGGCCAGAATTTAATTATTTTCAGGATGCCTGAATGACCACTTTTTGGTCGTTGAGGTACAGCTTACACCACGTTGACGAGGGCAAGCAGCCCGAAATGTGTACGTGGTAAAGTTTTCTTGATTAATGAAGAAAGGATATTTGGCCAATTTTGGAATGATTATATATTAACCTTATCCCAGTACAATTTTTTCTCTCTCTCGCATTTGTACTATTTTATTATATATATATTAAGAAAAAAGGCATCTTCTTATCGTGCAACTGGAAGTTGCTGATAGCTTGCGCCATCTGTCGGAATAAATATCAACTATTCGTTAATGTTTAATTATTCCAGAATTGGCCATATTTATATATGTTAAATATAGAGCAATCCGTTTATGATAAAATAAAAAGGGCAATTAGGCATTTGCCTATTTTCTAGGAAATATTCAAACTTCTGGTGCGCGCATCACACAGATAATAAGCTTTACAAGGAATTTGAACTTTTCCTAGAAGAAGATAGGCGAACCGCCTCGTCGAAATATTGAATTTTAATGAATATATTGATTCAAAATATGCCATTATTTTAATAAATATATATATATGTGTGTGTGTGTGTGCGTGAAACAAAAATAATAAAAAAGGTCAGGTGTTGTTATCAAAATCAAAAAGGGCATATCCTGACCACGTTCAAATGAACCTTTATATATATAAATCATAAAATAGTATCTCTACGCCCCTTACTGCAATAATAAAAGTTATTGAATGAGAGGGCTTGATCCATCAGTGGTGAACCCTCTCAGCGGTTCAGCCAAATTATCTACAGTCCGATACACTATTGTATAGCTTGGTTTTCTTATATTCTCTGCATTTACTTAGGAAGAGAGCTTAGGGGTGTTTAGGGAACCTATCAGACACATTCTGATGCCTGAACTTATAACGTCTCAGAGCTCGATTTGGCTACATACGCTACAGGATTGCCATTATGGAAATAATCACCCACGTTCATCCCCATTCTTTGGGTCTAAAGATCAACATATTGGCATGATTGACAAACACGAGGGTCATAACAATCGCCAGTTTACTTTTCCAAAGACCCTGCTTGGTACCAATCTCTTTCTTCCACCTCGGCTGAACCACTATATATAGGAACATTTAAAAACAACATAAAAATATATTATCTCCAATATAACATATGCATTTTAATTTGATTTAGAACCATTAGAAACTAATACTTTGAAATTATATTTTAAAATAAACTCAATATATATCTCTTCACTATTTAAGAGTTTGATTGAATGTTATCATGGTTCTGTCTTTTTTAATTCTCATCTTCAATTCTAATCCATCTTTCTCTTATGTTCCGCTTCTTCGAAGCGTAACTGCCGAAGTTTCAGCATGAACGTGTTACATCTCATTTTGCTTCTTAGAATAAAAAATTATTTTGAAGCCTTAAACATGAACCTACCATTCCTTTTGTTTCTTAATTTCTTTTCTCCTGATTATTTACCACGAACTTATTTTCCTTTTATAAATATGTATAAATATATATATTTACAAAAATACCTTCAAAATTGTACTCAGGTTTGGCTTACTATACTGACATTATACACCTCGTACACTATATTTACAACACCAATAATTATTGAGCAAAAGGTTGTGAAAATCTGCATAAAGAGAGTACCAGTAACGAACAATAAATGATCTTTATTAGAACAGAATACACTTATACACCCAGTGACATCGCCGTCCAGTCAATATGTTGTGGGACCACCGCGGTCACTATGTAGGCAGCAAGACGTCTTGGTACTGATTTAATGAGCATGCATACGGTGTCCTGAGGGATAATCGTAAACGTATTAATTGGATAATTTGAAGTCTTGTTTCAGAGAAATATATTAATACGTTCAAAGAGGTATATAGATTCTCTAGTGTCATCTCGTACTCAATTACCAACAATATTATATTACACAGGAGGCCTTGACCCTCCTCCCTGAATTTGGAGCTATGCCTTAGAAACCCCATCACAAAACCAGGTAAAAATTAAAATACCTTAGAGATGGTAAAACAATCTATCAATTCAATGCCAGGATTGTAGGTATGTAGAAGAGACAGGCTGAATCATCTGTATTACATTAAAGTAACCTTAAATAAACTTCAAAAATAGTGACAGAGAAGAGCGAGTAATCCTCTTATTTAGAAACAAACACAAAATTCGGGCACCATTTCAACCTCCAATAAGTTTAATGTCTTTACTGAATTAAGATTATTATTGCTATTTCCCCTTTTCAATAAAATAACAGCCATTTGTTAATTACTCTGTATGCACTACTTTATGCAATAATTGTGTTCAAAATGGAAATATTCCATTCATTAATCTTCATATTGAGGCAAGTGTAATAGATATAATTATAATTAAAAAAAAAAAAACAGCGCTTACCTTAATTTAGATACGAGATATGTTTTGCATTTCCTGAGTGTCAGGCAGTCTCCTAGGTCAACGCCAGAGCCGTAGAAAACCTATTATGCTGGGACACTGGCTCAGTTGTATTCAAATAAAGAAACATACCGCGACACTATACAGATTTCCATAATCGCGACATTGTAGTTTGAAATTTATCTTAAATATGCAAATACTTAGGAAATATTGCTTCTAATTTCTAATAGCATTTTTAAAACAATAAGGCATAGAGAACAGTAAAGGGGGGGGGGGGGGGGTTCTTCCTTTTTCTTAGTTAATTGATTAGCAAAAGAGGCCTTTTGGAGAGAGAGAAATCAATTT
>CP092877.1:6298811-6365956 GCA_030710605.1 Cordylochernes scorpioides | reverse complement strand
TCTAGTGTACAGAATACGTCTTAACCTTCTGGTCTCCCTTAAACGGTTCTGTATCATCACTGCAACATGACGTTCAATCAGATTGACTTCTAAATATAAACATATTTCCAAGTGAGATCTGGCTTACCCGAACTTGGAAAAGGTGTTTAGTGAAATAAGATCCTTTAAAATTTACCGCAATTACCAAATTTTCGCTAATTAATAATCAATAAGAAATAAGCAAAACTTCACACAAAGGAATGTATAATTAACACGTCTCGGTCATTAGATTTCTTTTCCCGCTACCGCCACCGCCGTGGCTGTCCCCGCGGAGTCTGCCGCCGATAGATCTTCCCGGGCCGGATAAAAAGGGAATCGCTAATTACCTGAAACTTAGGCCTACCAATTTGTCGGCGTAATTAATTTGATAACCCCCCCTCATATCAACGTGGTAATTACTGGATTAATTACTTAAATACATGCGTGGAATTATCTAGTTTGGACGCCGTCACACAGCGGGTTTCACCCAATGTCCTCATTGAGGATTTCTCGGAAAGTTATTTGAGATGGATAACTCACTCTGAAGTAACATTTACTTCTGTTATGCGGCAGTAGAATTAGCTTTTGAAACAAATATTGAGTTGAATATATGAGTTATCTAACGCGTCTTTGTACAAGGGCGATCATTATTAATTGGTTTTGTTTGATAATAACATATATAAAGTTACATTTACATTCTAGATTGTTTTTTTCTAAATAGAGAACTTCCATAAGAATGAATCACTCGATTGTTGAAGCAGTACTTTTTATTCTAACTGGGGGTGTTTCACTCGTAATATAAAAAACAAAAAACAAGATTATAGGTAAGAAGGATAGCCCGGGTAGTTGGCGACTTCTGTGCGCTCCAGGAACTTGAAATATTTAAATAAATAATAATAATACTGAGGGTGGAGCCTTGTCAGCTTGTTATAGAGATAAATATTGTCGCGGAGATAAATAAAGCAAGGGCAAATTTTGGAATAATTAATTTATTATAAGGGGTATTTATAGAGAGAGAGAGAGTACAACTTATCCCAAGTTAAAGATAATCCTAATGTCAGCCACCGTCCCGTTTTCCTTATTTACAGATCAGCTTCCGAGAATCCCTCACACCTGTGTCCCCCCGGGGTCCAGGGATGATTGACAGGTGTCCCATATGGATGGAGCTACTTGACAATATGTATAAGGTTTCATATACGAATGTATTTGTTACGTGTGCATAGTCTGTGTGTCACCCTGGTCAACAAACAAATCAGACAGGGACGGGAACAGCGCAATCACTACAATGTCGGCTGATAAACTGTTTATTCCTTCTAAGGACTGATTGATAACTGCCAGCTGATGGTATCTCTCCTTCCTTTTGTTTCAAAACCACACTCTTCTTTATTACAAAAGACATATACCGCCGCAGCACTTTTTTGATAAATTGTATAAAGTAGCTTCATCAGTAAACTAAAACTTTATTTTGCACGATAAGGAGATGCCCTATTTTCTGTCTTAAAACCTTTTAGTTTGCTGAGGAAGGGCTTGCTCGAGCCTCATTATTTTTAATAATATCAAAGCAAAATGATCGCGATAGACTGACAAAGAATGGTACATTATTTCTGCATGCTGAAGGTGTTAATACCTAGGAAATTATATGAAGAATGAGGATTATTTATGGCTTTTATTGGTACCTCTACCAAAAAAGCATTTTAAATTTGTTCTTTTTGTAAAGTTTAGACGAAATATATATGAGTAATCCCTAAACCGTAATTCAAAACATTGGTTAAAACATTTTTCAATTTTTAATCGAGCATTATTTTAAATAACAGAAAAATTATCATAAGTGAGAATTAGAAAATTGAAATTGGATTTGCTCAGTAATAGGTTTAAGTTTATTATTAGTACGAAACAAGGTGGAGAGAAAGAGAGAAAATGCGTTGCATGAGTTGCTATCTAATAATGACAAATTTCTGCCGCTTCATCCAGTGATTCTGATAAAGAAAAGACCTTTAGAGAAGTAGTGTATGAGATTGTAGAACACCCACTCTACATCTCTGGCATCCTGAGATCATATTTTCAGTTCAGACTACTGAAAATCCTGCCCAGAAGTCTAACCCCTCCTCTACGTGGCGGGCGGGAGAAGCAGCACAAGTAAGGGACTGCCATGTAGGGCGAAGTACGGTGGGGACAGCCCCGAGCCGCTACGGTAACTGTGAACAGGGAACTCTGAAATGTGGCTGACTAACGGGGCAATGACATCCCCCTTTCCATGGAGCAAGTGGACAAGACACCACCACTACTCAAAATGAAGATTAAGGATGGTGATTAGAGGATTGATACGGTGATAAATATCTTTCAACGGCTTAACAAAGAAAGGCATTAAAGATTATTTTTCTACTTGTAAATAGATGTAAACTGTGTATTTTTCAATTTAAAGATCAAATATGAATGTGTGGTATCACTTTACTTATCGATCCATCAATAATCCACATAGTTTATCAGCTAACGTACAAGAGAGGAAACCGCTCTAAATTATTTGTTAACAAAACTCTATTTAATATTTAAATATATAGAATATTTCATTATCCAAACATATATTCTAATACAACAGAGACATAAATTATTATTACGCCAATACTATATTTAAATCATCGTTTGAATAATTAATTTGTTTTATATTGCATTATTTATTTCACAATTTATGTTTTGTGTGTTTGAACCTTAAGAGCATATTAGATAAGGCATATATATTTAGGTGAAATATAGTATTACCCTAATCTATTTTTAAATCAATATATATACGTAACGAATAAATTTACTGGCAATGTGTTTCTTTTCAATAATATCATCAAATATTATCTCTACAGACCTTACTGCAACTATATAAGTTATTGAATGAGAGGGCTTGGTTCATCAGTAGTGAACCCTCTCAGCGGTTTCGCCAAATTAATCTCTAGACTGCTATACTATTGTAATGGATTGGTTTGGTATATACCTTGCATTTTCTATGGAAGGCAGCTTAGGGTTGTTTAGTGAATCTATGGACAAGATTACTCTCTCATTCAATAACTTATATCATTGCAGTAAGGTCTGTAAATATAATATTTGAGGATATTATTGAAATGAAACACATTGCCAGTAAATTTATTTGTTACAAATTTCATGGATAGATGGCAATTAAATTTATAAATATGTACGTAATTTATTTTTATTCGTTTTGTGTTATTGCTTACTTTGGGCAAAGAATGGGTCGATGTAATCATTATCTTCTTACGTCGGTAAATTTATTCAAATATGATCAACTTCTACATGCCTATTATTAATAGGTTGTAAAAATTCTTAATGACAATATCATTCATAAATGCAACTTATAAATAAATTAAGTTAAAATTGCGAATAAAATGACAAATATTAGAAACATCTTTATACAATGAATCAACGAATAAATTTCCGAGATTAGATCCTTCAGGTGTTCAACACCGCGATTTAGTCCACTGAGCTAAGAAATAAAGCTCGCACACAAATATTTCTACTTCCACGCTGATTCGCTGGTTAAATCACACAGTGTAGAGTTAATCAGCGAGCGAATAAAGAAGGTACCATATCAATTAACATTATAACGTAATATATACTTACGAAGATGGATTGATAAGTAAGGGAAGCGAAAAGGAAAAATAACAACAAACTTAGTTGAAATATATTTCTCACATTTGAGCTTAGTACATTTTGTCCGTCGATGTTCTAGGGCCATTATAGCATTTCAATTGACGTTTTCTCGGGAAGGTAAACTATTCATTCACAGGCCGCGCTATACATCTCTGTCCCACCACCAATCTCCTGATAATGATGAACAGATCTCTCAGGGACAGATTCGACGAACAGAAGGGATGTTGTTCAGATTTCATAGCGTAGTTCGTTACTTTTTGTCATTGCAACTTCTGGTGCTGGTGTAGTTGAGGATTTATTTCTTTGCAAAATGTAGTCCTTTTTGGTATTTCATCAGGTAATCATTGAATTTATTTTTGATTTTACGCTCATCTGTGTTTTTCATACCTTTCTACTGGTTGTTAATCAATATATTTCCATTAGCATATCAAAAAACCAATGCCATGACCAGCAGAAAGGAATGTGTTTGCTTTCTTTAGTAGGCTCTCACCTTACATTCTCCACTCTTTGGCTGCGTTCTCATCCAAGCGTGTAGCAGTGGATCCTGATCGTATGAATTGGCGAAAACTCTTCAGAGATAGATTGAAAAACTGGACATAGAATTTTCACCCTTCTTTGGTCCAAACGCTACACCCATTACTCAGAAAGCTTGATAATCCACAAAGATTTGTGAATGATGTTTTGAGATGTTTTAATATCTCTTTTAATTTTAATTTTTCTGATATTTATTCTGCGATGGAATTTGGCAAAGTGCACTTATAAGATCACCTATCTCGAACGTCCACTGCGAAATTATTTTTCGAAGCTTTCTTTTCTTAAAGTCAACCACTTAGTTGTGAACTATTATCAAAGTAGGAGAAAGAGAGACATTCCCAAAATAGCATCCGATTTTTCGTTGACTTGGATGATCTTTTCCTTTTATAACATAGAAAATATTTACCGCGCCTGATTTTATACTTTACATATTTGAAAAAACGATTCCACGTGTATGTTTAAGAAAAAATCAATGAAAAATATAATGATTTTTGACCAAAAAGTAAAATATTAAAATAAAAAACATTGTAGACCTATTATTTTTACTCTGTACTATGTTTTTCATTTATTTATATAATTTGTAATTACAAATTAAAATAAATGTTAAGTCTCTAAATTATAATAATTAAAAGTGCCAACTACCGGAATACAATTTGTGCTTGTGCTTTCAAATTATGATATTATTCACACATATTGGATAGAAATTCATAGCTATATCCTCTCTCACTTACCATAATTATCAAACCATTCTCGTACGTATAAACTGTTTATACGTATAAATTGACATTGTTCAGAATAATATACTAATATTTTATAGTGCATAAAAACAATAAATTATTCGATATCTCTGATACAGTAGCGCTGTTCCGTCATTTTCCTCACTCAAATGCCCTTTCTCATCCACTGACGGTATTCACAGGAAAAAGAATTCACACAAGCCTATGCGTGTTCTGGGTCGCCCCATGCAAGCGCGCTCCAATTAAATCCACCAGGCTTTTTGTGTAGAAATAAAAAATAAGGTCGAATACCTTTTTAAAAGACCTCGTAAATTTTATTCTAATATTTGTTGTCACATATCCTGATTTGACTCATCATCTGCAATATGTAAAATACATAATTAACTTGCGAAAATGTATAAAAGTGAAATTGTACTGTGATCAAGTGAATGAATTAAGAGAGAAAAGGCATCTCTGCCATGATCTTGTAGATAAAGGTTGCTGATTGCTTGCGCCTTCTGTCGTGAATATATATCAACTAATCGTTGGTTTTTAATTATTCCAGAATTGGCGCTAAATACTCTTTATTGATTAATCAAGGAAAGCTGTTCGCCCTCATAAGCGTAGTGCAAGCTGTACTTCAACGACCAGTTCCAGGCCAAAATAGCTTTATCAGGTGCCACTTACAAGAGCAACCTAGATAATAAATTTGCAATCAATAGTTTTGTACAGGGGTTTATCAAATACTGTAAAAAAATAATAGAAAAAAAAATAATAAAAAGGTCAGGTGTTGATATCCCTATATAAATAAAAGTCAGTGTATGTATGTATGTATGCATGTATGTTTGTCGGCTATACACGTCCACAATACGTAACTGATTTGGCTGAGATTTTAACAGTATTTAGAGTTGCATCTGGAAAAACTTATAGGCAAATTTTCTGGATTTTATCTCGAATATCCTTGGAGTTATTAACAACTTTTCCCTATTTCACTCGCAACCAGCGCCTCACTGCGGTACTTAGAGAAGTAAAGTTGAGGAAGGATGGACCACGTGGGGCGACGGGGGATTGGTTGAGCGGGACGTTTCACAAGAGTGACGACCTTGAGTGACGCAATGATCGCGTAGGAGCAAGAGATCACTTGCTACAATTATATGTATATACCAAATTTAAAATATATTCATATACAAATTTAAAAAAATACCATTTTCGAATATCGTTGTGAAATTTACATCTTTATTTTAATATTTTAAAAACTCAAAGTTTGGAGCGGGACGTTTCACAAGAGTGACCTCCCGACCCCAATTTATAATTGTAACGAATAGTATTTGAATAAAACATTTAATCAGGTAAAACCCGAACGTTGCCCAGGTCATTCGGCTAGTTAAAAATAAAGAAGGCAATATCTCCTTACCAGGAGCACATGTGCCTTTTAGATGGAAGAGCGCTATCTAGTGGAACAGAAATCAACTAAACGTTGATTTAGCCTATTCCCTGATATTTGGCTAATCCATTTTATTCATAAATTAAGAAAAGCCATCCACGAACGCATTTCGGGCTGTTGGCACTCGTTAGCGTTGAGCAGGCTGCACCACTGCGACCAAAAATCATTTAATCCCAGAGGCTTCCTGAGAAACCAAAAAATGGGTATTTATAGCCAAACTTGCGTAAATACGCTTAACTTGTAAAAAGAATCTCAGGGAACAGGCTGAATCAATGCTTAGTTGATTTCTGTTCCACTAGATGGCGCTCTGCCATCTAAAAAGCACATGTGCTCCTGGTCAGGATATGCCTCCTTTATTTTTATTACATTATACTGTATACATTAACTATTATCTACAATCTATATTGTCTGTACCATCAACTGTATGTTTCTATCAGTAGTTTGAGGAAATTATCTTTCTATCAGTAGTATGAGAGAGATTATTATTTCGAAACATATATATTTTTTCATTTCTCATTGTTTTGCTTGAATTTATATAGAACTTGTTTTGGTCCGAGGTTGTTTTTCTTTTTGTTTTTCATTATCGCAGCAGTTTTTTTGGAATGATTGATTTGATAGTTTACGTTCGTAGAATTTCAATGATAGTAAGAAGATCAATTTGATTATTGAATATCTAATGTATAAGATGATTTAATTATTATGTTTCTCGTTTTTAGTATGGATTAATTAACTGAAAAAATAATTGGAACTCCATATGTAAGAATGGGCCATATTATTGAAGTATTTTGATGTACTTTTGTAGCTTAGTAAGAGTTCATCTTGGAAATATAAAAAAGACAATTATCTTATAGTTGGGGGGTCATTGCTCTTTTTATATTTTCCGTGATAACAAATAATAGATGAAGTGTGAAGTGATTTTGCTGGAAACCAAACTCTTCTGGTCTAATAGGGATATTCTCTTTTAAGCTGCCTTAATAAGGTTTTTTAAATAAATTCGTATGGCAATATCAAGTGTCATGGTCAATTGTGGAATCATGGGTGGGTTCATCAGGATAACTGACTCCAAGATCCATGTTTTCAATGACAATTTGGAGATGGTTTCCAGGATGTTTGCAGTTAAAGTCGCCCACTACAATGGTTGGTGTATTAGATGAGAACATGCATCTAGGCTGAATATAAATTTATTTGGGAGCCATTAATGCTTTTTACTAAAATACCGGATATTTAAAAACTGAATGTGCGGATTTTAATTGGTATATAATTATACTTTTTGTGGTTAAAAATTACTGTTCCTCCTCCTTGTTCCGAAAGTCTGTATTTTCGTTTTCTGAAGTCTTAATGCTTGTGGGCATTTGCTATCTTTGAATCCTTTTCCTTCACAACCTTTCAAAATGACAATGCACGACCTCATCTTGCCCATGATGTAATGACTTTTTTCGATACCAAGTGTTCTCGTATGTTGCCCTGGCAAGCAAGTTCTCCGGATTTCTCATCAGATGGAATTATCTAGTACACGGTTTCAAAAAAGCCGGGATTCCACCACTCTCTAATTATTTTAATTGATGAAATATGACCAAGCCACATAGACTTCAGAGTAGCTCCTATCTATATTCGGCACACTCGATATACAGCAGGATTTGAGATGATATGGAAAGCCACTCTGGGTAGTGATTTCATCTACACTATATTTCTAAATGACTTTCAAATTTAAGAATACTTTCTCTCATTATACACGATGTGTTCAATGAATTGGATTCTGCTATTATTCCTTATTGTAGAAGCTTTAATGGTCGGGATAATAGATAGAACATGGTGAGAAACAATTATCCCAGAGATATTAAGTTTGAACCCTATCCTGAATGACACACTCTCCAAGGTATTTTAACCAATTACTTCCTATTTTAGTAGCTTCAAAACTGTTTGGATGATAAAGCTTTTGAAAAAGATCAATTTAACCTGATGAAAATTAATATTTAAAATATGTGGCGTACAAAATAAGAGTATACAAACATTTTTTAATTATCACATAATTCACTGTAAGTATTCCTCATGTCTACACATGTAGAAAAAAAGTTCGACATTTTCACTTTAAAATATGCCAGAACCCGTTTAGTTATTTAAACTCACTGTTGGGACTAATATTTGCAAGAATTGGGGCCATCGGAGCAATAGTTTATTAAGAAAAAGTGCCCAGTGTGGGAATCGATGCCAGGTCGTGGCTATTGGAAATAAAAAAAAACAAACATAACAGTTGTTATAAAAAAATGATTTTAAAAAATTGATTAAACATATAGATTGCTGGTTAAGATATTGACACAATTTTGAAAGAGGATTTAGACGAGAATCGCGCGTTAGGTATTATTATAATATTTAATGAACAATTCTATTATATTATTCGGTAAAATGAGTTGTATTCGTTAATATTCTTGATGCGTATTTTATAGAACTTACAATATGAAATTTTTGTATTTTTAGGTATTTCCTGGTCGTTACCGAAAAGTTGTAGCATGTACCATCTGTGGGAATACAAATCAACTATCCTTTGATTTTTAATTATTCCCGAATTATCCAGCTTGCTCCACGCTGATTAGAGCCAACAGCCTGAAACAGGAACGTGGTTGTCTTTTTGTGTTATTTAAAAATAAAAATGAAGGAAAGGGTATAAGGCCAATTCTGGAATAATAAAAAATCAACGATTAGTTTATATATATTTCAACAGATGGCGCAAGCTATTATCAAATTTTGTTGCACGTTCAGATGTCTTTGTTGAAGATATTAATCTGTGATTTTAAATGTTTCTTTTTGACCAGAACTTTTGTTTTTCATTTCCAAAAATATTTTTTTCTTCATTATTATTTGTTCTATATGCAAAGCTATGTTTTTCTTTTAAACTTAAATAAACATATTCAAGTTTATTATATTTTTGTGTGCTTTTAAAGTTAAAAAAACAACAGTCTTTCTCTTAAATTTTATCAACCTGATTCCATACAATTCCACTTTTGTTTTATTTTCAATTAGAAAATATGTTTTAGTTAAATAACATAACATATGCACAAGCTATACTTACGTATATATATATATTAATAGTATTTTTTTTATTTTTGGAAAAAAGAGGAAAAGTAAAATATTAAGAACTACAGATTATGTATATATATTACCCCATTTATTTTAAAGGAATTATAAAATATAAATTAAATATAAAATGGTCCTTCTGTGTGTGAGGTAGTTAAGTAACATTAAAATATGACACCTCGGCATATAACTTTGTTCAATTTGTTATAAACTATTTTATTCTTCACCTGAGCTATATTCTTCAAACGAAAAAATACCATAAAATGCCTTTATTATATAAATTGTATTGAAAGGAAACACACACGTAAGGTCAATTAAATATTTAATGGTAAACCTTTCTGAACAAATAAATTGAATGGAATATATTCCGCGATTTTAAGACAAACCAATTTTTACAGCTACGAAATAATTCATTGAGCTCTTCTAAAATATTTATTTAAATTGGACCAAACCTCGAATTGTTTACTTCTTCTCAAAACAATAGCCCAATTTGGCTACAAATTCCAAGTAAATTGGTTTAAAACTAAACTTTCTCCCGCTGAGAAGCGGTATTAATCTAAACTAGCTTGACATTTGGGCAAATCTATCGGACTTTAAACCGGACTAATTAACTCCTAACCTAATTAATAGCTTTTCAACCAGTTGTCAATTGTAGAGACTCGCTTTGTGCGGCCAACCTCCCTGTGGAACACCATGTGGGGCTAAAAATATAAAAGCAACAATCGCCATATATTTGGTAATTTGATAAAGAAAGCCTGTTACGATTGGATAAAATGTATATTTTGTGGTATTAATAATTACTGAAGTACGTGTTCAAAAGATCGATTGGGTCATCTATTAGTAGAACATCGAACTCTAAATAACTTATATATCTGAATCATTAAATTGACGTTTCTTTTAAAATCTGAATATATATTTTTCAGACGATAATCCACCATGATGTGTGTCTTTGTACACATTTTAGAATCACATTCACACATTACATTGTTGTCATAAATAACCATCAAGAAATCAAGTGGTTGACATTTCTTGATTTATCAAGAAAATGGGTTGTTAAATATCAGGGAACAGGCTAAATCCACGTTTAGTTGATTTCTGTTCCGCTAAACCTTTTTGATATTTTATTTATATTATTTTGTCACAATTATTTATTTATATATACAGTGGTACCTCGACATATGAGCGCCCCAATATACGAGTTTTTCGAGATACGAGCCGACGAGCAAGTGATTTTTTGCTTTTAGTTACGAGCGAAATTCGAGATACGAGTTCGGTTCGGTAGTGTTGAAGATATTAATCTGTGATTTTAAATGTTTCTTTTTGATCAGCACTTTTGTTTTGTTTTTGCTTTTCCTAAAATGTTTCTTTCTTCTTCTTCATTATTATTTATTCTATATGCAAAGCCTTGTTTTTTGAGACTTGTATCTCTGGGGAAATCCATGGGTTTAGAGGTGGAAGAGAGAGACGCGAACGAGCTCATCGAGGAGCACACCCAGGAACTGACGACTGAGGAGATACAAGAGTTACAGTCACAGCAGCATACTGAGGTTATGCAAGTAATTGGTTTTGAGGAGTCAGAGGAGGAGGTTATTTTACAAGTGAGATAAAGGAGATCTTAGGAATGTGGGAGAGAGTTTCACAGTTTGTGGAAAAAAAAAACACCCAGAAAAAGTTGCAACAGGTCGTGCATCTGACCTTTTTAATGACACTTGCCTAACTCATTATCGGATCATTCTGAGAGGGAGGAAGAAACAAACCTACTTGGACATGTTTTTTTCTAAACGGCCTACAGGTAAAGCGAGAAAAATGTAGCGAAAAAGGCAAAGACCAGTGAGGATATCTAATTTATTTCTTTACATTCTCTTTTTTGTTTTTGCGCAATAAATATTTGATATTTATAAATACGTTTTTATTATTTAAAACCACGTAACAAAAATAACTGGGGTGACATTTTGGAGGTTGGAACGGATTAATGGTAGTTCAATTGTTTTGTATGGGGAAATTTGCTTCGAGATACGAGTAATTCAAGATACGAGCAAGGTTGCGGAACGAATTAAACTCGTATGTCGAGGTACCACTGTATTTTTTAACTACGGAACAGTCCTGGAAATTAATTAACACACCTTATATAACGTTTTTTTTTTGTAGCTTCAATCCTATTGACCTATTGAAAAGACAGAGATGTTCGGAAGCTTGTTATGAATAATAATTGAATAAAATATACTTTCGATATTGTTACATCATGATTAATGGCGTATTTCTTATACTATTTTTAATATACTTGAAATTTAAATCATATATTTATTTATTTTTATATAAAATATTCTACGATATTTATTTAAAACACAGATTATTTAGATTGTCATCATTTGTATTTAGGTACACGTGTGACTTCACTGCTCTCTTTGATGTGAGAAAAGAAGTAAATTATGCTGGAGGCTACTTAAAGTAGACTTATCTCATTATTCCCTTATATAAATTTGTAGGATGGTTGAAACACGCTCTGGTAAGATGCAAGACCCAGCACAGGAGAGAATCAAGGATGAAGAGTCTGCCAAGCCGCAACCTGGCGCAACAATTGGTAGAGATGCTAGTTCCGACCCAGTTGTCCTGAATCCCAACATCGACATCCCCAAGTATGATGGAACGGAAGACCCTCGCCCATGGATTGAATCTCTTGAAGAAATTGGCTTCCTGTACCATTGGGCAGACTACATTATCTCTCGTTATGCTGCCATGAATATGATTGGTAGCGCCAAAACCTGGCTGAACCTACACAAGATAAGTTTCACCAGCTGGGAAAATTTCAAGAGCCGCCTAATTGAGGATTTTGCCTCAGACGCCAACAAAGAAGAAATGAAGATGAGACTAAACAGAATGCAACAGTGGAATGAACCTGCAATCAGGTACGCAGAGGATATCCTTGTACTGTGCAACAAGGTCGACCCCCAAATGGAAGAAGAGACTAAAATAAACTGGGTTATTGGAGGGTTGAAGAAAGAATACTCTTTTGCCCTTCACCTAAACCCTCCTAAAAATACCAATGAACTTCTAGAAATTTGTAAAAAGCTGGATTTGTTCGAAAATAATTACCAAGAACGTGTAGAAAAATCAAAATCTCTATATAATGGACCACGCTCTCCTCGTCCCCATCATCAAGAGCAATGGAAGAGCGCTCCGTCGTTCAGAAGACCATACCAGAACACCTCCAAGCCCCAGGCCCCCGCTCCGAGGTACTACCAGAACACCTCCAAGCCCCAGGCCCCCACTCCGAGGTACTACCAGAACAAGCCTCTGCCCCAGGTATCTGCCCCTAGACGATCTTACACTCCCAATTCGGACCAAAACCGGTCTACCCAAGTAAAACATACAATAAGAATCCAAATTCAAATAGGAATAGGACAGAAGACGGGAGACCAATATGTTTCAAGTGTAACAAGCCAGGACACGTAGCGCGGTATTGCAGAGTCAGGTTTGTAAGAATTGTGGAAGAGGACCCCATAGTTACACAAGACAAGGTCGAAGAAGAAATCCGAATGGATAATGGAACTGGGAAGTCGAGACCTCTGCTCTACGCTGACGTAAGTAATAGCCCGTACTCGAGTATCCCTACAAGGAATAAATATGCCGCATTAGAAGATTTAAACTAAGCATCGCGCCTGAGTCCGTCAATCAAAGCAAGTCGACCATAAATGGAATTAAAAAGTTGGACCCCAAATATAAAATGAACATTAACGTGGATAGAATCGGTATCTGCGAAGCTTTGATTGATACAGGAGCCGATCTTTCAGTGGTCGACCTTAGTACAGCTCTTAACACAGGTCTTGAAATAATAAATCCTGATAAAATGTGCTCCGGACCCGATGGCAAAGAATTAGATATCGTAGGAAATATTATTTTAAATATAAAATTTGAAGACAAAACAATTACACATCAATTTGTGATAATGAGAACACATTTGCGAATATTTATACTTGGACGTGATTTTCTTAAGAAAATGAACGCAAAAATTGATTGTCAGCGTGAAATAATCAAATATGACTTGACAGAAAATCGTGACGTAATCAAATATCAACAGAAGAAAATAAAAAGTGCAAAGGTTGCCATTATACCAGAACTTTCTATTAAATTGATTAAGGCATTTGTAGAAGCAGAGGATGGCGAATACATCATCGAGGAGAACCATAAAATGTTTCAAACAAATGGACTTCGACTAGCGAGAAGCTTAATAAATGTTGTGAATAAGGAAACATATATCTGGATAACAAACCCTTACCCTCGACCATTAAAAATATTAAAAAACCAAACCTTGTGCTTTGGAAGCCAGCCAGCCGAAGTGAATCTTATGGAAGAAAGTGAACAAAAAGAGCATGAAGAACCCCAATTTCTGATAAACGAAAATTTAGCATATAAGGAAAAGGAGCAATTGAAACAAATTTTGGAAAAGTACGAGGATTTGTTTTCGTCGGGATTAGGAAGATCCAACTTAGCGAAACATCGGATCGATACAGAAGGCGCGAAACCGATCAAATTAAATCAGGATATTGGCAAGTAGAGGTTGAGGAGAATGATAAAGAAAAGACAGCCTTCACTACAGCACATGGCCTATATGAGTTCAACGTAATGCCCTTTGGTCTATGCAATGCCCCTGCTACATTTGAGAGGAACATGGAAAATATGCTTGGTAATCTTAGATGGCAAATTTGCTTATGTTATCTAGATGACGTAATCATTTATAGCTCGGATTTTGCAACACATCTCAAAAGAATAGAAGCTGTTTTAAAATGTTTTCGCGAGGCTAATTTAAAATTGAACAACAAAAAATGCCAATTTGCTTTCGAAGAACTGGAGATTCTTGGCCATATAACTAATCAACATGGTATAAAACCAGCGGAGCATAATATCAAGGCTATTAGAGATTTTCCTCGGCCCAAAAAGATAAAAGAAGTTCAATCATTTTTAGGAATGTGCTCATATTATAGAAAATTTATCAAAGGTTTTTCAAAAATTGCCGATCCATTAACCAGTCTTATAAAAAAGAATGTACCTTTTACCTGGACAGAAAATCAAGAAAAACATTTCAAATCCTTAAAGTAGCATTGATAAATCCCCCAATCTTAGGGCACTTTGATCCGAATGCAATTACTTACATTCATACTGACGCATCTAACATCGGCCTGGGTGCAACATTAGTCCAAAAGTTCGGCGATAAAGAAAAAGTTATCTCATATTTAAGTCGAACACTGAGCAAACCTGAGCAAAATTATTCGACTACCGAAAAAGAATGTCTAGCTGTTGTTTGGTCAATGTCCAAGTTACGACCCTACCTATATGGAAGGCACTTCAAAATCGTAACTGATCATCACGCACTATGCTGGCTTAAGAATCTGAAAGATCCAACTGGCCGATTAGCACGATGGGCACTGAAGATTCAGGAATATGATTTCGAAATAATACACAAATCGGGTAAAAAACATCTGGACGCTGATGGTCTATCTAGAGGACCCTTACCTGAAAACGAATGGGACGAAGATTATGAAAGACTATTTCTGAATCAAATAATAGACGAAAAGGATGATTTTATTGAGAATATTAAGGAAAACCTTAGTGGAAACAAGCATTCAATTACACAGAACTTTAAAGAAGAAGATGGATGCCTCTTTAAGAAAAACCCGAACCCTGAAGGCAGGGCGTGGTTGCTTGTGGTTCCAGAGAAGAAAAAGAGAGAAATTATGAAAGAATATCACAATCATATGTCGAATGGCCATCTGGGCGTCGCCAGAACCATGTACCGAATAAAGAGTAAATACTTTTGGCCATCCATGCTAAAGGATGTCTCAGAATTCGTTAAGACGTGTCACCTTTGCCAAAGTAGGAAAGGCTCAAACCAATTACCTTCTGGACTACTACAGCCCATCCCCCCAGCCAACTTTCCTTTCGAAAGAATTGGAATTGACTTTGTTGGCCCACTGCCATCTACGAAAAACAGGAAAAAAATGGATAGTCGTGCTGACGGACTACTACACTAGATATGCAGAAACAAGAGCAGTCTCGGAAGCAACAGTGAAAGAAGTTTCTAAATTTCTAGTAGAGGATATTTTTCTCCGGCACGGAGCCCCACAATATCTTATTAGTGACAGAGGCTCTCAATTTACCAGTAATTTAATGAAAGAGGTGATGAAAACGTGCAAGATTAAACATTGCTTCACAACAAGCTATCATCCCCAGACTAATGGATTGACAGAGCGGTTAAATAGAACATTGATCAATATGCTCAGTATGTATGTGAACACTGATCAGAAGAATTGGGACGAAATACTCCCATTCATCACTCACGCTTACAATACTACAATTCAGGAAACCACAGGATATTCTCCCTTTTTCCTGATGTTTGGAAGAGAACCCACGTCTCTTTTGGACGACAGGAATATCTCGGTGGACATTGACAAGGATGATTATGATGAATACATAAAACATCACTTAGACAAAATAAACAGAACAAGAAAATTAGTTATTTATTTAATCATAGAAATTTTCTCCTTGGAATATTAAAAATATAAAGTTAAGTGCCAGGAGAAAATGTTTTTTATTAATCGAATACACGAGCTTTCGGGCAGTCACGCCCTTCAACTGGTAATAATACATGATGGCAATAGGCCTTAAATAGGATTCCGTTATTAAAGAGATATTTTTACATATGAGGAAAAAATAATATAGGACGGCTAAAAAACAATTTAGTTAAAAATATTATTATTAACTAAATTGTTTTTTAGCCGTCCTATATTATTTTTTCCTCATATGTAAAAATATCTCTTTAATAACGGAATCCTATTTAAGGCCTATTGCCATCATGTATTATTACCAGTTGAAGGGCGTGACTGCCCGAAAGCTCGTGTATTCGATTAATAAAAAACATTTTCTCCTGGCACTTAACTTTATATTTTTAAAATTAGTTATTAACAACACAATAAAGACTCAAGAAAGAATGAAAAAGAACTATGACAAGAAACACATGGAAAGAAGCTACGAACCAGGAGAATTAGTAGCAGTTTGGACACCAATTAGGAAAATAGGAAAGAGTGAGAAACTACTGAGAAAATATTTTGGCCCATATAGAATATTAAAGAAGCTGTCCAACGTAAATTACTTAATTGAACCAAAAGATAATCCTGGCCAAGACCCATTGATTTTCCATGTCTCAAGAATCAAACCCTATTTTGAAAGAATTGATGAGGTCAATCACGAGGACGTGACGACCTCTGGAGAGGGGGAAGTGTTACATCATGATTAATGGCGTATTTCTTATATTATTTTTAATATACTTGAAATTTAAATTATATATTTATTTATTTTTATATAAAATATTCTACGATATTTATTTAAAACACAGATTATTTAGATTGTCATCATTTGTATTTAGGTACACGTGTGACTTCACTGCTCTCTTTAATGTGAGAAAAGAAATAAATTATGCTGGAGGCTACTTAAAGTAGACTTATCTCATTATTCCCTTATATAAATTTGTAGGATGGTTGAAACACGCTCTGGTAAGATGCAAGACCCAGCACAGGAGAGAATCAAGGATGAAGAGTCTGCCAAGCCGCAACCTGGCGCAACAATATAAATCGAATATAAATGTATACAGGGTGTACCAGGTAAATTGGGACTAACTTTGACAGTCCATAAAACAAAAACTACTTGAGATTAAAAACTTGTTGTTTTTTCATTACGTAGCCATATTCATGTAAAATGCAACAGTACATGTGTGCGCAGTGTAGTGATGAAGAGTAACCGAGAATTTGAAAATCGAGCTGCCATCATCGTTGCTCTGCGCGCCGGAAGGAGCCCCAAAGAGATAGTGGATTTTCTTAAGTTGCCCAAAACCACTATTTATCGTGTCAAGAAGCAGTTTGATGAGGCCGACAGTAACAAAGAGGGGATAGCTACAAGGAAAAAGCACTCGCGTCGATCGGACAGGGTAAGAGGCGAATAATTTGTCAAAAATGTCAAGGAGAAGATTGATGGAAACCCTGGGAAGAGCATGAGGGCCATAGCCAAGGAAATGGACGTTGGCTCTATGACAATTGTCAGAACTATCCATGAGGACCTTGGTCTCAAGTCTTATGCCCTTCGGAAAGGTCAGTTGCTGACTGAGAATATGAAGAATAACAGAAAAGGAAAGGCTGCTGCCCTCCTCAACAACCTGAAACACGACTCTTTTGGCATGCTAAGGTTCTTCTCTGACGAAAAGAACTTTGACGTGGACCAAAAGGTAAATCCCAGGAATGATCGCTGGATCTGTAAAGACCCCTCAGAGATACCTGTCGTGATGCACACGAAATTTCCTGCCTCCGTAATGGTCCTTGGCGTTATCAGCAGTGAAGGTGATGTCATGCCTCCCCATTTCTTTGAGAAGGGCCTTAGGATGAACGCTGACACCTACATCAATGTTCTGGAGACCGTTGTGAAGCCTTGGATGGACATGGTGGCCGCAGGAAGGAAGTATGTCTTCCAACAGGACTCAGCTCCAGCCCATAAGGCAAAAAAGACACAATCGTGGCTGACACTTAACGTCCCTAGTCACTGGGTTCCTGATATTTGGCCCCCTAATTCTCCAGATTGCAATCCCCTCGACTACTATGTATGGGGCGTTGTTGAGAGAGATGTCAACAAAGCTCCTCATACCACCATCCAGTCTGTCAAGAAAGCAGTTCACACGGTGATGACCCAAATGGACAAGGTCATCGTCGCCAAGGCCTGTGCTTCATTCCGCACTCGCCTCGAGACTGTTGTAGCTAATAATGGAAACTACATTGAATAAATAAAAACTATATCCTTTTATCTACTACTGTGTCAAATTTCATTCGGATATTTTAATTTTTACTTGCAAAAAATTTCAGTTAAAATACCATTGTTGAAATTCCCAATTTACCTGGTACACCCTGTATATATAACCCAGAAAGAATAATTATATTATATTAAAACTTCGCGAAATAATATGAAAACCACTCTCTCTCTCAATATTCTTTTTGAAAACAAATACAAAATCATGATACTAAAATATTTAGAATATCTCAAAGATTGCTATTGGTATCGGCCAAAGGTTTGAGGAAAGAAAACATCAAGTTGGATATTTGAGGCACCTCATCCCCTAAGAGGAACATAAAGAGAACGAATTTATTAGAAAAAGTCACCGTATTCAATAGTTCTTTCAATATAAAGAAATTGTCGCTGCACTGATGAGGGCTATTTATGGACATCATGGGATATATTGGCTTATTTGTCTTGAATATATAAACCTGATTTGCTCCAATTTTACTGGTTTGACTCTGCGCAATTTGCGCAAGTGTGATTTTATAGATACTTCTTATAACCCATGAGTATCATCCTCCAGCAAATATGTTACGATAGACGATTGAAAAAGAATATAAGTTGGGCCATATATGTCATAAGTGAAGTGTAAATTGAGGGTTTATACTTCCCTCACAATTTCCAAAAAGTTGTATTACTGGATTAATAAAATGTACGAGCTTCTAATTGCTGTCCCTCGTCAACGTGGAGCAGGTTGCACCAAATACACTCTCTTGGATCCCAATAGGACTTTTTCTAAATTAATGGAAAATTATTTTGACCAAATTTCGAAGATACAAAATAAGAGGAAAGCGGAGAACAGGAAAAATGAAAATGAGATTAAAGTGTTGAAGTGAGATGGGCAAAATATAAAAACTTTATATATATATATATAACAATAAATAGTTGTTTAGTTTTGTATTAAATGAAGATAATTTTAATACAAAACTAAACCATAAAACTAAACAACTATTTATTGTTATTATTAATTTAGATTTAGCTTGCTAATCTAATCAAATCTACTTGATATGAGTTATCATTCTTATCAGTTTGCTCCTTAAGTTTTAAATGTGGAATCACTGTTATATTTTTGTCATATAGTTTTTACACTATATATATATATATACAATGACGCTTTGCCATCTAAAATGCTCATGTTTGTTTTTAATATCAATACCTGACCTTTTTTCAATTTTTTATTATTTTTCACAGGAACAGCTTATTTGCGCAAATTTGGCTTTGAAAACCTATTTTTCGTAGTTCATCAAATTCACGGATTTCAGATCAGTACAATCGATACATTCATACAATCGGTAAAAGACACACATAAAGACTTCAAATAGGAAGTCTTCCTTCACCCGCCATACTCTCCAGACATCGGTCCATCGGATTATCACCTCTTCCGGTCGATGTCACATGATCTGGATAACCAGCGCTTCCAGAATCGCGAAGAATACCGAAGAAACCAATATTATTTTATGATGACATCCAATAAACTAAATATTTATGATGAAGAATTGTATCTAACAGTGTGAATTATCCAAAGTAAATGTTGAGTATAATTTTATTTCCATTTCATAAAACTTTCTAAAAATAACGCGGAGACATACATGCTCACCTATTATAATACTATGCAGAATCTAGAAGCCTGAGAACCAGGACATGTGAAATAAAGTATTGTATAATAATATATTTTATAATAAAGATAGAGGCTGCCTGTCCGGCATTCATATTTATATAATTTTTATTTACTTCTCCTGACGAAGAAAAAATATTTTTGTCGAAACGTTGAGAAAATAAAAAACTCCAACTGGCCGAAGTGTCTATTTTTTATATAAATATATTTTATGTTATAAAAAGAAGGAGCGCTGAATAATTGCATCTTAAAAGAATGTATAGGAACCTTTTCTTTTTGTCCTTGTTCTCTCCTATACCTGTATATATTTATTACAATAGGATGTTAGGCTGTTGTTGAGTTCTGCGCTGCCTGGAGTACTGGAGCTCCATCTATGCTTCCTTTCTTCCTTTGGTGAATTTGTATAAGACCGGTGGTATTAATAAAGCTTTGTGTGTATAAATAGAATGATATTATTATTCAATACTCCCCTCAGATGTATATTCCCAGTGTTATATATTTATACATATAACATTCGGTAATTGCTGCTGGGCGATGGCGCTGTCCTCACTAGCTCCCAACGGTCGCCTCTCCACAGATCGATGATACTCATAGGTTCCTACGGCTGGCCAACTTTTATCTCCATTTAGGAGGAAGTTTATGAGCTGTGCTCTTTAAATTTAATTAAAATGAATGGCTAGGCAAGTTCTTAGGATTGTTATTATCCTCGTTTAACCTTGTAAACTCTCCTGGAACTTTTTATTGCGATCTAAGTGCAGGTACCGCTTCACCTAACGCCCTCCTTTACACTCTCTCCATTTCTTTAAAGGAAATCTCCTATTGATGTATTCTGGAAATGGCTTGTTGCGTCTGACTACGCCAAAAAAGATCAAAGTAAAAATTGAGATTGAAAGTGCATATATTATACCAAACAAACGGATATTTAGTTTAGAATTCTTTCTGATGTGTAGAAAAGAAACTGAATATCATTATTTAAATATAAAATAATATTGTCACGTAGGAGAATTAAGGGAAGAAGAAAAGACATTAATTTATATTCAGACATTTCAAACTTATTTACATAATATAAAAAGTGGCAAGAAGAATTTTCTGATTAAAAAAAATAAAAATATTCTATTCAAAAATAAATAATGTCACACAAAATATAAAATATAATTTTTCATAAAATATCCAGCGCCATCCGTACCACAGTCGACTTGTGTAGTGACTTTACGTTGGAGCGGCGTGAAGCCATTGTTGGGGATGGGGACAATACCTCAATCTTGAACAAGAAATGATCATTGTTGAATAGTATTGTTAATATTTTATTGTAAATTCAATCTATTTATGACCTGTATGATTCTTTTGAATAAAATATTTTTACTGACCTTCTGCAATGATAAAAAACAATGTGAAGGCCTGGCTAATCAGAGGTGGAACCTTCCAAGTGGTTTTTTTATTCTATATTTATACCATTAATTCAGTTGTTATAATTCTAGCAATATATTAAACGCTTTCGATAATATGTGTGTCAATAAACTTTATTTCTTGTATAATTATTGCTCTGAAATGTAAATTTAAATAACTTTCACTCTCTCTCTCTTTAAAACTAGAAATAATTTGTATTTGAAACATATGTACATAAAATAGTTTTAACATTTACCCTCAAATATCCATATAGGATATATCGTGTATTTTGTAATAAATGAATAATAAATGATATAATAATTTCCTTTAAATCTTAAAATTCTGTTATATTCTATTCCAATTTTGATTTAAAAAACTTTTCATTCTATATGCACTCAGGGAAATTCCCGGGCGATTCCCGTGTCATTCGTTTAGTTGAAAGCTATTTGAACATCAGAAACATGTCCCGAGGTAGACCAGGTGTAATGTCGGACCTACCGTATATCCGGATCTCCTTCTCGGCCCTGACGGTCTTGAACTGCGGGGCGTCCGTGGAGACCTCGCAGCCGTACACACCCCCGGTGTTCATGTCCGTCTTGTTGAGGTGGATGTAACTCTCGTTGGACTTCTGTATCTACACCCACACCACCTGGATGTAGATTTACACCGTGGATATTATGGAGCTGGACACAGTTGAAGCTTGTTTCAAATTATTTTACAAACCTAATTCCGTAATAAATAAAAAAAAAAAGCCAACAACGAGTACATTTCGGGCTGTTAGCCTTCGTCAGCGTGGTGTAAGCTGTATCTCCACGACCATAAATTCAAACTAAGAGGTTTCCTGAGAAATTGGTCGTTAGAGCCTGAACCACGGTGACGAAGGACAACAGCCTGAAACGCGTTCGTGGTTGGCTTTTCTTGATTTTACAAGAAATTGAGTTGGTCAAAAATCTTGAATTAAGCCTAATTAAACGTTTAGTTAATTTTCTTTCCACTAGATGGATTATAATTGAGATAAAATCGGTTTGGTAAATTCAACCTATTTCAAAACCCCTCTCGTAGGAGGGTGTCGCGACCCAGGCAAGGCCCGGCCCATGTAAGAATGGTCGATATTACATCAGACGAAAAAAATCGGAATTTTCTACATTGTTACGTGGACCTTACCCGGGGATCTTCCACAAGTCATTACTGAGTTTTTACGGCCAGCATCTGAACGACCGACATCTTATATCAGACCCTTCTGTACCTTGCCTGTGTCGCGCGCTGGCCTTTCTTAGGTGACATCCAACATGTCTCGTCCTTTGTATATTAACCCAGGCGCCTGAAACCACGAAGCCTCTCGACTGCTATTGCTTGTGGTACGACAACATTCAGTCACCAGGAACATGCCGAGAAGGTCGCAGAGGATGGAACCTAGAGAACAGAGCAAAGCCGGAATTCTCCACCATGCCACCCAACGCCACGTTGCGGGGGAAAACATCCGAACCTCACCGCTCAAGCTTCAGGAAGATGGCTTACCTTCCAAGACCACAAACCTTTAATCCCTCTCGCCGGTACAAGTCCAAAGTGCTCGCCGCAAATATTCGACCTATAACCGACGACAAGATCCCTCCACGACTGTTCCTTCTACAGCCGTCACCAAGGTCCTGACCATGGCCGCATCGACAGTGCGAACTTTCCAACTACACTCCAATTAACTCTTTTCTAATGTAAGAGCAATTTGTTTTAAATTTAATGGTTCAATTTTGTAGCCAGAGATTTTTATTCCTATTTAATATCAAATATTTTATTTTACTTTCAGTCCCTAATTTTACAAACAAAAAATGCTAACAACGCTTCTTGAACTAGTTTAATTCTTCTTTAATATCAAAACTAGTTCCAAATAACCCATGACTATAACCTATTCGGCCAATCACACAATAAGACAAAATACATTCCCACGCTAGCTGTCTAATTAGCCAGCAGTGACTTGAGCCCTTATGTCGTTGCTCCCCGCTGTCTGATGTATTCCCTCAATTGTATTGGTCTGACACCTTCCCACGCCACCGGCAATAAAGTCTTCTCCCCCAATTCTTGTGATTTAACTCACTTTCCCAATAAATTGTCCATCAATCTATTTTATTCGAATAACACGCTTCATTCACTTTCATATAAATCATAACAAAGTATAATCATAATTCATCAAGGCCATAAAGATTTTATACAAAATACTTTCATAAAAAACAAATTGGCAATTTAATCTACCTAATGAACTCACAAAATATATTTACATACACTCTGGAGTAACCCTTTTTGTTATGAATTAAGTAATTTCTCTCCCTTACTCTCTCTTTCACATATCCTATTCTATAGGTAAAACACCAGAGTTAGATTATAATAGCTTACACACGCGCCACTGACAAGCAAACAAGTCTTGTTTACATAATTCGCTGATACATTAGCCATGCTTTTAACAAGCAAACATTATGAAATGTTATAAAAGTGTTCAGTTTGCACATATACGTGATGATTATATAGACAGCACAGTATCGAATTTCTGCCACACAATCTCTATTCCCTCACTTATTTACACCACACATTTCTGAATTTTCTACACATATTCCAAATCATTTCCCACATCGCCTATTCCACTGAAACATTTTGCATGATTAGAATTATAAGTTTTAATTTTACACTGTTAATTAATAATTCTTCCAACATTTACCGACGAATCACACACTCGATTTATCACTTAGGCACATTACATTAACTCTTGCCAACCAAAACGTAGCTACCAGGCTCAAGTTATCTCTTTCTTCCTCCCATTTAGGGCAAGAAATCGTACCAAGGCAAATTCATTCATTTATTCTCTACCAACTTGAGCACCACTGTAATGAGAGAGTCATGTCTAAACTAAGCCAAACTTGACAATCACGCCAATTTTGAAAACACATTTTCCACTTCAAAATTCGAAGTACCACTGTCAACTGCCAACTTACGTCACCTTAAAATTTACCTTGTCACCCTAATCCACCGTCTATAGCTGCTATACGCCGTCACGCCACTATATCACCCTTATCCTTTTTCCCTAACTTCACAAAAGCGCAACCAACTTTATCCGCACCCATCACTACGGTTGCCATATATGCTTTCACATGGACGAGCAAATACGGCAACTATAGTATCATTGTCCAACATGGCATAAGAACCTGTCAGTGACATACGTCAACACCTCAATCGGTACAATTTAAAGATTGTCTGGCTTGAATATCAACTGTTCTATTTTATATATTTCAACTTTTGGATATTGTGAATATTTTTAATATTATGAATATTTGTATATTATTAACTTGCTACTTCTAAGCATTTGAAATATTTTCACATTTTCAAATGTTTGCGTCTTTATTATTCAGCTTTTAAAAATATGTAATGCTAATATGTTTTAATGTTTGCGTGAAAATTTGTATTAAAGAATATTTGAATGAACATTCACATGCTGATGACCTTTATTTTAATATTCGATATTTTCAGCTATATAGTTACTATTCGCTGAAAATGCTGATTTCTTACCTTGATTATATCTCAACTACTCACGCTTCTTCGCTGTATATTTTTCAACAGTCAGTTTTTTTTTTCAACCACACCCGTCAGTGTGGCGAAGACTGTCCCTCTACCACCAAATATTTGGTTCAAGAATCTTCCTGAGAAATCAAGAAATCGGTATTCAAGACCAAGTTTGCAAAATTACGCTTTTCATGTGAAAAATAAGAAAAATTAGAAAAAATTATCAGGTGTTGATATTAAAAACAAAATTGGCTTATTTTTAATTTCAACACCTGACCATTTTTATATTTCTTCTTATTTTTCACACGAAAAGCGTATTCAAGCAAACCTGGCCTTAAATATACATTTCTTGATTTCTCAGTAAGCCTCTAGGACCAAATATTTGGTGGTAGAGGGACAGTCTGCACCACACTGTCGAAGGCCAACAGCCTGAAAAGTATGAGTGGTTGACTTTTCTTGATTTATCAAGAAATTGGGTTGGCCAAATATAAATCATGGAACAAGCTAAAACAACGTTTCCATACCGGTTGAACCATAATGGTTTCCTCTAGTTAAAAAAAAAAACATATTTTCTACAATTTTCACTAGCAATTTTAAATTATAATTATAAAAAAATCTGTATATTCATGAAACAATCAAATTTTCTTTCTCATTACCTTTCACTAGTTTGATGAGATGTCGACATAGTAGACTTTTATTCTTTCCCTATTTTTCTATCTTCAATATTTCTTTCTATTTTTACTTATGTTCCGCATATATGACGTGTAAATGCCGGCGCGTGAACATGTTATAACCCTAAATGTTTAAAGTTATATAAAATCTTTTGATACCGTATAATATATTCCTTATTTACTTTAACGTTAACACTCTTTTTTACTTCGTCTTATATCTTTTTCTTCCACATAAATGTAAAATTATAGATATAAAACTACCTTAAAGATTATAGCTTACAACCCTATTTCATCACACAATAATTACAACCATTTCAAATATGATTTTAATAGAACAAATCTGTTATTCCCATTGAAGATGCATCTATAAAATGAATATAAATAATATGAATGTATTTACAATATTAAAAAATATACAGAAAGGAAGAAAATATTTCAACCATTTCATATTTTATACACATGTTGGGCGTGTCTTAAAAATGTATGAGACATTCCCCATATATATGTTGGCCGGGCTATAAACTAATATTTCAATAAAATGATACAAATCCCTCCAAGGCAATATTCCACACAACTCGTGAATTATTCAACAATATATTCTTTAATATGTTAATAATAGATCAGTGTGTACACAGATTGGATGGAAGCTTTTGTCATATTAGTTTGAGCTGAGAATTGATATTTTATAAAGATTTCAATACCGAAAATTATTACGTCATTCTACTTTATATTTCACGCATGTACAATTCCATCAGATAGTTCGCATGTAATAGGTATTTAATTGAGTGGCTCCAGCCGAAGTGGTTCAACATCCATCAACATCTAGGCACTCCGAATCGAAATGAACATCGACACAATATAATTTATAAATCAGAACATATTTATCTAATTTATCGAAAGGCGAGTTCAATATAGAGTGAATTAAGCCCCCAGGGAACTCCGCGAGGATCTGCCGAAGTGGGAACTCTGTCCATAAGTTCCAAGAACAGACACTTGTTTACAGCATGGCTTTCATGATACCATGGTATAGACTGGCTGAGGAACTGTATATTCTATCATAAGATATGAAAAATCATGAAACGGGTAGTTAAGGCCAGAATTTTATGATTTTTCAGGATGCCTGAATGACCACTTTTTGGTCGTTGAGGTGGAGCTTGCACCACGTTGACGAGGGCCAGCAGCCCGAAACTGGGTACGTGGTTCAGAAAGGATATTTGGCCAATTTTGGAATAATTAAAAATTAACCATATCCCAGTACAATTTCTTCTCACATTTGTACTAATTTTTCATATATATATTAAGAAAAAGGCATCTCCTTATCGTGCAACTGGATGTTGCTGATGGCTTGCGCCATCTGTTGTAATAAATATTAACTATTCATTGATGTTTAATTATTCAGGAATTGGCCTTATATATATATACTAGACGAATGGCCCGGGCAACGCCCGGGGTTTACCCGAGTGCGAATATATTTTAAAAACGTTGCCTTGGGTGGTCGCTATTAACAGGGTGGTCTGTATAGACAGGTGGATGTATCACACAGCTGATAACAGGGTTGTCTAGAGTGGTCGCTATAGACAGGGTGGTCTGTATAGACAGGTGGATGTATCACACTGCTGATAACAGGGTTGCCTAAGGTGACCGCTATAGACAGGGTGGTCTGTATAGACAGGCAGCTGATAACAGGGTTGTCTAGAGTGGGTCGCTATAGTCAGGGTGGTCTGTATAGACAGGTTTATGAGAGAGGCAAACTTACAGGTTGTTGACGCCGCAATCCCCAGAGAGAGTGTTTTTGTTGCATCATGCTGTGACTCACACGATGACCCAAGGTCAACAGGGGTGGAGCAGCAAGCTTAAGCCTATCACCGTCTGGCGGCGCTGCTTGCGAGTTATATCTACAATTCTGCAAATAACTCTAAGGATATTCAAGATATTCAAGAAATTATTTTTCGAAACCCTTTCCGGGGATATACCTAATAATATCCAGGAATTTCATGGCGATTGGATGTATGGTTTTTGAATAACAGGGTTGTCTAGAGGGGGCAGGGAGGACACGTGTTCCCTGGCAGCCAATGAGCGCGCATTCTATCCGTGAGCTTCAGACAAACAGACAAACAGACGGAATAAGGCAAATATATAAGTAGATATGTGTGCGTGTGTGAAACGAATATAATAAAAAGGTCAGGTGTTGTTATTAAAATCAAAAACGGCATATCCGAACCACTTTCAAATGACCTTTATATATAAATCATAAAATATTATCTCTCGCCCCTTACTGCAATAATAAAAGTTATTGAATGAGAGGGCTCTGCTCATCAGTGGTGAACCCTCTCAGCGGTGTTTCGCCAAATTATCTCCAGTCCGATACACTATTGTATAGCTTGGTTTTCTTATATTCCCTGCATTTACTTAGGAAGAGAGCTTAGGGGTGTTTAGGGAACCTTCCAGACACATTCTGTTGGCTGATCTTATAACGTCTCAGAGCTCCATTTGCTACATACGCTACAGGATTGCCATTATGGAAATAATCACCCACGTGCATCCCCATTCTTTGGGTCTAAAGATCAACATATTGGCATGATTGACAAACACGAGGGTCAAAACAATCGCCAGTTTACTTTTCCAAAGACCCTGCTTGGTACCAATCTCTTTCTTCCACCTCGGCTGAACCACTATATATAGGAACATTTAAAAACAACATAAAAATATATTATCTCCAATATAACATATGCATTTTAATTTGATTTGGAACCATTAGAAACTAATACTTTGAAATTATATTTTAAAATAAACTCAATATATATCTCTTCACTATTTAAGAGTTTGATTGAATGTTTCATGGTTCTGTCTTTTTTTATTTTCTATCTTCAATTCTAAACCATCTTTCTCTTATGTTCCGCTTCTTTGACGCGTAACTGCCGAAGTTTCAGCGTGAACGTGTCATATCTCAATTTGCTTCTTAGAATAAAAAAATATTTTGAAGCCTTAAACATGAACCCACCATTCCTTTTGTTTCTTAATTCTTTTCTCCTGATTATTTACCACAAACATATTTAGAAACATACACAAAATTCGGGCACCATTTCAACCTCCAATAAGTTTAATGTCTTTACTGAATTAAGGTTATTATTACTATTTCCCCTTTTCAATAAAATAACAGCCATTTGTTAATTACTCTGTATGCACTACTTTATGCAATAATTGTGTTCAAAATGGAAATATTCCATTAATTAATCTTCATATTGAGGCAAGTGTAATAGATATCATTATAATTAAAAAAAAAAAAACAGCGCTTACCTTAATTCAGATACGAGATATGTTTTGCATTTCCTGAGTGTCAGGCAGTCTCCTAGGTCGTAGAAAACATATTATGCTGGAACACTGGCTCAGTTGTATTCAAATAAAGAAACATACCGCGACACTATACAGATTTCCATAATCGCGACATTGTAGTTTGAAATTTATCTTAAATATGCAAATACTTAGGAAATATATTGCTTCTAATTTCTAATATCATTTTTAAAACAATAATGCATAGAGAACAGTAAAGGGGGGAGGAGACCTTAATCCATATTCTGAAAGGACAAAAAATATTCAGAGTGGGGGGGGGGGGGGATTTCTCTTTCTTTTTCTTAGTTAATTGATTAGCAAAAGAGGCCTTTTGGAGAGAGAGATATCAATTTTAGCAACGATCAGTATGATTATTTAAAAATTATCAACAAAATTAAAGTATATATATCAACTATAGGATGGTAAGGAAAGCTCACATGGGTCTATATTTGAAAAAGGACAAAATTTAGAATATTTGGCGAAATGTTTCCCAAATATTTTAAATGTTTTCATATAAATATAGATCAAGTAGGCTTTCTTCACTATCCCAATAGTCGATGAATCACCAATTAAATCAATTTATAGAGTTGGAGTGTAGGCTCACATTGATATGGACGCCCACGAGATCGAAGACCTGGAGCGGGGGGCTAGCGGGGGCGTCGCTGGGGATGTACCGCAGTATCTCCACGTTGTTCTTGTACCACTTGACGGAGTAGAGCGTCTCGCCCTCCAGGTCGTACTCACACGTCAGG
This sequence comes from Cordylochernes scorpioides, assembly GCA_030710605.1. NCBI lineage: Eukaryota > Metazoa > Arthropoda > Arachnida > Pseudoscorpiones > Chernetidae > Cordylochernes > Cordylochernes scorpioides. Next base: position 6,336,353 of record CP092877.1, on the reverse strand, counting down.
TCCGCAGGCTCCCCTTTCTTCAGGGCCCCGGGCACTGCTAGCCGCAGGAACTTCACTGGACACCGGCACACTGTTAGTGCGACACACGTGGTGACACCATGAGAGATCTCAGGTACTGTAGAGTTAGGATGGTGAAATTATTCTTTTAATCACATTGGTGGAATTCCTTCGATTAGTGGATTGAATATGAAAAATGTTTGAATAGGCTTATGGCTCAAGGGGTGAACATTTTCGGCCATTCCTCCAATTCAACGGAAGGTTCACTACCGATCAAGTTCTTATAAAAAAAAAACAATGTTCCATTTACTACTTAGAGAAATTTGTTCGATGTTATTGAACCAACCATTGATAAACTGGCACCGCGCGGTCTGATGAAATATTTATTGTCATCGACGTGTGTGTTTCGGTGAATACTTGTACTACTCGTGAGGATTTAAGATAATTTAAACGTCAGCTGGTATGAACAAAACATCACAAAACTTCTAATTAAATTAGATAAATATATAATAAAAAGGAAGATTAATAAAGAGAGAGAAAGAGAATATGAGAAAATTGATATATTACATTCTTCACCAGAAACAACGTTTACTATCTCACTTTATTTCTCTTCGTCAGAGGAGATTTAAGTGGAGCAGCTCGGTTTGGTCGTGATCCAAAATAAAGCAAGTAACCATCGCGGGATTATTCAGAACTAATCCCCGCGTTAATCCATCTTCCAGCAGCATATCTGGCTGCCCCAATAAACGGAGGCTGAAAAATGGCCTGAGGTCGGGCGGGCCACTTGAAGGTATTACGGCCTGCTATTGAACGTGGGGTTTCGATATGAAATATGAGCCTTCTTATAGCCTGCCGCCATAATCGAGCCGATTCTTTGGGCGATAAAAGTTTCCTTCAAACTCCCGAGAATTAGAAAAAATTAAATGGAATAAGAAAGCTCAAACTCCATTGAACTTGGCCACCGCCTCAATAGGTTTTTTGTAAGGTGCGCCAGTTGGGTAGGACTCCCATGTGGCCAGGTAAGATTGAGTTAGTTGTATACACGTGATATGTAATATAATATGCACCTTCTATTTGAATGCATTGTTGGTTTGAAAGGGATAATTATTTAATCACCTCTAGCACCAATTTGGTTAAACTTGGCTATGTCTTTTGAACTAATTTTTCCACAGTTTCATTCAAACTTGTAAAGTTATGCAACACACCCGTAAGAATAGTCTTCCCTTAGTATTTTAGAAATATATATTATGATGTAATATGTGCATTATAGTTTGATATATTGAAAATTATTAAATAAAAATTAAAAAAAAAAAACAGAAGATTCCAGACACCTTTGTCTAAAAGAAACACGTTTTCAGTTACCAAATATTCATGAATTCTGGAACCGATGAACATATTGAAGACTGTTTGAGATCAACATGGTTTTTGAAGCATTTCTGCGTAGGGAGTAGTTGAATTTCTTGAACAAATTAGTCTGTATGCGACTGGCTCTTTCCAATTGAATGATGCTGGTAAAATTCACTATAGAATTTTATGAATTTTCCTGTTTTGTAACTATGTTGTGATGTTTTCGCCAAGTTTCTAGAATGGTCGCGTGCCGAGCCTAAGCATTGACAACCAAAAAGTCATTATTACTTACTTCTGCTACAAATTGTTATAGCGCCACTCCTGGTTTCAACAATCGCACTGAAATGAATATATTTCTAGATGCACGTTACGATATGTTTGTGAAATCAGTCATTTCTACTGAGTAAAGGTAAAGAGAGTACGACAAAACTTCTAACGGTCACATTTTTTTCTCATTAAATTCATTCGGCTCCCATTTATCGAGCTTTTATCTTTAAAATTGACTTAGATGGCGAACTATAGTAGCACGCTCGAGTTCTTCGCTAGAAACATCTTGTGTGTCGCGGTTCTGTTATTGTCCTTGATCTTCGTTTACACCCCTCCAACGTAGCCCATCACGTCAGGTAATAAGGACATTTCTACTTATTTCGCAGAATTTTTTCCCCAAATTTGAAATCGTGAAATAAATTTATGCAGATATTTGGTTCAGAAATCATTTATAATATAATCATATATAAGAAAATATATACAATTTACATATTTTCTATTGTTTTATCATATATATATATATATATATAAACCACTACGAATATATAACCAGGATGAATCAATAGAAAAGCAAATACAAATTTCTGAAACAAAAAGGTTAAAAAGAAGTATTGTGGGTCAAGTTGCTTGGTTGGGAATTATACAGACGATACAAAGGAAACTCAGCAGGTAACAACAACCTTACATGCTTAATCTAAAAGGAAAATATCTTTTGATATCTTATAAGAATCAAAAAAATTAAATATGGAAGGCTAACATGTAAAAAAATCCATAATATTAAATTTACTAATATAATAACACAGTTAACTAAAAACAATTTTAAATTATAAATAATTACATTAGTTAAATTTGAAGAATACCTGATGAACATAGAATTTACAATTAGAGAGAGAGAGAGGGGGAGAGGCCTAAACTAAAAATATTTTAAAAATAAAAAAGTTAACAAACTTTATTTTTACTCTCAAATAATTTACCACCCTCCGTAGCAGACGAGATTTGAAGAATTAAATTAAAGAAAAAATATTTATTTAAATTGTACACACACTTGTCTAATCTAATAGGACGCATTTTAAAATTTCTTTCTTCCTTTTATTTGGTGAGGAATAGCAGCGTACCTTATAGCACGCTCTCTATATTTCTTAAATTATGTCTTCTCCTCTTTTGATATTAAAAGGACGATTAAATTAAAGATGTGAGAGAAAGAATATAATTATAAAGGAATGTTTCAAAAATTATATTAATGAACGCGTTTACAAAAAAGGCAAAACGCCTTTTGGACAGACTTGGTAAATTTGATAACTCCTCTCTGAATGTTATACAAGTATACTGGTACCACATATACTTGTAAATTTGAAGCTTCCTCTGTACTGATGAGAGATATAGTTTGGAACCAAGCCTTTAGAGACTATTTTTTCGAAATTTCTAAACTGGCGTTATGATTCAATTTTGCACGTTCGGTTCAAAAGTTGATTAGTAAAGGTAAATCAGAAAATTCATTCATTGTAAAAAAAAGGTAGATTCTGTTTCCGCACATGGAACTTGCCATATACTTGTATATGTCGAAATATATAGATGATTTTGTAGGTTACACGAGGATTATATCGCTGAACAAAGGAAACAGCGATAATTTCAGAACAGCGTTACGTGCTCGTGTTATCCGCGGTTGTAAATCGACAATCTACCAAAAGTAAGAATGTAAATATCTGCGGCAGCTCAAAATTACTTCCATCAACAGCCATTTCCATCGTTGGTTTCCACGATATTTTATTGCCAGGTCACCCAGTTTGTATTCTAATGATACTCCAATATTAGTTCCAGTTGCACTAAATCAACCTCACTGGTCAATACCTGGCACCTCCTGTAAGTTGGAAATTGAACTGTTTAAATGGGTTAACATGTCATGCACAGAGAGTTGATGCAATAGCTACCTACCATGATTATCATAGCTTGTTTAAACAGATAATACTTGTGGGGTATTAACAGAAATATATACTGTATATGTTGCATCCCCGAGAAAAATGACATTTGAATAAACTGGCAGTCGTAGTTGTGAGTTCTTTCCACACGTGGACAGCAAGAATCATTAGACAGGGCTGGATGTTAGCACCGGGCAGGTCGGAGACAGCTCACGAACAGAGGTGGAGGCCATGACACAAACCTGGATGCCTAACACCGAGACAAGGAGAGAGAGCCAGAAGCGGCCTGTGTAGATGGACACACTGTATCACCTCTTGAGCTGAAACTTTTTTTGTTGACCCCGGGAAGGGTGGCTTATGAAAATCCCCGGAAGGGGGACCCATCCTAGGCGTGTCATGTCCTTTGGCTTTGCCTAGTAGCTGTTTCCAGACCACTCTTTTGCTGTTTTATTTTGACGTCATCATTTTGAGTTTGAATACAAATAAGGATGATACAGGTTATATTAATAAAGATATAGCATATCATACAAAATATGGGATTGGTAGCAAATAGGAGCAGTGTACATTTTAATCAGAGGGTATGATATTATAAATTATTGACTCTTACTTAACTAATTAATATTTTGGTTTAATCCAAGCTTCGACTATGAATACTATTCTGAATATATGCATGTATTCAAAGTATTGGCATTTGTGAAATGATAAGTTGAAGGACTTTTGGAACTTCTAAAGTTAATGTCTATTTCATCTTAGAGGGTCAGAAGACTTTCAAAACCTATAGGTAGATTACTAAACTGAATGGTATTCAGACCTCTCATCCAGCCAGAAAAAGAGTGGAAAAGATACAGCATGGAAGCTTCGACCCATTTGCATAAGAAGCTAGTGATTAACTCCATCGACTACAAATAAACAAAATATCAGAGAAAATAATTATATATTTTTATAATTTTTTATTTTGATAATTTAATCATACTTCGATTAAAATTACACACTGGCCAGCTTTTAATATTTTTCAAAGATGGAAAAACATAGAATTATTTCAAAAGTTATTAGCGACATTATTTTTGTCAAACCGATATTTTCTTATGGCACTAATCCATAAATGATCGTTTGGTTATCTTTAATATGGCGTTTATCGAAACTGGCGACATTGGCGTCATTTCATTATCTGTGGTTATTGCGAGGGCTGCACTTTCCCTTTGCCGATATCGATTCGAAAATGATTCGATAAGGGAAAACAACGTCCAAAACAATCTTTCTGTCATTTATGGCTTGCATAAAATAATTTGTATTGATTTACAGCCCATAATCTGTGATTAATGATTCCATTTCCTCGTCCTGACGCTATTTTTATTTACAAAAGTTTGTGAATTCTGCACGCGGATTTATTCACATCTCCATTAGAAAATCCTTATTTAATATTTTTTCTTATGCGAGGTGAAAAGGATGTGATATTCTGGTATTTTATTCATTGAAACTATAATTCATCCTGATTAGATCAAACATTAGAATTCCATATTCTGTCTTTTATGCGCTTTCTATTTCGTGCCTATGATAATCGTTATATAGGAGTTCAAAGAAGGAGTCAACATTCAATTTCTCAAACTTCTCTTCTACCTGTTGTAATGTTGTATGATCAGACTATTTCCCTTGGCGTTTGAGGGTAGAATATTGGATAGTTAGTGCAGCATTGGCCTGGATCTCTTTTGCAAGGGACAACTGTTGGCGCAGTAATGGTCGAGAAAAGAGCTTGTAATAACGGAAACTGGCTGGTGCTCGGCACAAGAGTCTTGATGGCTGGAGTCCGCTGGGGAGGGATGGGACGGCTCGCCATGGACGAAGACGCGACAGGGCTAAAAGGCGTCAGCTGTATGGTGTCAGAAGCCGATGTAGATGCTGGGAATTTGTTGAAGAACATGTGTTGAGAGAATGGAAGGGTCGACACTAGTCCTCCATGATGATAGGCTGGACGGCTTCCATAAGTTCCTAAAGGGTAGAATGTTCGCCGTAATCTCTTTCGGTGGCATCTGCTACACTAAACACCGTATGTAATGCAGGCGGGTTTAGACTGTCCTTTGGAGATTATCACCAGTTTGGAAGAAAGCTGGTGGCGTTTCATTCCTTCAAGTAAAAGGACAAAGGCCTACCTGTTGTCGACGGCAGGAATAGACGACGCTGGACACAATTCGTGTGTCAGGGACACAACCTTGCATAGGGCCACTGCGCTGCGACGACGTCTTCGTTATTATTAGAAATTGGGAGAATCCCAATTACTAAATTTTCCGTTCATTTCCTACATCAGAAAACTTTCAAGAGGATGGTTTCCAGATGATGAGGCCCTTCTCAACAGGAGCTTCGCCAATTCGAAGCTGGCCAGCTGGACCAATACCTGACCAGACGTCTTTTTCGTCTGCTACACCGAAGACTTGCCCAGTATCTGTTGCAGAGTCTTCATATATTAGACTGCATCGAAATTTGCATTCCACTCAAATAGCAACTTCGGTCAAATATCGCTGAGGATCTAAATGACTTAGCCATGAGGTGATCGTACTGCTGTTTTGCTTGGCGTTACGACATCTCTTTTTTCCGTCTTGGCTGCATATTTTGCGTGCTGGACTGGATATTTCTGGGCCTTTTCTTTTTTAGTGCTTTGGGTTTCTGCCAACTAAAAGAAATATTTACATTTTCCAAAGCTTCTACTCGGTCTGCTCAATTCGCATTTTCATTATTTTTCGACTAATCAAATATTCATGTCGATTATATTTCTTGGAAATTTGATAATTCCAAAAACACCTGTTAACTTTATTACCAGGGGGGGAGGGTTATATTATTTATATGCCCTTATTTAGAAGCACAATAACTCATGGTTCAAATTCTTGAACCATTATATAAACAAAAGGTTTAACGACAAATTTGGTTACGTTACAGTATAAATTCCTTTAATACTGTATGTATGATTATAAGGCAACATCACAGAACAGCAGACATGTGCACCTAAACTTACAGATTTCAATTTATCAAACATACTTAATGTATGAAAATTCGAAAAACGTTTATATATTTTTATAATAATAATTCCCATCTGTAATAGTTTCGAATTTTCATAACAGATGGCGCGCTAACGCATCATAATCCTTACTGTATAAATAGATCATCTTAGACATGATCTAGCCAAAACAATAATAATACTTAACATTTCAAAAAGATAAATGCGAAACCTATGAATATTCTAATGATAATTTCAGAAAAATTCTCAAATTTTCAAGATTACCAAAATGTATAAAACTAAATTTTATATCTTCACTAAGCTTATCAACCAAGAAGAACTTAAACTAGCCTTTATTTTAATCATGTGTTCACTTTCTATTGACCTGAGAGAACTATGTCAAATGAACAGTATACGTCATTTGGAGTCACCGGTTAATGCAGAAATGTGTATTTAAAATTTATTAAATTCTGAAGAAACTATCTCAAGGAAGGTAGACCAAAAGTTTACTGGAAATTGAAAAATTCTAACTTTATTTGCATATATTAGTAGTTAAAATTAATCTATATTTCCACCACTATATTAATGATTAATTATAGAATCATTCATATAAATGAATTATTTTTGATTGCTCAAAAAGAAAATTTTAAAAATGTCCTTTATCTTTAATCTATATTGATAAAATGGAAATTTCATAAGTGGACATCACTAAAAACTTTCGTTACAATGCATCAATTTCAACCAAATTATCAACATTTATGTAAAACGAGATGGAGCAGGTTTTGCTTAACATCAAAATATATTTCCTAACATTAACATGCGTAACTTCGCTGTTATCGATTAAATAAAAAAAAAAATCAACAGAGTTAATTTTATTTATATATAAATACAAAATTAAATTTCAACAGAGTTAATATTTTTACATACTAGCTAATAATCTCAATCTAAAAAATATTCAATACAAGCAATTTTAAGATAATTATAATGTTTCTAATTTCGCCTAACAAATATACAAATTTATAGTGACCAACATATGCAAATTTTATCTTTGTTTTTATTTAACTTGATATGGTAAACATATACATCCATTGTAAGCATTTTTCTGTTCACCTTCCGTGGTTTCTCTTTTCTCTGATAGTTTTTAGGTGTAGTATATTTTCTTATTACTAGACTACAAACATTCCCTCGAGAAAAACCTGGGCGAAGCCGGGTACATCCGCTAGTATGTAAATAAGCAACTCTCTTTTTTTCTAAAAATATTGCGCTGTGAAAAGTCTAAATATAAAATATGTTCACTTTCTCTAATAGGAGAAACGATATTTGTTTAAATAATTTGAAAACATGTATATAAAATAGTTCAAAAACATTTATACGCAAATGTCTACATAGGCTATACAACGTGTTTTGTGATAAATAAATGGTTTTAATCTTCGGCCCCGATCAATACAGGAGCGGCTTCTATTCCATAACATCCTTCGAGAGGATTTATAAAATGGCCGAAATTTCCAAAAAGGTGCTTAAGTTGGGGTAATGTTATGACCGAATTTTAAATCAAAATACAATGTTAAATTGTGGAAGAATGGTTTCCATGTATCAATGGAACATCTCTTCTTTTTAAAATACCATAAAAACCTATATGTTTACGTTATATAAAATTATTTTATATCAAAATTATAACTTTTAGAACAAACACTACTCTGTAAAGTCGACCGCCATATGGCGCCGAATTCCCTATTGTTGTTGTTTTACGTTGGCCGGTTCAAATATTTTGTAATTATGTAAATACGTATTTTGTTTACACTATTCTACTCACCCTAAGTCAGGTATTTCTTCGTCATTTATTTTTTATCAACTCAATTAAATCAAATTGTGATTAAAACTGTGTTTATTATATTTGCAAATTATCACGACTTCAAACCAGTAACAGAATGCTTACGAACTCAAAACAATCAGCATCAGTAACTAATAATTTTATATCTTAATAATATTCTGAAATCAGCAGAAATATTAATAATATATATAAATCTGAGTCTATTCACTTTAGCGTGGAAAATTAAGATATCCTTTGTCTTATTGCATTTTCATAGAGCGGGCTATAGGAATTCTATCCTCCCGCCACCTCACATTATGTATATGGAAGCTATATTTAAAAGATCTAAAATTTATTAGTAAAGTAGTTAGGAGTTCAAATAATGAACACGATTTCTATAGAGAGATTCCTTCGATCGACAATGGCAATCATACATTGTATACCAATTATCAATGTGGCAGGTAAATTCGTTGTGTCCCAATCAAAGAGGACCTCGATACGATCAATTCCCGGGGGCTGACGTCGCACTTCTGCCACCTGTTTGCTTCTTTCTCATCACACCAATCGTATGTTTCTTTAGAGAAGTATCGAATTAATCATTTAGGGTAAATATATTAAAATTTAAAAAATAATGGAATGTCAGGAATATATCGTCTTATGATAGTGTATATATTAAGCTCATAATGCAACGGCGTATATATCCAATTATATTAATTATTGAGTAAAATTAATCAGGACTCCAGGGAAAATTATCTTTTCTAAACGTTTTTATTCTCTAGCTTTCGGGCACGGACGTCCTTCTACAGGAAAAAACTTGGTATAATAATTCGGCTATAGAACACGAGTTAAACAGTATCCGATTATATTTAACTAGTGTTCTATTGCCGAATTATTATACCAAGTTTTCTCCTGTAGAAGGACGTCCGTGCCTGAGAATAAAAATGTTTTGAAAAGATACTTTTCCCTGGAGGTCTGATTGATTCTACTCAATATTGATACAAGGGATTATTTTATAGAATATATTCATTATATAATATAGGATTCGTCTTCTCTTGCTTGAAATATCTATGTAACGACCTCTTTTAATTTATCCAAAGCAGAAAAACGCAACGACATCAATTCCAGGTAAAAACAGGTGAAATAAATCCCTCCATTGACTTCCCTTTACCAATAATAATACCGAAAGTTAAGGTCAAATATTCTAGAAAGGCCGCTTATCAATCTACAGACTTAACTATCTCCAGTACCTTCCACTAGGTGTGTCGTACCATTCTGTATATTTGTTAATAGTTTAGAAAACCAAAACCCCTAAACATTAAATTTCCATTTTTATAAGCATTGGTGTATATTAAATGGATAAATTGCCCACAATTGAAAAGGCTAAAATGGAAAGAAAAAGGGTGAATATAAATAAATAGTATAAATTTTGAAAAATCTGAAAGATTTCTATTCGGGGAAAATCATTAAGAGCAATAAAAACAAGGTAAACGCAAAGGTTTCGTCAGTTACGCGTCCTAGTTGTGAAACATGGAAAAAGAGTGGAGTTGAAGAAAGTCCGAGTAGAAAAGAGCTAAATATCAAACCATGATAATTTATATTCAAACAATTAAAGAATAAATAAAGTTTGAAAAATATTTTTAAAAGCATATTTTGATATTTTCATTTTTTAAAAAAGGTTCCAGATTAAAATTAAAACTCCTGTGTATATAAATTGAAAATAACATAAATGTATTGTTTTTATAGTTATTTCCAATTTTCACTAAAAATATTTATATTAATCTGAAACTTATTTTAAAATGTGTTGAAAAATACAAAAAATATATATTCTTTTGAAAAATTCTTTAAAATTTTATTCTTTATTTGTTCTGTTTATCATGTTTCTGTCTTTAGCTCTTTTGATACTCCAGCTTTCTTACCCCATATGTATTTGGTATAGGTAAAACCTCTTTACAAATATTCTAAATTCATATCGGATGGAGCTCTGAATTATGTACATAGTTTCGAAGTGGTTTTACCAATACCAAAAACAAATGGTGTAAGCCTTCATGTCCAGGATATCGAGATGTTCAGGGCCATCACATCGGGAAAATTGGAACAACCTGTAGGCCCACACCAAATAAGTTGGAAATATAGAAATGCAAATCCTAAATAGCATTCTGATAGAAGGTTGAAAGCCGATTTCAATTTTATTTTCATAAATCTGAATATGAAATAGTTTCCAATAGATTTCGAGGGAAGAAATTCTATTCAACCTCTACATCATATGCATGAGAGATATTTTATAGGGCCGTGTGGAAATAATTAGATTTGGAGAATAATTTTATTTGATGTTGGCACCCCGAGCTTTGATACAAAACCTTTGTCGCCCAGGCTGGGGTGGCTCTACAGAACGTTTTTACGCCACGGCCGTCACTATCAGGAGAGGGGGCAATTTGAAATAATTGCATCTTTAAAAACGTAGCAAATAGCCTTTATCCGTTCACTCACCATTGAACCAAGTTCCAAATCTACATTTTTATATAGGAGCGATTTTGAATTAAAAAATACGTCTTGTTGTCTACTGCGATGAGAAAATATATTGGTAGGCACTGGTTCATCCGTGCTGAACACCCCTTAGGGTGTCGCCAGTTTAATCCAAAATTCTGTTTTTACTGCCCTAATAGTGCTTTGAGTTAACCCGCTTATAAATATACGGCATATTGAAGGAATTCTTGGTTTAAAATGTAAACAAACTATATGCATAGGCTTTTAGTAGAATAAATAAATATAGGTATTTGTATCGAGATTTATTCTTCTACAAACATTTTACAAAAGATAGGTTAAACCTAATGTGCAAGCGCGCCTTTGCGGTATCACTTCAGAGGTAAGGATGGTTACATATGGCCCAGATAAGACCTGGTGGCCCAAGAATGACGGTTCATGAATGACGGCGACATCTTGACGTCTAATTCCGACTGTCTTTAACTTGGCTATTTTTATGTGTTTTTACCGGAGTAAAGAGGAGTATGAATAAATTCGTGAGGTTTTTTTACGAAAATTGAAGCTTTATTGTGAAAAATTGGCTAGACATTCAATGTTCAAAATATTTGTCCCTCGCTAGCTACTACCTTTCCCATCTTTCTGGCAATTGACGGATCCCATCGCGGAAAAACGCCGGCTCTTTAATCGCTATCCATTCATCAATCCAATTTTTGACTTCATCGTAATTGGTAAAGTTCTGGTAAGTAAGGCCATGTTGCATTGATCGGAAAAGGTAACTAGGTTTTAACAGGTACTGAGAATGTCCTCGCTATGTAGTGACTTGCTGTCACGCTGGGATCGTCAACCTTCCATCAACTGTATTGGCTCCATACAATTTACATATAAAATTGATAAGTTTATTCTCATTATATATACCAAAGGTGGCACCTCTGCCTTTAAAAATGCCTTTAAACAATGTGTAGTCGGTTGATATCAGTACGAAACGTAATGATGGTGAGAAAGAAATATTCACAAGGCTAAAGTCTTGACAAACTCAGACAATAATCAACCTGTGTTACAGGAATTTGGCCCTCATCAGTAAATTTGCGGATTCTATTTCATAGCAACCTTTGAGAAGAGTTATGAAATCAGTATAATTGGCTAGAAAATGTTTTAAGCTGGTGAGCGAAAAGCTGATTTTCAACTTTGCACTCTATGGTAATAAATTAATGCTTTTCTTTAATAATTTTTTAAAGAGAGAGATGCGACTTTTGATACATGAATACCATCTTTTCACAACTTTATATTACATAAATATATATTCAGAATATATGCATATATTGTATTTATAAATATTTGTATTATTCCGATATTTCGAGGGGCAACTCGCCTCTCTTTATCGAGGATGTTTATATATATATATGTCATAATGTATGCTCTTCCAGGAATAATAAAGTAAACCTACAGTCAACCAGAGAGAGACGTAGATAGAAGGTAGCTAAAGTACGGCCATTTTGGGCCACTGGCCAAATTCCGGGGGGGGGGGGGGCTTTTCTTGGAACCCTCAGGACTATTTTTGGACAGTTGGGGGGTGGTGTGCGACAAACGGTCGTTCAGCGGCGATCTCCTCGCGCTCCCTCTCTCTCGCTGGTTGCCTGGAATTCCTCTTCCAAACTTGTGGTTTCCTTATTTCTCTCTCCCCACATTATTATCATATTGCCACATATATATGTGGAAAATAAGAAAAAAAAAGAAAAATAGTAAGATGTTAATATCAAAAACAGAATTGGCATATCCTTACCGCTAAGATGAACTGTCTAGATGGCAGAACGCCATTTAGAGGAACGAAGATCAACTAAACGTTAATTTATCTTGTTCCTTGATATTTGGCCAACCCAATATTTTGATGATACAAGAAAGGTCAACCACTTAAACGTTTCGGGCTGTTGGCCTTCATCAGTGTGGTACAGATTGTACCTCTATGAGCAAATATTTGTTCTTAGTGTCCTACTGAGAATTCAAAAATTGGATATTTAAGGCCGGGTTTGCTCAAATACGTTTTTCATGTGAAAAATAAGAAAAAATATTAAACGAAAAAACATGGTGAAGGAAGACGAGTTTCTTTTATTGATGCATAGGTGCAAGCTTCTTCTTCAAACTCGTCTTCCTCCACCATGTTTTTTCGTTTAATTTCAAATCAGGAAGAATTCTTTATAAGAAAAAATATATAAATGGTCAGGTGTTGATATTAAAAATATGCCAATTTAGTTTTTAATATCAACACCTGATCATTCTTTTTCTTATTTTTCACATGAAATCGTTTTACGCAAATTTGGTCTTAAATACCCATTTCTTGATTTCTCAGGAAGCCTTTAGGACCAAATATTTGGTCGTATAGGTACAGTCTGCACCTCACTGACGAGGGACAACAGCCCGACACATAGGTGATCGACTTTTCTATCGACCATTAGGTGAGCGGCACCAAATAAAGTTATTTTGAGTTGGAATTTGAACTTGTAGAAGTACTGCCTGTACCACGCTGTCGAGGGCCAACAGTCAGAAATGCGTACGTGGTTGGCTTTTCTTGATTATTCAAGAAAATTGATTGACCAAATATTATGGAATAAACCTAAATCAAGTTAAGGTATGTCATTTTTATTTTAAATATATATATACTTATTAACCTAACACCTGGGCAATGGTCTGGTTTTTCTCTGAGTGTCTATAGAATAAACACCTTTTAAGATAAATATGTGGCGACTGCACTTTGCTTCAGCGAGCCGCGGGCGTCAACACTTCACTACGCATGCGCGTGGGACGTCATCCAGAACTTTCTAGCGGCTGGCTTCTTCCGACACACTTGATCTGGCAACACTGCAGCGGTAAACATCTAGGGCTTAAACTCCAACGGCCGTTACTTCAACCGTTGCTTCTTTTCTCTTTTTAATTTCTCTCTTGCTTTAAAATAAATTAATTTTAATTATAATTTTATCAGCAGCCTTTCCACAAGCCACACAACACAGCACATCAACAACCATCCTACAAATTGGTGAGCCGGGCGTGATGCAAATGTTATTTTAATCACACTTCTATATATATTTTTATTTCATCCACGAAACTTTCAACAGCCCCAGAATGCAAGACGCAACTACGGAACATCCGGAAGGGGCCAACATCCACGGCACCCTCCCAAATATCAAGATTGGCTTTCCGTGCACCACCATTCTGGCCCAACAACGTTGAACTGTGGATAAGCCAGCTAGAAGCCGCTTTCGGTCTAGCCGAGATCTCCCGCGACGAAACTAAATTCCAAGCAACGGTGACGAGCCTAGACCAGCCAACCCTTACTTACGTCGCGGACATCGTAACGGCCCCCCCACCCTCTGGTAAATACGATGCGCTGAAAGCAGGCCTTCTCCAACGACTCGGTCAATCAAAACAAACTAAAATCTTACAGGTTCTGGATGGGCGTCCCATGGGAGATCAGAAGCCATCAACAGTCCTAGCCGCGATGCAACATCAGGCAGGGAGAAATTTCTCCGATACAGCACTGAAAATGCTGTGGACTCGACGCCTACCTCAGGACATAAGGGCCGCTCGCAGCATCCTCTGAAACAAGTTTGAGTAAGCTGGCGGAAATGGCAGACAACATACACGAAGCCATACTGCCAACGGTCTCAGCAGTGGACCAACCAAGCACAGGTCATAGCGCGGAAGCCCACCAACAGCTGATGACGCAAATCCAAGACCTGCATACGCAAATCGAAGCTTTGAAGTCATCCATGGACACCCCACACAATCGCTATCCGAACGATAGGTACCCACCCCACAACAAAAACGGAAACGCAGGAACTTGCTGGTACCATATGAAGTTTGGAGCGCAAGCTAGGAAGTGCCTTCAACCATGCAACTTCAAGGTCCAGGGAAACGAATACGCCCGCCGTCAGTAGGAGCCACTGACGGCTCAGGCCTTACTCGCCGGCTCTTCATTACGGACCGACGCAGCGCCTATTTGTTTTTGGTCGACACTGGAGCCGAAGTCTCAGTGATTCCACCACCAGTAAAAACGGCTAGGCCCTCGCACAGGCAGCTTTTCGCAGCTAACGGATCTATCATCCACACTTACGGGGAACGACATCTTGAGCTTGACCTCGGTCTCGGACGATTATTCCGTTGGCCTTTCATCATAGCCGACGTCGGCGTGTCCATCATCGGCGCAGACTTTCTCCGACATTACGGGCTGACAGTAGACCTGCGTAATCACCGGCTCAGCGACCCAGTATCTTCCCTTCACTCCATTGAACAAGTTTCCCCTTCCCCCGCTGTTAGCATTCACCTTACATTCGCCAATTCGCCTTACTCCAGAATACTCAGACAATTCCAGAGCTCACTAGTCAGAATCTTGTAAAAAGCCCTCCCCGTCACACAGTGACTCATCATATCGTCACAAAGGGCCCCCCGATTGCAGCAAAACCGCGACGACTCCCCAAGGACAAACTCGCCGCGGCAAAGAAAGAATTCGCCTTCATGATGGAGAAAGGCATCTGTCGTCCATCCAAATCACCGTGGGCCAGCCCTCTCCACCTAGTACCCAAAAAAAGACGGCTCGCTGCGACCATGTGGAGACTACAGGAAACTGAATGCCGCTACCGTCCCCGACCGATATCCAGTCCCTAACATTATGGACTTCGCATCGCATCTGCATGGTAAGAAAATATTTTCTACTATCGATCTGGTTAGAGCGTACCACCATGTGCCCGTGGAAGCTAGAGATATCCCTAAGACTGCCGTTATTACGCCTTTCGGCCTTTTCGAGTTTCCCCGCATGTCCTTTGGCCTATGTAACGGAGCCCAAACCTTTCAAAGGCTCATCAACGAAGTACTCCAAGGTTTGGATTTTGCATATGCCTACATTGACGACGTGCTTATCGCATCCGATTCAGAAAATCAACATGTATCCCATCTTCAACAACTTTTTGGTCGCCTTCGAGACTACGGCCTGACGATCAACGAAACCAAATGCACCTTCGGCCAACCTTCAGTCAAATTCTTGGGGTTTATCATCACTAACGCTGGAATCTCGCCGGACCCTCAGCGAGTACAAGCAATTAAAGACATCCCAATCCCTGATACTGTCGGAAAACTTCGACGTTTTCTGGGTATGTTAAATTTCTATCGGCGCTGCCTCCCCAATGCCGCTAGTACTCAGGCACCACTCCACGCCATGGTCGAAGGGCGCAAGAACGCATCCTGCCAATGGACCCCAACAGCACTCCAGGCTTTCGACCAGTGCAAATTTCAACTAGCCAACGCTGCCCTCTTGCACCATCCTTTTCCAGAAGCGCCTCTCTGCCTTACGGTAGATGCCTCGGATTTTGCTGTGGGCGCCGCGCTTCACCAGCAAGTTGGCAACAATTTCTAACCAATAGCGTTTTTCTCAAGGAAACTAGACGCTGCACAAAGAAAATACAGCGCATACGACAGAGAACTCCTGGCGGTATACTTGGCTATCAAGCATTTCAGGCATTTATTGGAAGGGCGACAATTTCCGGTCTATACGGACCACAAACCTCTCACATACGCCTTTCAACAAAATCTGGACAAGGCCTCACCGCGCCAATGTCGACACCTCGATTTCATCGGGCAATTCACAACCGACATCCGCCACATCGCGGGCTGTAAAAATGTACCTGCAGATTTCCTGTCACGCGTGGAACCCATCTCCCACCACCAACCTTATGACCCGAAATCCCTCGCCGAAGCGCAAGCAGTAGACCAGGAGCTACAAGCTCTCTTGACATCGGAAAACCGCAGCTCACTACAACTGGAAAAAGTACAAATCCCAGAAACGAACATTTCCCTGTACTGTGACGTTTCCACAGCAAAACCCAGACCTTTCGTACCCGCACCCTGTCGCCGCATAATTTTCTCTGCATACCACAACTTGTCTCACCCCGGAGTACGAGCTACTACAAGGATGGTCACCGCCCATTACGTCTGGCCGGCCGTCAAGAAGGATTGCGCACTTTGGACTCGCGCCTGCCACCGCTGCCAAGTCTCCAAAACCGCTAGACACACAAGAACGCCCCTTCAGTCGTTTAGTCCCCCAGACGGAAGGTTCAGTCATGTTCACATTGACCTGGTCGGACCATTACCACCGAGTGAAAACTATCGGTACATATTCACCTGCGTCGACCGATTCACTAGGTGGCCCGAAGCACTACCCATACAGGACATCACCGCCAAAACAGTAGCAAATGCCTTCCTATCGGTCTGGATATCTCGTTTTGGCGTGCCAGCAAAAGTGACTACAGACCAAGGCAGGCAGTTTGAATCAGCACTTTTCGGTGAGTTGACACGGCTTCTGGGAATCAACAGAATAAGGACATCACCCTACCACCCAGCAGCAAACGGCCTGGTAGAAAGATTCCACAGACAGCTGAAAGACTCCCTTCGCTGTCACGATTCCACGAGCTGGTCCTTGAAACTTCCCCTGGTGCTCCTAGGGATTCGTTCGTCGCTAAGGGAAGATCTCAACACCACAACCGCTGAGCTGGTCTATGGGAAGCCCCTACCCCTTCCAGGAACATTTTTCGAGGACCCCCCCTCTGCAAGCTCGCCTACCGAACCGTGGCTGGAGGACTTCAAGCGCGCCATGGCATCTCTGAAACCTGCACCAAGCAAACCACATGGGAACCGCCACGTTTACGTGCCCAAACCACTCGAGACATGTTCCCATGTCTATCTACGTCGGGACCTGATATTGCCACCGCTAGCTCCCCCATACGACGGTCCATATGAAGTCCTTTTTAGGAAACCCAAAATCAAGCCTGCTTTCACATCAGAACGACCGATGTTTTCCCAAGACCCGAACTTGGCAAGCCAATAAGATTGCATAGGATCGCTGGAAAGATCCTACTGGAGGGGGAGTAGTGTGGCGACTGCACTTTGCTTCAGCGAGCCGCGGGCGTCAACACTTCACTACGCATGCGCGTGGGACGTCATCCAGAACTTTCTAGCGGCTGGCTTCTTCCGACACACTTGATCTGGCCACACTGCAGCGGTAAACATCTAGGGCTAAAACTCCAACGGCCGTTACTTCAACCGTTGCTTCTTTTCTCTTTTTAATTTCTTGCTTTAAAATAAATTAATTTTAATTATAATTTTGTCAGCAGCCTTTCCACAAGCCACACAACACAGCACCTCAACAATCATCCTACAAATATATCAAATAGGCTAACTGCATGCACATATAGCCTCAGACACAATTTGAGTTATAAGTTAACCTATTGTTATAACCATTAATCTAAACATATTATTTAAGTGAAATGGTTGGAATTGCAAAAA
Source organism: Cordylochernes scorpioides (assembly GCA_030710605.1). NCBI lineage: Eukaryota > Metazoa > Arthropoda > Arachnida > Pseudoscorpiones > Chernetidae > Cordylochernes > Cordylochernes scorpioides. Next base: position 6,318,223 of record CP092877.1, on the reverse strand, counting down.
CACGTCACTGATAATATTGAATAGAGAGAGGATCGATCGGGGAAATCACGAGGTGGCATTGATATTTTCCATAATGTTCTCCCGGCTTATTTACAACTTTTACAAAATCAAAACATTAGAACGGTGAGGTGGAGATTCCTCTGTGATTTGGGAGTTAATGACAATTAGCTGAGAATTAGGGTCCAAAGCCAGGATAATGGCCGGGATAAAATTTGCATAGTTGGTGGAATAATTGGGGCATTCCTGGCGTCATATCGACTGGAAATGCCGGCGTTACACCTTGTGTCTTTGTGATAGAAATCTCACTACTTCGTCGCGCATCTGTATATATAGCTTAACCGAAATACTAAACTTTTTTAAAACTGCGAAAATTCGTAGTTTTCGAAAATAAAATTAATTATTATAGAACCACGTTAAGAAAAAGGCTGTGAAATTCATTCTAGAAATCGCGCGCGCGAATAGAAACGGTCTTTATAAAGGGGAATAAAATAGGCTTACATATCACATATGATTAGAAGTATTATAAAGCATTATTACTTAATATCTATATTTATTGTATATATAGAGAGAATTCTTTCTTTATGTATTATAGTTTGACACTGACAGAATATACATACCGTGTCATATATAATATATAATATTTCTTGTTCCAAAATCACTCTTGTTGAAGTTGGAGAATGAATCAAGGAATAAAAGGATTATTTATTAAACAAAGTAACTTAAAACAAGATGTTAAAGTAGCAAAATTTTAAAGGCAAGTATATATAGGAAGGCGAGGGACAAAGACTAAAAATCTTGACGTCGACCGCAGCGCCGCCGCGGCCGTTGATTGGTCGATCCTCCAATGCTCCATGCCAATATTTTGATCGGTATTCCAACACTCCCTCTCGATCCAAAATGTTCAGTAGACCTCTTAAGTAGTGGAATTTGTTTCGTGGAAGAGGTTTAGTCATTATATCAGCTAGCTGTTCTGAGCTGCAAACATGATGCACTTTAAGTTCACCTTCTTCATGTTTGGATCTAATGAAGTGGTAGCGAACATCAATATGTTTCGTTCGTTTGTGGAATACTGGATTTTCAACAAGTTTTATTGCTGCTTGGTTGTCGATATAAAGTTCAGTTTCTTTAGTAATATCACAGCCGATGCCCTGTAGAAGTCTTCTGATCCAAATCAATTCCTTAGCAGCACTGCAGGCAGCGATGTATTCACTTTCGGTGGTTGAAAGTGCGATAATTGGTTGTCGTTGGCTTGCCCAAGAAACAGTTCCTCCGTTCATCATGAAGGCATAACCAGTCGTACTTTTTCTGGAGTCAACATCACGAGCAAAATCACTATCAGAGTAGCCAACAAGTTGGTCTTGTCCAGTGAAGAGAATTCCCATGTGTGGAGTGCCTTTCAGATAACGGAAAATATTCTTCACTGTTGTACAATGTGCAGGTCCTGGATATTCTAGGAATTTACTCACTTGTGAAACTGCATAAGTGATATCTGGACGTGAAACACATGATGCAAACATAAGGGATCCAACAGCTTCTCGAAAAGGGAATTTAGGCATCTTTTCCTTTTGTTCTGGAGTAGGACAGTCCTGCTTTGTTAAGATGACAGAAGGATCCATAGGCACCGAAGCAGGAATACAGTCAGCCATATTAAATTTACTCAAAATTTTGTCAATATATGATGACTGGTGAATGAAAATACTTGCCCTATCTTCTGACTGCTCTATTTGTAGCCCAACAAAAAAGTTAACACTTCCAGATGTAATATCAAATGCGTGTTCTAACTCATCCATTATAATAGCTATTGCCTCTTTATCTTTAGATAGAATAATTCCATCATCAACATAGAGAGCTAAGATAACATTTGAATCATTGTGTGTTCCAATGAAAATGCACGGGTCGGCGTCTGATGTTTTGAAATTATGGCTATACAAAAAAAATGGTAAATTTCTTATTCCAATTTCTAGAAGATTGTCTCAGACCATACAGACTTTTATGTAATCTATAGCAGATATTATCATCTCTCTTGTAGCCTTCTGGTTGTTCAAGATAAACAAGTTCCTCTAATTCGCCATTGAGAAAAGCTGTCTTTACATCGAATTGCTTAAGAAACATCCTTTCAGAAGCAGCGTGTGATAAAAGAATGCGTAACGAATCATACCTGACTACTGGGCTAAACGTATCGAAATAGTCAACATTTTTGATTTGAGAATAGCATTTTGCAACTAATCTGGCTTTGAACCGTTGAATTGTACCATCGGACTCCGTTTCAATTTTATAAACCCATTTACAACCGATAGGTTTATGACCATCTGCCAAACGTTCTAAAGTCCATGTTTTATTTTTATTTAATGCATCAATCTCTTCATCCATGGCTAATTTCCATCTTTCTGAATCTGAACTTGTTATTGCATCTATATAGTTACTGGGTTCATCAGCGAGCGCAAAGTTACATTGGCTATCCGAAACTTTAGAGCGTGTTATCATTGGATGCGAACTGATATCGGATACTGGCAGCATTTCATGCACTGGGAAGTTTGTTGTTGCAACTGGTGATTCATCCGGAGCGCTGTTAATCTGAAATATTATTTCTTTCGGTTTGGTAGATTCTCTATCTGAATGTGGAGTAGCTTTCTCATCGAATGTGACATCTTTAGAAATTCTTATTTTTCTAGTTTTCCAATCCCATAATCTAAAATTTTTGCTTGTATTCTCATAACCTAAAAACATAAGTTTTATCGATTTATTATCCCACTTTTTACGGTTTTCTTTGGGAATATGCATATAAGCATTACAGCCAAATATTTTATAGTTAGCTACATTAGGCTTTGTGCCAAAGAAAAGTTCATAAGGTGTCGTTCCAGGGGTTTGCTTAGTAGCACTTCTATTTAGAATATAAGTTGCTGTGTTACATGCCTCAGCCCAAAAAAATCCTGGAAGATTTCGTGAATTTAGCATGGACCTGGCTGCTTCCACAATCGTACGATTGTCTCTTTCTATACGTCCTATCTGTTCGTGCACATAAGGTGCAGTGAACTCGTGAATTATCCCAAATCTTTTACATAAATCTGCAAAATTATCGCTTTTGAATTCTAGCGCATTATCAGTCCTATCTTATTTCCAGTTTGAGTATAGATTAGAGTAGCATATTCTTTGAATATATCTAGCACATCTGATTTGTTTTTAATAAAATAAATATGGCGATAACCACTAAAGTAATCTTTAAATAAGCAGAAATACAGATATTTACTTAATGATTGAGTCTGCATTGGGCCACAAATATCAGCATAAATAAACTCACCTAGCTGGTAGTTTTTGCCATCTGAGGGATAGCACGACTTTCTATGGGCTTTTCCAAGTTGGCATCCTTCATAGAAGAAAAATTCTCCCTCTAAATCTTGAGGCTGCAGACCATCCACCAATCCTTTGGTCGCCATCTCTCGAAGTGTAGTAACTGGAAGATGCGCAAGTCTCTCGTGCCACAACTGAAGCTTGTTCTCGCTGGTGATGTATCCTTGTGATGATGACGTAACCTTGAAGAGCATCCTGTAGAGGTCGTCATGACGCACTCCTACGGCTTTTAGGTCATTATCCATGAAGATCTGTAGCTTGTCATGTTTGATAATGACGTTGAATCCTCTTCTTGTGGACGTAGAAAGGCTATACAAATTTTTCTTTAGTTGCGGCGAGTAGAGCACATTTCTTATGTACGTATTGTACCATCCACCGTCGACGTAGGCTTGAATCTCGATGTCTCCCATGCCTTCTGCAAGTAGTGTCGAGTTGTCTCCCAAGTAGATTGGATGATCACTGGTGAACGGCGTGTAGGTCTTGAACCACTCTCGTCGAAATGTCATGCTGCAGCTTGCACCGCTGTCAGCATACCAAATATCATTGGGCTCTACTTGATTATCGCACAAAATAAGTCCATAATCACTTGAACTTCCTTTTGAATCATGAAGATTTTTGGATTTATTTTTCTCATTAGCTAATCTTTTTCTACATTCGCGGCTCCAATGTCCAATTTTGTGACAATAGTGGCATTTAGTGTTCTTCTTGGCATCTTGAAAAGAACGTTGTGTATCTTTAGGCTTAGTTCGTGCTTGCCTGTGTAATAAGGCCTCATCTTGTTTAGAAGAACCGCTTTGTTGATTCCTTGTTTCTTCAATCAAAAGTCTTGCAGTTAAATTGTTAAGAGTTTGAGCTTTCGGATCTAACGATTCCCACGCTGCAACAAAGTAGCGCATACTCGAAGGCAAAGTATTTAAAATTTTTGCTACCTTTTGATCTTCCGTTATGGTTCCGCCCATTTGTGAAATTTGTGCAGAAATATTTTCAATTTTTGCTATGTAATCACTTATTATTTCCGATGTCAATCGTGCATCGAAGAATTGTTGCCAAAGTAGGCCAATAGTAAATTCGGATTTTTGTTCATGAATAGCAAGTAATTTCTGCCACATTTGTGAAGCGGAAGTACAGTTCATCAGGGGCTGAAGAAACTTTAATTCGATTGCCTGTGATAATAACATCCTTGCCTTAACGTCCTTTGATTTCCAATTCTGTAGTGAACTTTCAGAGTTACTGTCGGAGGAAACAACATTCGGCTTTATTTCTAAGCCTTCCAATAATTCTAGTAATTTTTGTTGTTCCAAAAGAAGCCTGAATTGGAATTTCCATAGTGAAAAGTTTTCACCATTAAAAACTTTAATCCTTGAAAGACAATCTTCGCTCATCTTCTTTGTCTTGGAATCGGCCAACGACAAAAAGAAACTAGGGTTATGGTTGGCGGTTGACGCCTAAACTTCGAGCAAAACAAAGGCTTACTCACTGCTGGCGGTTAATCCTTTTAGGCGCAGTGGAAGCGTGCTGGGCCCATAACCTGTTGAAGTTGGAGATTGAATCAAGGAATAAAAGGATTATTTATTAAACAAAGTAACTTAAAACAAGATGTTAAAGTAGCAAAATTTTAAAGGCAAGTATATATAGGAAGGCGAGGGACAAAGACTAAAAATCTTGACGTCGACCGCAGCGCCGCCGCGGCCGTTGATTGGTCGATCCTCCAATGCTCCATGCCAATATTTTGATCGGTATTCCAACAACTCTATTAGGTACCGCCCAAAAAGAGAAACCTAGTTTATGATAATTTTAACAATAAATAATATGTGTAGGTTATTCAGATATTAAACAAAATGTTAACGCGAGATACGATCTCGATTCATGACTGTCGGTAATCGAGGCTGTTATCCACTCGTCCACCGACTTCTAGTTAAATATTTCACTTTAAAGGCATTAATAACTGGTAGATTTCAAACTGGTCTAATAGTACCTTCGACGAACGGATCTGGAAGGACAGATAGTCAATGATAAGTATTAATGAAACTAGGAGCCCGTTTCTAAAATAACTTCTCAATGTAAATTAGTGTTTTTACTAAGATAAAACGGTAAAATATCAAGTGTTAGCCCGTCATGATGAGGAACTAACGCCCTTGCTAGTTTATCTTAATAAAGACACTAATTGTAATTATATTGTGTTTATATAATGAAAATATAATCTTATAAATTAATGTGAAAAAATATTATTCTTAAGATATATTATGTTCTTCACAATATTCTCCAATTATTCATTCACTATATTTGATAAGCTCAGAGCCTCAACACCCGGGATTACAGGATACCAACATACAGGATTCTAGAGTGACGGCCAAAGTTGGCAAATAGAAACCTTGAAAGCTAAAACTGATGTGATAAACTCAAATAATACTCTGGAATTTTATAGCTCTCCATTATATATACCATTTGGTAAAATCTGTGATATGACACGTTTACTATAATATTTTACCATTCATCTATTCAAACCTGTCTATTAGTAAATCAAATTTTATTGCCATCTATCGTTAAAATTTTACACAAATAAATTTACTGGCAATGCGTTTCTTTTAAATATTTAAAAGAAACGCATTGCCAGTAAATTTATTTGTGTAAAACCTTTCTATGTGAAAAAAAGGAAGATGATATAACCAACAACATGAAAAAAATGAAGCACTTTCAAATAACAAGTCATTCACAACCAAGATTGTCAAGATCAGAAAGGATAATAAGACTTCCTATATCCGTATCGAAGCGGATTCCACCCAAATTAAGAACCTGGGTCCTACGTGTTTTCCTTTTTCTTAATCTTGTAACATGTTATTTGGGAGGAAGTATTATAGGGATACCAACCATACAAGTATGTATACCATACAAGTATGTATACCATACAAGTATGTATACCATACAAGTATGTATACCATACAAGTATGTATACATGTATGTAACCATACTTGTATGTATACTTTATATAGGCATGATTTTATATAATCAAAATAAACATTATTTTTATAAGACAAACTATTAGAACAATATAAAAACATACTAATCAAAATTGCTAAAGATCATCATTAGTTTTAGGTTTTAAGAGATGGAGACAAAATTAGGATGTTGAAGATTGAAAATCCCTGTTCTGCAAAATTCTCTTACATGAACCTATCATTCAATATAGCACCCACTATAGCCACAACATTACATTGTTTTCTACATCGATTCCAGAAGCTGAAACACCGTTATGTCAGATTCTGTTCTGATAAACGTCATAGCCGGAAACCATGGATTGGTATTTGACCGAATTTTTCAAAATCTAGTATTGGCGCATATTGACAAATCTGCGGGCTCTGCGCCGAGAATATAGAGAAATTGTATTGTTTGTTTTTATACATTTTTAAATGGAGACGTGCATCAATCGCACGTAAATATTTATTGTGTATAAATATGCTTTCGTTCTCGCGAATTTTATAAAGCTATCTAATATATAATAAATATTATTATTTATATTTGATTTTATTCTTATGTGGATGTTCAATATCCACGTTAGTTTCATATTATCCCATATACTTTGATATAGTAGCACTTTAGAGCGGTGATTCTCACTGCTGGTCCGCGGAAATATTTGACAAGTACTCGGTGTTCTTATCTGCTTGTGTTAAGGATGGGTTTAATGTAATGATAAATTATGTACGTTAGTAATATCTTCAGGATTCAGGTAAACTAATATTTCCGGTGTTTTTTCCCGAATTATACTTGATTGCAACCTATTTCCTATTCTCTATCGTGCCGAAATCCATCCTTGGTTCACGAAATTGAAACGTATTGGGATATCTGAAGAGAATTTGTCAAATTGATGCATTACCTCCCTTTATTGATATTTTCTACCTTGAACGATCGTCACTAGTGAAATGATTTGTCAAAATCATATTCAAGAATTGGCTGAAAACCTATTTTTGATTAATCAAGGGCTTGCGCCATCAGCAACTCAGTTTCACAATAAGGAGATGCCTTTTTCTTAATTCATCCACCTTATCCCAGTACAATACTATTCATTTTATAATGGTTTCAGTTATTGGAAAACATGGCACGTTATGGCTTTATGTTTAAAAACTACTCTAATCAAAATATTTTTAAACTTAAAACTAAAATAATTTAAACTTAAAACTAATTATTATTTTTAAAATTTATAATTTAGTATTTATATATTACATTAAAAATTAATTTATATTACACTGGTCAACAAGATTTTTGCACAAGAGAACCTGATTATGTTTCTAGTGTAACTTTTCATGCTGAACTCAAAAATCTAATCAGAAATTTCCCATCACCTATGGTTTTTGCGTGACGGTCTTTTTTTTAGTATTGGGATAAATACAGTAAAAAATGCAAACAATGTTACGTAAGCAGTTTTGCATAACCCTTATTACATTACACTGGTTTATCAAAAATATTTTTCTTTGTCCACAAAGAAATAGCATCTTATCTACATGTCCTGAATCCAAATATACCATTAGTTTTTTTCTATTACGCAATATTTCTGAGATACACCTACTTGAAATTTGGAAATATTGTTAATATATAGGCATATATGAACGAAACATATTTATTTATTGAAAAGCAGTGACAGTGGATTTTCTTCTATAATTTGCTTGTGGTAGATCCCTCTTGAGTGTCCAGCAGTAGTCGGCAAGCATAGCGGGACTCCATTTACCTTGGTACCGCTTCTCCATGCTTGATATATCTTGATGAAACCTCTCACCATGCTCATCGCTAACTGCGCCAAGATTATCTGGAAAGAAATCTAGATGTGAATGCAGGAAATGGATCTTGAGGGACATGTTACATCCCAGTGCCTTGTAGGAAAGCAACAGATCATTAACTATGTCTCGGTAATTTTCAACCTTGACACTTCCTAAGAAGTTTTTGCAAACGTTTCTAAAGGAATTCCATGCTGCTGCTTCAACTTCATTCAAACTATTTTGAAAATTTCCATCCTGCTGCAATTCTCGAATCTGAGGTCCAACGAAAATGCCTTCTTTAATCTTCGCTTCACTTATACTGGAAAATTTTTGTTTTAGGTAGGCAAATCCACTGGCATTTCGATCCATTGCCTTGACAAAGTTCTTCATTAATCCCAGTTTAATATGTAATGGTGGTAAATAAATATTTTCTGAATCGATCAGGGGTAGATTTGCAATATTTTTATATCCTGGAGTAAAGATTTTACGGTTTGGCCAGATTTTTTTAATGTAATGCCTTTCCCTATCCCTGCTATCCCACTCACACAGAAAACAACAAAATTTTGTCTATCCAAGCTGTAATCCACGCAAGAGAGCAACGACTTTCAAATCGCTGCATATTTTCCAACCGTATCTTTCATATTCTATCTTTTTCAAAAGCAGTTTCATGTTTTCGTAAGTCTCTTTCATGTTGGATGCATGTGCTATTGGCACTGATGGGGAACTTATTTCCATTGTGAAGGAGAACAGCTTTCATACTAATTTTTGAAGAATCAATGAATAAACGCCACTCTTCTGTATCATGGTCATGACCAAGCGCTTCCATTAGACTAACAACATCATTGCAATATACTAAATCATTCTCTTGTGAATAGAAGTCTTGAAATTCATCTTGACGCTTGCGAAAAAAGCATACTTTTGTGCCTTTATGCAGCAGATTCCAGCCTTTTAACCTAGAGCCTAAAAGTTCACTCTGTTTTTTGGATAAATCTAAATCACGTACGAGGTCGTTCAAATCTCCTTGGGGTTAATAAATGAGGTTCAGATAAAGCACCTGCTTCAAAATGTGTGTCATCCCACTGTTGCTCTCGTCTATCTGAATCATCGTCACTAAATATTACATTTTCAGGAGGCTGTGGAACAGGTAAAATATCACTATGAGGAACTGGTCTCATAGCAGAAGGCAAATCTGGATATTCAACTGTATGTCTTGATTTGGATGTAATACCTGTAGTCTTTGTCAAACAAAAATAACAGTCTGAAGAATGGTCTTTAGGTTCCCTCCATATCATTGGAACCGCAAAAGGCATATGACGTTCACCTTCAATCCACCCTGTAAGATGTCGAACACAAATTACACAACAATGGTGAGGAGCCCAAGTCTTATCTTGGTCACCGACTTTAACGCAAAATAAAGTTCATAGCACTTTTTGATGAGCGGTGTAAAGTTTCGCCTTTGAACTTTGAAAGTTAATTCCCCACAAATATAACAGAAAATATCAGGAATATTAATGCAACGCCTCGGCATATTGACACAGTCTAGTGCAGACGATTTATAAAAGCAAATCGATAGAGAAGAATAAACTAATCACTTCAAATTTACCTGTCACTTCTGCTGCAAATCTATTAAACAAATCGTTAGGTTCACTTTAAATATATATATATTAAAAGTGTTAATGAGCAAATAGCATTACAGAGCTTGTCGTTATTTTTGAGTTGAAAGCAAAACAGATTATAATATTATATAATAATAAATTATATATATTCAATTAAAATTTCAATAATTTGTTATTTAAATTAATATTTATGATTCTTAAAGAGTAACATTTAATTAATAACAAATAAAATAAAGCTTTTGGCTCCACATACTAACTCTTCTTGTCAAAAATAAAGCGCTAGCTTAGTTAATGATGTAACTTAAAAAATGCTTACGTAACATTAGTTGCATTTATTACTGTATTTATCCCAATACTAAAAAATGACCATCAGGCAAAAACCATGGGTGATGGGAAATTTCTGATTAGATTTTTGAGTTCAGCATGAAAAGTTACACTAGAAACACCATCAGGTTCTCTTGTGCAAAAAAAAAAAGTTTTTTTTGTAGACCTGTGTTATTAAACCATAAAAATAGTTTTAAAACACTTTTCTAGTTTGACAAGATGTTTTACGCGCTATCTGTTATTTAAAATGTAAACGGTTTTATAGCGCGTAGTTTATATATTTTCACATAAGACTATTTACTACTGTCCTCACGGCAAAAATGAAAAATACCATTGTACCAAGGGCAGTAAGAATTGCTTTATTTGAAAAGAAACATACGAGCTGTAAACATGATTGTTTTCAATTATTCTAGGTTCATCACCAATGGCGATGAGAGGGGTGCCCCCTAATGAGCCTTTCCAATGTTTGTATCATCGCAGTCAGGGCAATAGAATATTGCCACGTGGAAGATTAGGGAAGACAAAAACTCTTCAAGAGGAGACAACAATTTATTTTAGGCAAGGACAAACTATGAATGGTAAATAAAAGATAAGCCACGAGGGAAATTTACAGAGTAGCAAAATATTAACATAAAATTGACCACTCTGTTATTAAAAATAATAAAATTAATAAATACTTTGTTACAATATTGTTTTGTTTGATTTATTTTTAAAATTAGCAGTAGCGTTGAAAGTATTTTATAATCACACAGATGGTGCGTTTTGGCATCATCTGTAAAAAGAAGTAGTAATATGAAAGATGAATTTTATTTTTATAATTTATTAATCACCAGGCGCGAAATTGAAACATTGATGCCTATTACAGAGGACACAAACAAAACAACGAACAAAATTATAACTTAGAATTAAATATTTACAATTCACATGTATATATATATATATATATGATATATTTTGTATATAGTAAACCATGATTCAATTCCATATTGAACACACAATTGTTTTTAATGTACTCTCTAGTTTTGTTTAATCTTTTATTTTTGTCTAAATTGTTTCACAAATTGCCAAATACATTTTTTTTAAACATGTAAATTCCATGTTAAAAAAAAAGAAAAGCTGAATGATATGTAAATTTACTAAAGTATTTTTTTTTTAAATAACAAAAATTAGCCGGCATAAAACTTTTTGTAAGTATGTAAATTAGTGTAACGACAAGAATTCAATTCTTCAACTCGCCCGCCTCAAGTCAGTGTTGTCCAGTGTATGTGGCCTCGCGCTAATTGCATATAATAAAGAAGAATGAAAAAGGCCTAACGACTGCTTAATTGTCATTTCCAGATATTGAAACTTTGGAAAAAATTTACAATACGACATATATATATATGTCATAATTTGTATATAACTGTATGCACCCCCGACCCACTATGTATGTACAATGTATGTTTTAAAAGGATTTAATAAAAGAACAAAGGTAACTGGAGGATAGAACGCCTTAGAGAAAAACCTAGGAAGTAGGCTTAGAAGAGAGCCCAACTATTAATAAAATTACAGCTAACCTTATGACCCCGGAAATCATACAAGCTAAGTTTAACGACCAGTATTTCCTGGGTAGGGCCGGGCGTGTCTTCCGACAAAGACAGCAGCAAAGACCAATTAGAAGGTATCACCTAAATAGGTCAACCAATAGAAAACGGCCATGTGACACCTTTCGACCAATGGGAAAGAAGATAAGTCTTGGTGTTAAATCGAGAACCTAGAATAGTCAGTCATCGACTCGCTTCCATCGGAACAACACCTAGTCTTCGACTCGCTCTCACCAAGGTAACATCTGCTCTAGAGATCTCTCTCTCAACTCATCCCATAGTCAAGTCGATCATCACCATGTGATCCGATAGTTAATAGTCAAAATCGCTCCGCTTTCTCAAGCTTTCTTTCCTCCAAACCAGTTGCCTTTTATTTCAACCCATCAAGTGTTCTGGCTTATTTCCCTTGTGTGAAAACCTTTACCATTCAGACATCACGACTGCGCCATCACTTCAACAATCTTCAACCCCAAGAGTAAGGTTTCCCAGCATAGCATAATACCACAGCTATATTGAAAGTCGACAGGATATATTACCACAGCTATATTGAAAGTCGACAGGATCATGGTGGAAAGTAACCAGGACGCAAGCAAAACAAACGGCAATGACAAACCGAGAAGGAAGAAACTGGCAACGAGCGGAAAGAAGCTGGCAAGAAGCGAGGCCATATGGCAGATGACAGTGGCCCTTCGACGAGTCAACGCCACGCAAGGAGCGACGGAGTTCCGTAGCGCCACCCCCGGAGCAGCCCACACCCCCCGCCGACCGAAAGGCGAGATGGACGCGACAGCCGACGCACGTGCCACCACCCCCAGGCAAGTGTCAACGTGGCCGGACACCGACCACCGAGGAGTCATCCACCGCCATGCCGTACCCGTACACCGCACCCGAAAGTAATCCGCGTGAACCGGGACAGTGCAAACGGTCCAAAACGACATTCCAGTACCGAACTTCACTTCAATTCCGCGGACGGTGCAACCATCCCAAGCCCAAGACGTCCCAGCCGAGCCGACCTTTCGAGACTAAGGTAGGCACCCACCCTATGGCGTCAAGAATTGACTTTGGACTTATATCTAACCCTACCTACCCCTTTAACCATGTATCTAAACATGTACCAAATGAATGCAAGCACGGGCTAGGCCAAAACCTGTCCCAAAGGACTCGTACAGCACACAAAGCTTTCACACATGGAAACCCTTGCCTGCATTCATTACCCCAACCCCAAATATTTACATGCCACCATTCTAATCTCACACCACGCAACTTTTCACTCAACACAATTGCCAGTACTATATGCCCACAACATATAAAGCCACAACGGCTTCAACCTACAATTCCAATAATGCCCAAAAAAGTGTCCGTACAACAACACAGCTCACCCACTTACCACACAAAATCCATACGTGACCATACGTCGTCACGCCACAATCACGCAAATGTACCTCACAACAAACACGACATTCACAATAACAATACCCAGACAGCACCCATCCAACAGGACGGTTTTCACGCTAACAAACACGCACCCATACGTCATCACGCAACAAACACGCACAAACCCGCCCAACAAGCGCGACACTCGCGCCAAAAGACGACAACAACCAGTAAGCGCATGCACAACCGTTAAGAATAATACAATCATCCCGTCTACACAAAACATAGAAAAAATTCACGCCACCAAACAACCACACAATCGAAAAACATTGCGATCTTTCCTAAAAGCTGTGAACGCCTATAAAGAGTTCATTCCGGACCACGCCCGCTTGCGGACGCCACTTGTCAACCTTCTAAAAAAGGATGTCATGTGGTCTGGGGTGACGAATGCCAGAAAGCGTTCACTAGCCTGAAAGAAAGCCTTACCACACACCCCACATTACACCTTTTACCAACAAGGTCTGCCATGCCAGGTGTACTGTAACACCTCAACACTCGGCATTGCAGGCATTCTTAAACAAGTCTACCCTGATGGGAAGACATACCCAGTTCAACATTTCAGCCGCTCTCTGCGTAGTCACGAGCGAATTATTATCAGACTTGGAACTACAATGCCTAGCCATTGTGGAAAGTGTGGATAACTTCCGCGCCTGTCTAATGGCAGAAAGTTTACAATACTTTCTGACCATCCTGCATTGCAGTGGTTGAAAGAGATCAAAGCCCCGTCAGGCAGATTGTTTCGATGGAGGTTAAGACTGTCAAGATACGAATATGAGGTCCGTAGCATAAATGGAGTACAACAATATGAAACGGGCGTTGTAACTCGTATCCCATTTTGTGGCTTTCTAGATGCGCCACTCATAAAGAGCCAACAGTCTTCTCCACCGGGAAAATCTCGCGTGACTATGGATCACAATGAACTGCGCACCGTCTCCCGAAAAGGTGTACTTAAAACTATAGTCCCAAGTTCACTTACAGCCAGACTTCTTAAGTCCGTACACACACAACACCACCATCCAAACATCTCCAAGATGACGAGACTCATCTCGTCACAATATTATTGGCAGAACATGACACAAGACATCGCAAAAACAGGTAAAAACCTGTCCCACCTGCCGATTCGCTAGAAGAATCGATGAATCCAACCAACCTCCACGTAAAAATACCGACACAGCCCCCAAGGCAAAACAAAATTCGTACATAAAACACAGCGTACACACAACACAAACAATGCCGAAATTACATCACCCACGTCAGAGAAACGATCACACATCTCCACTTAAACCAATTACCGCCGACATATCTCTAATAAAACCATTGACGATCAAACAGGAGAACTGCGAACCTGACAACCAATTCAATCATATCACACCACTCCCCAAAGATATCAAACAGTGCGAAAATGAACGACCAACAATGAATAAGGTTCGAACAAATATTTCAGAGTCCCCATTTACAACAATATGGAAGAACATGTATCGATACCCCATCTTTCATCTGATTTTCATCCTTTGTTTGCTAGCCTTTCCCTACAAATATATCCCAGTTTTATTTCTTAGTTATTTGTTTATCTATACCATGCCCTCTCATAGAATTTTCGAACTACAAGAGGCAGTTTTTAATTTTGGACAAGCATTTATAAAACTTCTCATAATTTTAGGAAACATTTTTGCACAAAATCTAAATAAATTCCGAGGAAATAGAAGTAACTGAAAGTAACAAGAACCGAGTCGCACACACAAAGTCAAATAGGAAACAGGACGTAGCTCCGCGAGGTCATAAAATTCGAGTAAGACAGCTAATGCAAATAGAGGAAGCGTAGTCCCCCACTTCCGGATCCAATTACTTGCAAATAGTGGGTGGGTAATTTTAGATCGGATCCTGCTTCCCCGACACACCCCACTTCCGTATCTCTAATTACAATGAAGAAATCACCTATTGAGGTCAACTGGGAACCTCGCTATGCCACCGATTTTGGATTCCAATTCGAGCCTGCGTACCGACTTTTGCAAAATGTAGTCCAATCGCCTTATCACAAGAAAATTAAACAAGGTACACACACAAACATTCTAAATGAGTTCCCATCCCATATTATAACTAATCATAATTACTTTACAGACTTCCAAAAAAAACATTACATATTCCACCTACACGTAGATATCACAGACCTTAGGATCTCGACAACACATAGAATTCGCTCACACATTTCTTACAAAAAAAAAAAAAAAAACTTCTAACATTTTTCACAATACACACAAAGACAAAAAATTATACATAAAGGTTATATAGATTTCCATGTCTCCTGTACACATAAACATAAACGCGCACTTGAGGACTAAGATCACGTTTTCCGCCTAAGTATCGCTACAGATGAGACAAAAAATTTATAGGGCATAATTGAGCAATTAATACATCTAGATCAGGGCATGTAGATACAAAAGGGTTCAAACCAATACACCTTATTGTTTATATATTAATCATTTTCATTATTTCTTCTCTCAATTAAAATTTAAATATTTAACCAATTTAGCAATTTATTCAATTTATTATCACTTTTAATCATTAATTATCATTTTATTTACCACTTAGTTTATATTATCATAGTTTCAAAACAACGAAAACTCACTGGTTTTCTTTTAAAATTAGATATTATAATTTTATTTTGATTTACAAAAAACCTTTTTCCTTTTTTTTACCATGCATCAAGCATTCACTTTGATTTCTTCCAACTTTTATTTTTTTATTTTTTGATTTCTCAAAAGCCCTAATAAAAATCCCTCGATTTCCATTCCCAATTTCGAGTTAGAATATAGTTAGGCATTTCTTTTTTACCATGCAACAAGCACTTTTCTTTTTTTTTTTCACCATGCAACAAAGCATTTTTTTTCCACCATGCAACCAAGCATTCACTTTGATTTCTTCCAACTTTTATTTTTATTTTTTGATTTCTCAAAAGCCCTAATAGAATTCCTTCGATTTCATTCCCAATCTCGAATAGAATATGGTTAGGCATTTTTCCTTTTTTTCTCACCATGCATCAAGCATTCACTTTGATTTCTTCCAAATTTTATATTATTTTTGATTTCTCAAAAGCCCTAATAGAATTCCTTCGATTTCATTCCCAATCTCGAATAGAATATGGTTAGGCATTTCTCCTTTTTTTTCTCACCATGCATCAAGCATTCACTTTGATTTCTTCCAACTTTTATATTATTTTTGATTTCTCAAAAGCCCTAATAGAATTCCTTCGATTTCATTCCCAATCTCGAATAAAATATGGTTAGGCATTTTTTCCTTTTTTTTTCTCACCATGCATCAAGCATTCACTTTGATTTCTTCCAACTTTTTATATTATTTTTGATTCTCAAAAGCCCTAATAGAACTCCCTCGATTTTATTTCCAATCTCGAGTAGAATATCGTTTAGGGCGCATTTTCTTTTCTTTTTAACCCACTATGTACCATAGCATTCATTTTGATTTCTTACATTTAAAATTTTTGATTTCTATTAATTATACTCAACCTATATCATCAACACCATTCTATTTTACCTCTTATATCACCACCAATGCTTGTATATAGCCTCTCAATACCCACAACTAATTTTCCCACAAAATTATTTTACCCTTTACAGAATTCTCTCAGGCTAACCCCTTCTTGAATTCTTCACATGTAGGGGGCGCATCTGTCATAATTTGTATATTAATGTATGCACCCCCCGACCCACTATGTATGTACAATGTATGTTTTAAAAGGATTTAATAAAAGAACAAAGGTAACTGGAGGATAGAACGCCTTAGAGAAAAACCTAGGAAGTAGGCTTAGAAGAGAGCCCAACTATTAATAAAATTACAGCTAACCTTATGACCCCGGAAATCATAAAAGCTAAGTTTAACGACCAGTATTTCCTGGGTAGGGCCGGGCGTGTCTTCCGACAAAGACAGCAGCAAAGACCAATTAGAAGGTATCACCTAAATAGGTCAAACCAATAGAAAACGGCCATGTGACACCTTTCGACCAATGGGAAAGAAGATAAGTCTTGGTGTTAAATCGAGAACCTAGAATAGTCAGTCATCGACTCGCTTCCATCGGAACAACACCTAGTCTTCGACTCGCTCTCACCAAGGTAACATCTGCTCTAGAGATCTCTCTCTCAACTCATCCCATAGTCAAGTCGATCATCACCATGTGATCCAATAGTTAATAGTCAAAATCGCTCCGCTTTCTCAAGCTTTCTTTCCTCCAAACCAGTTACCTTTTATTTCAACCCATCAAGTGTTCTGGCTTATTTCCCTTGTGTGAAAACCTTTACCATTCAGACATCACGACTGCGCCATCACTTCAACAATCTTCAACCCCAAGAGTAAGGTTTCCCAGCATAGCATAATACCACATATATATAATAATCGACAGAGTTAATTAAATTTATATAGACAAGGTAGTTGATGAAAGAGAGTTAAATCATTTAGATCAGGGAACAATCGATGTCTCACTTCTGTAAAATTCGGACAGTCGTAGATAAGGTGAAGAGCAATTTGTTCAGTTTCTCCGCAGGAACAATTTGGTGTTTCTGATAGATGAATCGATCCAGTGCTGGAGGGATGGACGATTTTTATTTTACCGATTCTCCGAGAAATGTATTTAAAAATATTATATATCTAAGTTTTTAATTAAAAAGGCATATATTGGATCAAAATATTTTATCATAACTAAAACTGGTTGAAATCGTTTTGAAAATAGAGCAATCCATAAATAAATCTTTAAAAAGGCATATTTTAATCCAATATATGCCTTTCTAATTAAATATCTATTTATGGTTTGCTCTATTTTCAAAAATATATCTAAGTGTTTGAACATACCATTATATATAGAAATAGATTTGAGTCTTTAATTTTTGTTATAAAATAATTCATAACGATTACTGCAAGTTCAAATTCAAGCCATTTTACTATATTAAAAAAGTTGTGATTTTAAAATGGAAGTTGTCAAAATAGGGAAAGTTAACACTCCGACAGAGTATATGAACACAAAACTGTCATCAGAAGATAAATAAAATATTTTGCCAATTAAAGAACAAACATTATGTTACGTTATAAAACTCAAACGCCAAAACATTTCTCAAAAGTTTATGATGGACGCAGATATTTATTCCACACAACGTAAATTATAAGTTTTAAAACAATTTTGGAATCTGTAACAATGAACTCAGAATATAACAAAAATATAATTATGAAACTAAATTAGAAAATAATAGCCATCATCTTGTTTAAATAATAAAGATTATATCGACCCATAATTAATCTACAATCACGCCTAATATTTAACTTTCCAAATATTGGCGATATTGAGCAAGAAAAACAACAACATGAATTCGTACTGCTCTCGTTCAATATCTCTCCGCTCAATCTCTGGATGTTTTAACAATACTTTGTTCCATATCAGGAGAATAGGAAAATATGGTCGAGAAAATCGTACCTCAAATCCCGCAGTTTTTCCCATTGTCAACACACTTTTGTGAACAGGTGCGTTGTCATGGTAAAAGATTTTTTATTCTTCAAGCCAGGCCTCTTCTCACGAAATTTGACAACTAGCTGGTCATGAAGGTAAGAGTAATAATAACCTATTAATATTTTTGCTTTATCAAGATAATCCATTAACAGGTTCCCTTGACATCCCAAAAACACAGTGGCCATGACCTTTTACGGCAGATGCGATGGACTTCGCTTTCTTTGGCGCTGAACCATCGGCTTCCACTCTATGCCTTGACTGCTGTTTGGTTTCTGGCGTGTAGTAAACCCATGTCTCATCCACGGTGACAAATCGCGGCAGAACATCAGTAGGATCCAAAAATTGCTACGAATGTCGTTTGCGCATTTTCTTTTGATATACATTCAGCAAATGCGGCATCTACCTTGCGCAAAGCATTCGCGCCCCTAATAATTCGTAAAAGATAATTAACACCCTTTCTTCCCATATTCCCACGGACTCAGATATCTTACAGACCTTTACTCGCCATTGGTTCAACACGATATTGTGCATTTTTTCAATATTTCCAGTGTGGGTTTTTTTACCCGTCCTACACGTGGGTCACCTTCGAGCGAGGTGCGACCACGTTCAAATTCAGCTGCCCACTTTTAACGGCTGAAAATGAAGAGGCAGAGTACCTGCCAACTTTTGTCAACTTCGGATGAATATCTTAGGGGTTAATCCATCCTAAACGAAGAATTTAATAACTGCACGGTATTAAAGTTCATCCATTTTAAAGAAGCATGCGCAAGATGTGTACTGCAAAGATTCATTTACACAAACTACCTTAGCGAACAAGTTAAACATTTTCCAACGAAATAATGACCTGCGCGCG
>CP092877.1:6223421-6298711 GCA_030710605.1 Cordylochernes scorpioides | reverse complement strand
ACCTCCATCTTCTCCCTTCTTTGGTCCAAAATGAGAAAACGCTGAACCCATTGCACACAAAGCTTGATAATCCACAAATATTAGTGATTGATGTTTTGAGATTTTAATAGACTCTCTTATTTCTTTAATATTTATTCTGCGATGAATTATAATTTGATGGTTTTGGCGAAGTGTACTTAGAACATCACTTTCTCGAGCGTTCACTGCGAAGCTATCCTTTGCAGCTTGCTTACCTCTCTTAAAGTCAAACACTCAGTAGTGAATTATTTTAAAGTAGGAGAAGAGAGAGCCATTTTCAAATTAGCATCCAATTCTTCGTTGACTTGGGTGGCCTTTTTCCTTTCACAACAGAGAGAATATTTACAGTGCGGATTTCTCTACTTTACATATTGAAGAAAACTATTACACGTGTATCTTTAAGAAAAAGGTCAATGGAAAATATAAATAATGATTTTTGACAAAAAGTAAAATATTAAAATATAGTATTAAAATTATTTTGTTACTATGTGCATTATTCCTTTAGTTATGTATGTCTTTCACAATTATTTCTATACTTTATAATTACAAATTAAAATAATTTTTAATATATTTGAGAGAAACTTCGTCTAAATTATTGAAATGAAAAATGCCAACTACCGTAATAAAATTCTGTGTTTATGCTTACTCACACATTTGATGGAAATTCAAATTTATAACTTTTTCCACTCTCGCGCTTACCTTACTTATCAAATCATCCCCGTACGTATAAATTGTGAATTTGTGGAAGGAGATGACAATAGTTTTAAAAAATACACTGATATTTTATTATAATTAAAACAATACATTTTTCGATATCTCTGGTAGAGTAGCGCTCCGTCATTTTCCTCACTCAAATGCTGCATCCCATCCAATGACGTTATTAACAGGTAAAAATTCACGCATGTCTATGCAGGTTCAAGGTCTTCCCATGCAAGCGCGCTTCTTTTAAATCCACCAGGAAGTTGTTGATATTAAAAATAAAGAAAGCATATCCTGACCAGGACCACATATGCTTTTTAGATGACAAATCACTATCAAATGGAACAGAATTCAACTAAACGTTGATTTAGCCTTTTCCTTGATATTTGGCTAACCCATTTTATTAATAAATTATGGAGAGCCATCCACGAACGCATTTCGGGCTGTTAGCTCTAGTTAGCTTGGAGCAGGCTGCACCACTGCAACCAAAATTCTTTTGGTCCCAGAGGCCTCCTGAGAAACCAAAAAATGGGTATTTAAGGCCAAACCTGCGTAAATACGTTTAACTTATACAATGATTATAAGGGAACAGGCTAAATCAATGTTAGTTATTTTCTGTTCCACAGATGGCGCACTGTCATCTAAAAAGCACATGTGCTCCTGGTCAGGATATGCCTTCTTTATACATTATACTGTATATATTAACTAATATCTACAATCTATATTTTATGAACCCTGTCTGTACCATCAACTGTATGTTTCTATCAGCAATGAAAAAGTATCTTTCTATCAGTAGTATGTGAGAGATTATTATTTCGAGACATATCATTTTTTTCTTTTCATTTCTCACCGTCAATAGAATTTTTCAATTATTTCTCATTGTTTTGCTTGAATTTATATAAAACTTGTTTCGGTCCGAGATTGTTTTTTATTTTTTGTTTTTCATTATCTTCACAGGATATGATTTGATGATTGATTTGATAGTTTACGCTTGTAGAATTTCAATGATAGTTAGAATATCATTTTGATTATTGAATATCTAATGTATAGATGATTTATTTATTATTCTCAAGGACTTATATTTTCAAATGTTTCTCGTTTTTAGTATGGTTTAATTAACTTTAAAAATAATTGGAACTCCATATGTAAGAATGGGCCATATTATTGAAGTATTTTGATGTACTTTTGTAGCTTAGTAAGAGTTCATCTTGGGAATATAAAAAAGACAATTATCTTATAGTTGAGGTGCCATTGCTCTTTTTATATTTTCCGTGATAACAACTAATAGATGAAGTGTGAAGTGATTTTGCTGGAAACCAAACTCTTCTGGTCTAATAGGGATATTCTCGTTTAAGCTGCTTTAATAAGGTTTTTTGAATAGATTCGTATGGCAATATCAAGTGTCATAGTCAATTGTGGAATCATGGGTGGGTTCATTAGGATAACTGACTCCAAGATCCATGTTTTTAATGACAATTTGGAGATGGTTTCCAGGATGTTTGCAGTTAAAGTCATCCACCACAATAGTTGGTGTATTAGATGAGAACATGCATCTAGGCTGAATATAAATTTATTTGGGAGCCATTAATGCTTTTTACTGAAATACCGGCTATTTATAAACTGAAAGTGCCGATTTTAATTGGTAGATATTTATACTTTTTGTGGTTAAAAATGACTGTTCCTGCTCCTAGTTCCGAAAATCTGTATTTTCGTTTTCTGAAGTCTTAATGCTTGTGGTCATTTACTATCTTTGAATCCTTTCCTTCACTACCTTTCAAAATGAAAATGCACGACCTCATCTTGCCCATGATGTAATGACTTTTTTCGATGTCAGGTGTGTTCGCATGTTGCCCTGGCCAGCAAGTTCTCCGGATTTCTCATCTGATGGAATTATCTAGTACACGGTTTAAAAGAAGCCGGGATTCCACCACTCTCCAATCATTTTTATTGATGAAATATGACACATAGACTTCAGAGTAGCTCCTATCTATATTCGGCACACTCGATACACAGCAGGATTTGAGATGATATGGCAAGCCACTCTGGGTAATGATTTCATCTACACTATATTTCTAAATGACTTGCGAATTTAAGAATACTTTCTCTCATTATACACAATGTGTTCAATGAATTGGATTCTGCTATTATTCCTAATTGTAGAAGTTTTAATGGTCGGGATAATATATAGAACATGATGAGAAACAATTATCTCAGAGATATTAAGTTTGAACCCTATCCTGAATGACACACACTCTCCGAGGTATTAGAACCAATTACTTCCTATTTTAGTATTTTCAAAACTGTTTCGATGATAAAGCTTTTGAAAAAGATCAATTTAACCTGATGAAAATTAATATTTAAAATATGTGGCGTACAAAATAAGAGTATACAAACATTTTTTAATTATCACATAATTCACTGTAAGTACACCACATGTCTACACATGTAGAAAAAAGTTCGACATTTTCATTTAAAAATATGCCAGAAGCCGTTTTGTTATTTAAACTCACTGTTGGGACTAATATTTGCAAGAATTGGGGCCATCGGAGCAATAGTTTATTGAGAAAAAGTTCCCAATGTGGAATTCGATACCAGGTCGTGGCTATTGGAAATAAAATAAACAAACATAACAGTTATATAAAAGGGCGTACCTGGATCTGTAAAGAAAAAAAAACAAAACAATTTTTTTCTTAAAATATTTCGAGAGATTGCTCCAGGTACGCCCCTTTATATAATCTTAATTAATGGATCGCCTTTTGACTCAAACATAACAATAGTCATAAAAAAATGATTTAAAAAAAATTAAAAATACACGAAAATTGATTAAACATATAGATTGTTGGTTAAGATATTGACACAATTTTGAAAGATGATTTAGACGAGAATCGCGCGTTAGGTATTATAATAATATTTAATGAACAATTATATTATATTATTCGGTAAAATGAGTTGTATTCGTTAATATTCTTGATGCGTATTTTATAGAACTTACAATATAAAATTTTTGTATTTTTTGGTATTTCCTGATCGTTTCCGAAAAGTTGTGTTGATAGCATGTACCATCTGTGGGAATACAAATCAACTAATCTTTGATTTTCAATTATTCCCGAATTTTCCAGTTTGCCCACGCTGATTAGAGCCAACAGCCTGAAACAGGAACGTGGTTGACTTTTTGTGTTATTTAAAAATAAAAAGGAAGGAAAGGGTATAAGGCCAATTCTGGAATAATAAAACATCAACGATTAGTTTATATATATTTCAACAGATGGCGCAAGCTATTATCAAATTTTAGTTGCACGTTCAGATGTCTTTGTTGAAGATCTGTGATTTTAAATGTTTCTTTTTGACCAGAACTTTTGTTTTTCATTTCCAAAAATATTTTTTTCTTCATTATTATTTGTTCTATATGCAAAGCTATGTTTTTCTTTTAAACTTAAATAAACATATTCAAGTTTATTATATTTTTGTGTGCTTTTAAAGTTAAAAAACAACAGTCTTTCTCTTAAATTTTATCAACCTGATTCCATACAATTCCACTTTTGTTTTATTTTCAATTAGAAAATATGTTTTAGTAAATAACATAACATATGCACAAGCTATACTTACGTGTATATATGTTATATAAAGGTATTATTTAAAATGTTATATTAAAATATTATTTTATTTGAAAATATATTTCATAGATACAAATATTCTGTTAAATCGACCGCCAGAGGTCATGCTTACCCTATATAAAACCGATTGTTGTTCTTCCCCGTTGGCCGGCTCAAAACATTTGTACATTATGTAAATAAGCTTTTCATTTTTTTTATTCTTACGCCTTAAGCCAGGCAGTACTTTAATCAAATTATGTTTTTATATATTACTTTAGCTCAAATAAAACAATCTCTGATCAAAACCATTTTTGTTATTATACTTTCAAGATTTTAGCCACGACTGCATCACCAATACCATTTAGTCCTAAAAAAGAACCAACAAATAACTACCATAGCATAATCATAAAGTGATCCAAAATTCAAGCAGAAAATCAATTTTCTTTATATAAGATATATATATATTAATAAAAAATATTTTTTTTTTATTTTTGGAAAAAAGAGGGAAAGTAAAATATAAAGAACTACAGATTATGTAGATATATATTGACCCATTTATTTTAAAGGAATTATAAAATATAAATTAAATATAAAATGGTCCTTCTGTGTGTGAGGTACATAAGTAACATTAAAATATGACACCTCGGCATATAAATTTGTTCAATTTGTTATAAACTATTTTATTCTTCACCTGAGCTAAATACCATAAAATGCCTTTTTTCTTATAAATTGTATTGAAAGGAAACACACACGTAAGGTCAATTAAATATTTAATGGTAAACCTTTCTGAACAAATAAATTGAATGGAATATATTCCGCGATTTTAAGACAAACCAATTTTTACAGCTACGAAATAATTCATTGAGCTCTTCTAAAATATTTATTTAAATTGGACCAAACCTCGAATTGTTTACTTCTTCTCAAAAACAATAGCCCAATTTGGCTACAAATTCCAAGTAAATTGGTTTAAAACGAAACTTTCTCTCCCTGAGAAGCGGTATTAATCTAAACTAGCTTGACATTTGGGCAAATCTATCGGACTTTAAACCGGACTAATTAACTCCTAACCTAATTAATAGCTTTTCAACCAGTTGTCAATTGTAGAGACTCGCTTTGTGCGGCCAACCTCCCTGTGGAACACCATGTGGGGCTAAAAATATAAAAGCAACAATCGCCATATATTTGGTAATTTGATAAAGAAAGCCTGTTACGATTGGATAAAATGTATATTTTGTGGTAATAATGATTACTGAAGTACGTGTTTAATAGATAGTTTGAGCCATCTATTAGTAGAATATTGAACTCTAAATAACTAATATATCTGAATCATAAAATAGACGTTTCTTTTAAAATCTGAATATATATTTTTAAGACGATAATCCACCATGATGTGTGTGTATGTGTATGTGTATGTACACATTTTAGAACCACATTCACACATCACATTGTTGTCATAAATAACCATCAAGAAATCAAGTGGGTTGACCAAATATCAGGGAACAGGCTAAATCAACGTTCAGTTGATTTCTGTTCCGCTAGACCTTTTTTTTTTTTCAAAAATAAAACTACAGCCTTTCGCAATGAGTTTCTTTTATTATTTTTAATATTTTATTTCTATTATTTTTTCACAATTATTCATTTATATATATTTTTTAATAACGGAACAGTCCTGAAAATTAATTAACACACCGTATACTCGTATAATGTATTTTTTTGTAGCGTCAATCCTATTGACCTATTGAAAATACAGAGATGTTCTAAAGCTTGTTATGAATAATAATTGAATAAGAGAAACTTGGTATCGGCCAAAGGTTTGAGGGAAGAAAACATCAAGTTGGATATTTGAGGCACCTCATCCCCTAAGAGGAACATAAAGAGAACGCATTTATTAGAAAAAAAGTCACCGTATTCAATGGTTCTTTCAATATAAAGAAATTGTCGCTGCACTGATGAGGGCCATTTATGGACATCATGGGATATATTGGCTTATTTGTCTGGAATATATAAACCTGATTTGCTCCAATTTTACTGGTTTGACTCTGCGCAATTTGCGCAAGTGTGATTTTATAGATACTTCTTATAACCCATGAGTATCATCCTCCAGCAAATATGTTACGAAGTAAGTTGGGCCATATATGTCATAAGTGAAGTGCATATTGAGGGTTTATACTTCCCTCACAATTTCCAAAAAGTTGTATTACTGAATTAATAAAATGTACGAGCTTCTAATTGCTGTCCCTCGTCAACGTGGAGCAGGTTGCACCAAATCCACTCTCTTGGATCCCAATAGGACTTTTCCTAAATTAATGGAAAAGTATTTTGACCAAATTTCGAAGATACCAAATAAGAGGAAAGCGGGGAACAGGAAAAATGAAAATGAGATTAAAGTGTTGAAGTGAGATGGGCAAAATATAAAAACTTTATATATTGTTACGACGCTTCTCAGCCGTCGATGTTTGCGTTCAAGGTTTCTAAGAGAACAATGTGGATTCTTTAGGATACAGCTTAGTGCGGTATATTTATTGTAAGAGCTTTAAAGAGAAGATAAGTAACTATACAGTAGATGGACTTGCCTTCAATGCCGCTCCAGGTAGGTTCCTCCTCGTACTCCACTTGTTAATCCACACAGTCCCGGAGCCCACTTCCTCGCAGCCAACTTGCCGCGTCTGTTGCCACCACCGTTCCTCGCTGCAGGTCCCGTTGTCACCAGACAGACTTCTTCCCCCAGACTTCCATGTTTTCTCGGCACACACCAATCCCCGGCAGGCCGGCCAGCTGACTCGGCTGATCCCTTCCCCACGGCGGCGCCAGCTGGACTCCCCGACTGTCTGCCACCCCCTCCCCTGGAATTTGTCAATCCACACTTCCCTGAAGGAGCCCCGGCATACCTTCTCTCTTGGCTTCCCCACGTCTTCTCTTCTATTTCTCTGCTGCATCGCTTCAATATATACAATGACGCTCTGCCATTTAAAATTCTCATGTAAGCAGTCAGGATGTGCCTATTTTGTATTTAAATTTAATACCTGATATTTGTTTTCAATTTTTTATTATTTTTCACATCAACAGCTTATTTACGCAAATTTGACTTTGGAAACCTATTTTTCGTGGTTCATCAAATTCGCTTATTTCAGATCAGTACAATCGATAGAGTCGTACAATCGGTGAAAGGCACCCAGAAAGACTTCAAATAGTAGGTCTTCCTTCACCCGCCATACTCTCCAGACATCGGTCCATCGGATTATCACCTCTTCCGGTCGATGGAACATGATCTGGATAACCAGCGCTTCCAGAATCGCGAAGAATACCGAAGAAACCAATATTTTTTAAAGATGACATCCAATAAACTAAATATTTATGAGGAAATATTGTATCTAACAGTGTAGATTATTCAAAATAAATGTTGAGTATAATTTTATTTCCATTTTATAAAATTTTTAAACCGGAAAAAAATAACGCGGAGAAATACATACTCACCTATTATAATACTATTCAGAATCTAGGAGTTTGAGTACCAGGACATATGGAATGAAGTATTGTATAATAATATATCTCATTTTTATACAATATAATGTGACCTATGATTGTAAAACGACATTTGAAAATATCTCGCCTGTGTTTCTTGCATGTGGCTACCCTGAACATAGCCTAGTGGACATGGCATCTGCCCGGTATGCGGAACACTGTGTGTTCGATTCCTATCCCTGGACACTTTTATTTTTCCGTTTATAATTACTCTTCACAATTCATCCTTTCATACTTCATCCCTAAGGTTAGAAATAATCTTTATTTCTCCTTTAATTAAATTTCGATTTTTCGTTCAAAAGAAACACATGCGGAATATTTTCAAATGTCTTTCTACAATCATAATATATCTTATGTTATAAAAAAGAAGGAGCGCTGAATAATTCCATCTTAAAAAAATGTATAAGTACTTTTTTGTCATTTTTTTCTCATATACTTGTATATATTTATTAAAATAGGATGTTAGGCTGTTGTTGGGTGCTGCGCTGCATGGAGTACTGGAGCTCCATCTAT
Source organism: Cordylochernes scorpioides (assembly GCA_030710605.1). Taxonomy (NCBI): domain Eukaryota; kingdom Metazoa; phylum Arthropoda; class Arachnida; order Pseudoscorpiones; family Chernetidae; genus Cordylochernes; species Cordylochernes scorpioides. The sequence continues at coordinate 6,290,366 of CP092877.1, read as the reverse complement.
GCTTCCTTTTTTCCTGTGGTGAATTTGTATAAGACCGGTGGTATTAATAAAGCTTTGTGTGTATAAATAGAATGATATTATTATTCAATACTCCCCTCATATGTATATTCCCAGTGTTATATATTTATACATATAACATTCGTTAATTGCTACTGGGCGATGACGCTGTCCTCACTAGCTCCCAACGGTCGCCTCTCCACAAATCGATGATACTCATAGGTTCCTACGGCCGGCCAACTTTTATCTCCATTTAGGAGGAAGTTTATGAGCTGTGCTCTTTAAATTTAATTAAAATGAATGGCTAGGCAAGTTCTTAGGATTGTTATTATCCTCGTTTAACCTTGTAAACTCTCCTGGAACTTTTTATTGCGATCTAAGTGCAGGTACCGCTTCACCTAACGCCCTCCTTTACACTCTCTCCATTTCTTTAAAGGAAATCTCCTATTGATGTATTCTGGAAATGGCTTGTTGCGTCTGACTACGCCAAAAAAAGATCAAAGTAAAAATTGAGATTGAAAGTGCATATATTATACCAACAAACGGATATTTAGTTTAGAATTCTTTCTGATGTGTAGAAAAGAAACTGAATATCATTATTTAAATATAAAATAATATTGTCACGTAGGAGAATTAAGGGAAGAAGAAAAGACATTAATTTATATTCAGACATTTCAAACTTATTTACATAATATGAAAGAGTGGCAAGAAAAATTTTCTTATTACAAAAAATAAAAATATTCTATTAAAAATAAATAATGTCACACAAAATATAAAATATAATTTTCCATAAAATATCAAGCGCCATCCGTACCACAGTCGACTTGTGTCCTTACGTTGGAGAGGCTCGAAGCCATTGTTGGGGATGGGGATAATACCTCAATCTTGAACAAGAAATGATCATTGTTGAATAGTAGTTGTTAATATTTTATTGTAAATTCAAGCTATTTATGACGTGTATGATTCTTTTGAATAAAATATTTTTACTGACCTTACCGCAATGGTAAAAAATAATGGGAAGGCTTGGTTCATCAGAGGTGTAACCTTCCAAGTGGTTTTTTTATTCTTTATTTATACCATTAATTCAGTTGTTATAATTCTAGCAATATATTAAACGTTTTCGATAATATGTGTGTCAATAAACTTTATTTCTTGTATAATTATTGCTCTGAAATGTAAATTTAAATAACTTTCAATCTCTCTTTAAAACTAGAAATAATTTGTATATTTGGAACCTATATTTGAAACCTATATATATCTGTATATTTGAAACCTATGTACATAAAATAGTTTTAACATTTATCCTCAAATATCCATATAGGATATAGCGTGTATTTTGTAATAAATGAATAATAAATGATATGTTAATTTCCTTTATAACTTAAAATTCTGTTATCCTCTATTCCAATTTTGATTAAAAAAACTTTTCCTTCTATATGCACTCTGGGAAATTCTGGGCGATTCCCGGGCCATTCGTCTATTTGAAAGCTATTTGAACATCAGAAACATGTCCCGAGGTAGACCAGGTGTAATGTCGGACCTACCGTATATCCGGATCTCCTTCTCGGCCCTGACGGTCTTGAACTGCGGGGCGTCCGTGGAGACCTCGCAGCCGTATACACCCCCGGTGTTCATGTCCGTCTTGTTGAGGTGGATGTAGCTCTCGTTGGACTTCTGTATCTACACCCACACCACCTGGATGTAGATTTACACCGTGGATAGTTTGGAGCTGGACACAGTTGAAGCTTGTTTCAAATTATTTTACAAACCTAATTCCGTAATAAATAAATAAAAGCCAACAACGAGTACATTTCGGGCTGTTGGCCCTCGTCAGCGAGGTGTAAGCTGTATCTCCACGACCATAAATTTAAATTAAGAGGTTTCCTGAGAAATTGGTCGTTAGAGCCTGAATCACGGTGACGAAGGACAACAGCCTGAAACGCGTTCGTGGTTGGCTTTTCTTAATTTTACAAGAAATTGAGTTGGTCAAATATCTTGAATCAAGCCTAATTCAACGTTTAGTTGATTTTCTTTCCACTAGATGGATTATAATTGAGATAAAATCGGTTTAGTAAATTCGACCTATTTCAAAACCCCTCTCGAAGGAGGGTGTCGCGACCCAGGCAAGGCCCGGCCCAAATAAGAATGGTCGATATTACATTGGACAAAATATAGAAATTTCCTAAATTGTTACGTGGACCTTACCCGGTGTTCTTCCACAAGTCATTACTGAGTTTTTACAGCCAGCAGCTGGACGACCGACGTCTCATATCAGACCTTTCTGGACCTTGTCACCTCGCTGGTCTCTCTTAGGTGCCATCCAACATGTCTCGTCCTTTGTGTATTAACCCAGGCACCTGCTTGTGGTACGACAACATTCAGCCACCATAACATGCCGAGAACGTCGCAGAGGATGGAACCTTGAGAGTAAAACAAAGCCGGACATCTCCACCATGTCACCCAACGCCACAGACATCGCGGTACACATTGCGGGGGGGGACATCCGAACCTCACCGATACCAGCCTCAGGAAAATGCCCTACCTTTCAAGACCATAAACCTTTCATTCATCTCGCCTGTACTAGACCAACGTGCTCGCCGCAAATATTCGAACTCTAACCGACGCCAAGATCCCTCCACGACTGTGCCTTCTACAGCCGTCATCAAGGTCCTGGCCATGACCGCATCGACATAGCGAACTTTCCAACTACACTCCAGTTAACTCTTTTCTAATGTGTGGGTGCAATTTGTTTTAAATTTAATAGTACAATTTTGTAGCCAGAGATTTTTATTCCTATTTCAATATCATTTATTTTATTTTAGTCACTAATTTAACTGTAGGTTTAGTTAACAACCAAAAATGCTAACAACGCTTCTTGAAATAGTTTAATTCTTCTTTAATATCAAAACTAGTACCAAATAATCCATGACTATAACCTATTCGCCCAATATATCACACAATAAAACAAAATACATTTTCACGCTAGCTGTCTAATTAGCCAGCAGTGACTTGAGCCCTTATGTCGTTGCTCCCCGCTGTCTGATGTATTCCCTCAATTGTATTGGTCTGACACCTTCCCACGCCACCGGCAATAAATTTTTCTCCCCCAATTCTTGTGATTTAACTCACTTTCTCAATAAATTGTTCATCAATCTATTCTATTCTATTCGAGTAACACCATACACGCATAACACGCATCATTCACCTCCATATAAATCATAACAAAGTATAATCATAATTCATCAAACATTAAGATTTTATACAAAACACTTTCATAAAAACAATTTGGCAATTTAATCTACCTAATGAACTCACAAAATATATTTACATACACTCTGGAGTAACCCTTTTTGTTATGAATTAAGTAATTTCTCTCCCTTACTCTCTCTTTCACATATCCTATTCTATAGGTAAAACACCAGAGTTAGATTATAATAGCTTACAAACGCGCCACTGACGAGCAAACAAGTCTTGTTTACATAATTCGCTGATACATTAGCCATGCTTTCAACAAGCGAACATTATGAAATGTTACAAAGGTTTTCAATTTGCACACATACGTGATGATTATATAGACAGCACAGTATCGAATTTCTGCCACACAATCTCTATTCCCTCACTTATTTACACCACACATTTCCTAATGCTCTACACATATTCCAAATCATTTCCCACATCGCCTATTCCACTAAAACATTTAGCATGATTAGAATTATAAGATTTAATTTTACACTGTTAATTAATAATTATTTCAACATTTACCCACAAATTACACACTCGATTTATCACTTAGGCACATATACATTAACACTTACCAACCAAAACGTAGCTACCAGGCTCAAGTTATCTCTTTCTCCCTCGTATTTAGGACAGGAAATCGTACCAAGGCAAATTCATTCATTTATTTTCTACCAACTTTAGCACCACTGTAATGGCATTGAGAGAGTCATGTCTAAACTAAGCCAAACTTGACAATCACGTCAATTTTTGAAAAAAAATTTTCCACTTCAAAATTCGACGTACCACTGTCAACTACCAACTTATGTCACCTCAACATCTACCTTGTCACCCTCATCCACCGTCTATAGCTGCTACACGCCGTCGCACCGCTATATCACCCTTATCTTTTCCCTAACTTCACACAAGCGCAACCAACTTTATCTGCACCCATCACTACGGTTGCCATATATGCTCTCACAAGGACGAGCAAATACGGCAACTACGGCAACTGTATACGGCAACTGTATAGTATCATTGTCCAACATGGCATAAGAACCTGTCAGTCACATACGTCAACACCTCAATCGGCACAATTTAAAGATCGTCTGGCTTGAATATCAACTGTTCTATTTGATACATTTCATACTTTTGGATATTGTGAATATTTTTGATATTGGAAATATTTTTAATATTATGAATATTTGTATATTATTAACTTGCTACTTCTAAGCATTTGAAATATTTTCACCTTTTTAAATATTTGCATATTTATTATTCAGTTTTTAAAAATATGGATTGCAGGTATGTTTGTGTGAAAATCTGTTTTAAAGAATATTTGAATGAACATTAATGCTGATGATATTTATTTTAATCTTCGATATTTTCAGCCATTTTTACTTGATTGTTCAATATTGCATCGTTTATTATAATTTTAGTTTGACCTTTATATTTCAACCTCAATTATCAAGTTTAATTTAAAGATTGTTAAATTTCAATTTTAGAAAATTCATCGACACCCATATTCTCAAATTCTAACTGCATCACTAGCATACCTACCCAGAGATATAGTTACTATTCGCTGAAAATGTTGATTTCTTACTTTGATTATATCTCAACTATACACGCTTCTTCGCTGTAACATTCTCAACAACAAGTTATTTTTTGAATCAATAATCCCTTCACTAAACTTTAATAACGGACTACTCGATGAGGGAGGAGTATCTTTTAATATATAATATCAGATCACAAGCTTTCGGGCATAACCGCCCATCCACGCCCGCCCATCTCGTTTTTCAACCTGTGGATGGGCGGTTATGCCCGAAAGCTTGTGATCTGATATTATATATTAAAAGATACTCTTCCCTCATCGAGTAGTCCGTTATTAAAGTTATTTTTTAACCACAATCGTCAGTGTGGCGAAGACTAGCTCTACGAACAAATATTTGGTCCAAGAAGCTTCCTGAGAAATCAAGAAATCGGTATTCAAGACCAAGTTTGCATAATTACTCTTTTCATGTGAAAAATAAGAAAAATTAGAAAAAATTATCAGGTGTTGATATTAAAAACAAAATTGGCTTATTTTTAATTTCAACACCTGACCATTTTTTATATTTATTCATATTTTTTACATGAAAAGCGTATTTAAGTAAATTTGGCCTTAAATATCCATTTCTTGATTTCTCAGGAAGCCTCTAGGACCAAATATTTGGTGGTAGAGGTACAGTCTGCACCACACCGACGAGGGCCAACAGCACGAAACGTATGAGTGGTTGACCTTTCTTGATTTATCAAAGAATTGGGTTGGCCAAATATAAATCATGGAACAAGTTAAAACAACTTTTCCATCCCGGGTGAATCATAATGGTTTCCTTTAGTTCAAAACAAAAACATTTTCTACAATTTTCACTAGCAATTTTAACTTATAAAAAATTCATAATATTCATAAAACAATTAAATTTTCTTTCTCATTACCTTACACTAGTTTGATAAAGTAGTACTGTCTTTTATTCTTTTTCCTATTTTCCATCTTTAATCTCTTCCTGTTTTTACTTATATTCCGTTTATATGACGTGTAATTGCCGAAGCCTCAGCGTGAACTTGTTATAGCCCTAAATGTTTAAAGATATATATATAAAACCTTTCTGATACCCTATAATCCTTATTTACCTTAACGGTAACACTCTTTTTTACTTCGTCTTATATCTTTTTCGCTTCCATATATATGTAAAATTATAGCTATAAAACTACATTAAAGATTATATCTTACAACCCTATTTCATCACACAATAATTTCAACCATTTACAAATATGATTTTAATAGAACAAATCTGTTATTCCCATTGAAAATGCATCTATAAAATGAATATAAATAATATGAATGTATTTACAATATTTAAAAATATACAGAAAGGAAGAAAATATTTCAACCATTTCATATTTTATACACATGTTGGGCGTGTCTTAAAAATGTATGAGACATTCCCCATATATATGTTGGCCGAGCTATAAACTAATATTTCAATAAAATGATACAAATCCCTCCAAGGCAATATTCCACACAACTCGTGAATTATTCAACAATATTATTCTTTAATATGTTAATAATAGATCAGTGTGTACACAGATTGGATGGAAGCTTTTGTCATATTAGTTTGAGCTGAGAATTGATATTTTAAAAATATTTCAATACCGAAAATTATTACGTCATTCTACTTTATATTTCACGCATGTACAGTTCCATCAGTTAGTGCATGTAATAGGTATTTAATTGAGTGGCTCCAGCTAAAGTGGTTCAACATCCATCAACATCTAGGCACTCCGAATCGAAATGAACATCGACACAATATAATTTAAAAATCAGAACATATTTATATAATTTATCGAAAGGCGAGTTCAATATAGAGTGAATTAAGCCCCCAGGGAACTCCGCGAGGATCTGCTGAAGTGGGAACTCTGTCCATAAGTTCCAAGAACAGACACTTGTTTACAGCATGGCTTTCATGATACCATGGTATAGACTGGCTGAGGAACTGTATATTCTATCATAAAATATGAAAAATCATGAAACTGGTAGTTAAGGCCAGAATTTTATGATTTTTCAGGATGCCTGAATGACCACTTTTTAGTCGTTGAGGTACAGCTTACACCACGTTGACGAGGGCCAGCAGCCCGAAATGCGGTGGTAAACCTTTCTTTATTAAATCAATCTTATCCCAGTACAATATACTCTCTCTCGCATTTGTACTATTTTATTATATATATTAAGAAAAAATGCATCTCCTTATCGTGCAACTGGAAGTTGCTGATAGCTTGCGCCATCTGTCGGAATAAATATCAACTTTCGTTGATGTTTAATTATTCCAGAATTGGCCATATTTATATATGTTAAATATAGAGCAATTCGTTTATGATAATTAAAAAAGGGCATATTTTGGATCAATATATTTATAAAAATTCAATATTTCGACGAGGTTGTTTGCCTATTTTCTGGGAAATATTCAAACTTCTCGTGCGCGCATCAAACGGATAATAAGCTTTACAAGGAATTTGAACTTTTCCTAGAAGAAGATAGGCGAACCGCCTCGTCGAAATATTGAATTTTAATGAATATATTGATTCAAAATATGCCCTTATTTTAATATATATATATAAGATTTTTTGGTCCCAATGGCTTCCCGAAAAATCAAGAAATGGGTATTTAAAGCCAAATTTGCGTAAAGACGCTTAACAAATGAAAAAAAAAAAAACAACATCACGGAGCAAGCTAAATAAACGTTATGTTTATTTTTGCTTCACTAGATGGCGCTCTACCATCTAAAAAGCACATGAGCTTGTGGTCAGGAGATGCCTTCTTTATTTTTATTATATATATATATATCTGTGTGTGTGCGTGTGCGTGAAACAAATATAATAAAAAAGGTCAGGTGTTGTTATTAAAATCAAAAAGGGCATATCCGAACCACTTTCAAATGACCTTTATATATAAATCATAAAATATTATCTATACGCCCCTTACTGCAATAATAAAAGTTATTGAATGAGAGGGCTCTGCTCATCAGTGGTGGACCCTCTCAGCGGTTCAGCCAAATTAATCTCCAGTTCGCTACACTATTGTATAGCTTGGTTTTCTTATATTCCCTGCATTTACTTAGGAAGAGAACTTAGGGGTGTTTAGGGAACTTATCGGACACATTCTGATGGCTGACCTTATAACGTCTCAGAGCTCCATTTGGCTACATACGCTACAGGATTGCCATTATGGAAAGAATCACCCACGCTCCTCCCCATTCTTTGGGTCTAAAGATCAACATATTGGCATGATTGACAAACACGACGGTCAAAGCAATCGCCAGTTTACTTTTCCAAAGACCCTGCTTGGTACCAATCTCTTTCTTCCACCTCGGCTGAACCACTATATATAAGAACATTTGAAAACAACATAAAAATATATTATCTCCAATATAACATATGCATTTTAATTTGATTTAGAACCATTAGAAACTAATACTTTGAAATTATATTTTAAAATAAACTCAATATATATATCTTTACTATTTATAAGTTTGATTAAATGTTATCATGATTCTATATATTTTTTAATTCTCTATCTTCAATTCTAATCCATCTCTCTCCCTCTCTCTTGTTTCGCTCTTTTGACGCGTAAATGCCGAAGCTTCAGCGTGAACTTGTTATACCTAATTTTGCTTCTTAGAATAAAAAACTATTTTGAAGCATTAAACATGAACCTACCATTCCTTTTGTTTCTTAATTTGTTCTCTCCTGATTATTTACCACAAACATATTTTCCTTTTATAAATATGCATGAATATATATTTATAAAAATACTTTTCAAATTGTATTCAGTTTTGGCTTACTATACTGACATTATACACCTCGTACACTCTATATTTGCAACACCAATAATTATTGAGCAAAATGTTGTGAAAAACTGCATAAAGAGAGTACCAGTAACGAACACAATAAATGATCTTTATTAGAACAGAATACACCTATACACCGAGTGACATCGCCGTCCACTCAATATGTTGTGGGACCACCGCGGTCACTATGTAGACAACAAGACATCTTGGTACTGAATTAATGAACGTACGGATGGTGCCCTGAGAGATATTCGTATATGCAATCATTGGAGGAAGTGGAGGCCTGTTTCAGAGAAATATATTAATACGTTCAAAGAGGTATATAGATTCTCTAGTGTCATCTCGTACTCAATTACCAACAATATTATATTACACAGGAGGCCTTAACCCTCTTCCCTGAATTTGGAGCTATGCCTTAGAAACCCCATCACAAAACCTGGTAAAAATTAAAATACCTTAGAGATGGAAAAAATCTATCAGTTCAATGCCAGGATTGTAGGTATGTAGAAGAGACAGGCTGAACCATCTGTATTACATTAAAGTAACCTCAAATAAACTTCAAAAATAGTGACAGAGAAGAGAGAGTATTTAGAAACATACACAAAATTCGGGCACCATTTCAACCTCCAATAAGTTTATTGTCTTTACTGAATTAAGGTTATTATTGCTTTTTCCCCTTTTCAATAAAATAACAGCCATTTGTTAATTACTCTGTATGCACTACTTTATGCAATAATTGTGTTCAAAATGGAAATATTCCATTCATTAATTTTCATATTGAGGCAAGTGTAATAGATATCATTATAATTTAAAAAAAACAGCGATTGCCTTAATTTAGATACGAGATATTTTTTGCATTTCCTGAGTGTCAGGCAGTCTCCTAGATCGTAGAAAACCTATTATGCTGGGACACTGGGTCAGTTGTATTCAAATAAAGGAACACACCGCGACACTATACAGATTTCCATAATCGCAACATTGTAGTTTGAAATTTATCTTAAATATGCAAATATTAATACTTAGGAAATATTGCTTCTAATTTCTAATCGCATTTTTAAAACAATAATGCATAGAGAACAGTAAAGGGGGGAGGAGACCTTAATCCATATTCTGAAAGGACAAAAAATATTCAGAGTGGGGGGGGGGGATTTCTCTTCCTTTTTCTTAGTTTATTGATTAGCAAAAGAGGCCTTTTGGAGTGAGAGAAATCAATTTTAACAACGATCAATATGATAATTTGAATTTATCAACAAAATTAAAGTATATATATCCACTATAGGGATGGTAAGGAAAGCTCACATGGATCTATTTTTGAAAAAGGACAAAATTTAGAATATTTGGGGGAATTTTCCCAAATATTTTAATTTTTTTCTAAATTTCATATAAATCTAGATCAAGTAGGCTTTCTTCACTATCCCTATAGTCGAAGAATCACCAAATAAATCAATGTATAGAGTTGGAGTGTAGGCTCACATTGATATGGACGCCCACGAGATCGAAGACCTGGAGCGGGGGGCTAGCGGGGGCGTCGCTGGGGATGTACCGCAGTATCTCCACATTGTTCTTGTACCACTTGACGGAGTAGAGCGTCTCGCCCTCCAGGTCGTACTCACACGTCAGGTCCGCTGGCTCCCCTTTCTTCAGGGCCCCGGGCACTGCTAGCCGCAGGAACTTCACTGGACACCGGCACACTGTTAGTGCGACACACGTGGTGACAACATGAGAGATCTTAGGTACAGTAGAGTTAGGATGGTGAAATTATTCTTTTAATCACATTGGTGGAATTCCTTCGATTAGTGGACTGAATATGAAAAATATTTGAATAGGCTTTTGACTCAAGGGGTGAACCTTTTCAGCAATTCCGCCAATTTAACAGAAGGTTCACCACTGATGACTAAAGCTCTTCTAAAAAAAACAATGTTCCATTTACTACTTAGAGAAATTTGTTAGATGTTATTGAACCACCCATTGATAAACTGGCACCGCGGTCTGATGAAATCTTTATTGTCATCGAAGTGTGTGTGTTTCAGTGAATACTTGTACTACTCGTGAGAATTAAGATCATTTAAACGTCAGCTGGTATGAACAAAATATCTCTTAACTTTTAATTGAATTAGATAAATATATAATAAAAAGGAAGATTAATAAAGAGAGAGAAAGAAAATATGAGAAAATTGATATATTACATTCTTCACCAGAAACAACGTTTACTATCTCACTTTATTTCTTTCCGTCAGAGGAGATTTAAGTGGAGCAGCTCGGTTTGGTCGTGATCCAAAATAAAGCAAGTAACCATCGCGGGATTATTCAGAACTAATCCCCGCGTTAATCCATCTTCCAGCAGCATATCTGGCTGCCCAATAAACGGAGGCTGAAAAATGGCCTGAGGTCGGGCGGGCCACTTGAAGGTATTACGGCCTGCTATTGAACGTGGGGTTTCGATATGAAATATGAGCCTTCTTATAGCCTGCCGCCATAATCGAGCCGATTCTTTGGGCCGATAAAAGTTTCCTTCAAACTCCCAAGAATTAGAAAAAATTAAATGGAATAAGAAAGCTCAAACTCCATTGAACTTGGCCACCGCCTCAATAGGTTTTTTGTAAGGTGCGCCAGTTGGGCGGGACTCCCATGTGGCCAGGTAAGATTGAGTTAGTTAAATACACGTGATATTATATAATATGCACCTTCTATTTGAATGCATTGTTGGTTTGAAAGGGAAATTATTCAATCACTCCTAGCACTAATTTAGTTAAACTTGGCTATGTCTTTTATACTAATTTTTCCAAATTTTCATTTAAACCTATATAGTTATGCAACACGCTCGGAAGAATTGTCTTCCCTCAGCATTTTATCGCAATCTATATTATAGATTATTATATAGTTTGATATATTGAAAATTATTCTTATAGAATCAAAATAAAAAACAGAATATATCAGACACTTTTGTCAAAAAGAATCACGTTTCAGTTACCTAAAATTCGGAATTCTGCAACCGATGAACATATTGAAGACTGCTTGAAATCAACTTGGTTTTTGAAGCATTTCTGGCGTAGGGAGTAGTTGAAGTTCTTTAACAAATTAGTCTGTAGGCGAGAAGGTGTCATTATAGAGAGGTGTAGGTCGAGTGTTGCCTTTAAGAAAGGCTGACTCTTACCAATTGAATAATGCTAGTAAAATTCACTATAGATTTTTATGAATTTTCCTTTTTTGTAACTATGTTTTGATGTTTTCGCCAAGTTTCTAGAATGGTCGCGTGCCGAGCCTAAGCATTGACGACCAAAAAGTCATTATTACTTACTTCTGCTACAAAGTGTTATAGCATTAAGCCTGGTTTCAACAATCTCCCTGAAATGAATATATTTCTAGATGCACGTTACGATATGTTTGTGAAATCAGTCATTTCTGCTGAGTAGAGGTGAAGAGAGTACGATAAAACTTCTAACGGTCACATTTTTCTCTCATTAAATTCATTCGGCTCCCATTTATCGAGATTTTTATCTTTAAAATTGACTTAGGTTGCGAACTATAGTAGCACGCTCGAGTTCTTCGCTAGAAACATCTTGTGTGTCGCGGTTCTATTATTGTCCTTGATCTTCGTTTACACCCCTCCAACGTAGCCCATCGCGTCAGGTAATAAGGACATTTCTAGTTATTTCGCAGAATATTTTTCCCAAATTTGAAATCGTGAAATAAATTTATGCAGATATTTGGTTCAGAAATCATTTATAATATAATCATATATAAGAAAATATATATAATTTACATATTTTCTATTGTTTTATCATATATATATATATATATATAAACCACTACGAATATATAACCAGGATGAATCAGTAGAAAAGCAAATACAAATTTCTGAAAAAAAGGTTTTAAAAAAGTATTGTGGGTCAAGTTGCTTGGTTGGGAATAATACTGACGATACAAAGGAACTCAGCAGGTAACAACAACCTTACATGCTTAATCTAAAAGGAAAATATCTTTTGATATCTTATAAGAATAAAAAATATAAATATGGAAAGCTAACATGTAAAAAATCCATAATATTAAATTTACTAATATAAGAACAGTTAACTAAAAATAATTTTAAAATTATAAATAATTACATTAGTCAAATTTGAAGAATACCTGATGAACATAGAATTTACAATTTAGAGAGAGAGGTGGAGAGGCCTAAACTAAAAATATTTTTAAAAATAAAAAAGTTAACAAACTTTATTTTTACTCTCAAATAATTTACCACCCTCCGTAGCAGACGAGATTTGAAGAATTAAATTAAAGAAAAAAATATTTATTTAAATTGTACACACACTTGTCTAATCTAATAGGACGCATTTTAAAATTTCTTTCTTCCTTTTATTTGGTGAGGAATAGCAGCGAACCTTATAGCACGCTCTCTATATTTCTTAAATTATGTCTTCTCCTCTTCTGATATTAAGAGGACGATTAAATTAAAGATGTGAGAGAAAGAATATAATTATAAAGGAATGTTTCAAAAATTATATTTATAAACGCGTTTACAAATAAAGGCAAAACGCCTTTTGGACAGACTTGGTAAATTTGATAACTCCTCTCTGAATGTTATACAAGAATACTGGTACCACATATACTTGTAAATTTGATAACTCCTCTCTGAATGTTATACAAGTATACTGGTACTACATATACTTGTAAATTTAAAGCTTCCTCTGTGCTGATGAGAGATATAGTTTGGAACCAAGCTATTAGAGACTATTTTTTCGAAATTTCTAAACTGGCGTTATGATTCAATTTTGCACGTTCGGTTCAAAAGTTGATTAGTAAAGGTAAATCAGCAAATTGATTCATTGTAAAAAAAAAGGTAGATTCTGTTTCCGCACATGGAACTTGCCATATACTTGTATATGTCGAAATATATAGATGATATTGTAGGTTACACGAGGATTATATCGCTGAACAAAGAAAACAGCGATAATTTCAGAACAGCGTTACGTGCTTGTGTTATCCGCGGTTGTAAATCGACAATCTACCTAAAGTAGGAATGTAAATATCTGCGGCAGCTCGAAATTACTTCCATCAACAGCCATTTCCATCGTTGGTTTCCACTATATTTTATTGCCAGGTCACCCAGTTTGTATTCTAATGATACTCCAATATTAGTTCCAGTTTCACTAAATCAACCTCACTGGTAAATACATGTGACCTGGCACCTCCTGTAAGTTGGAAATCGAACAGTTTAAATGGGTTAACATGTCATGCACAGAGAGTTGATGCAATAGCTACCTACCATGATTATCATAGCTTGTTTAAACAGATAATACTTAGGTAGTAATAACAGAAATGTATACATTTAATACTACATATGTCTATGTATATGTTGTATCCCCGAGAAAAATGACATTTGAATAAACTGGCAGTCGTAGTTGTGAGTTCTTTCCACACGTGGACAGCAAGAATCATTAGACAGGGCTGGATGTTAGCACCGTCAGGTCGGAGACAGCCCACGGGACAGAGATGGAAGCCATGACACAAACCTGGATGCCTAACACCGAGACAAGGAGAGAGAGCCAGAAGCGACCTGCGTAGATGGACACACCGTATCACCTCTTGAGCTGACACTTTTTTTGTTGACCCCGGGAAGGGTGGCCTATGAAAATCGCCGGAAGGGGGACCCATCCTGGGCGTGTCATGTCCTTTGGCTTTGCCTAGTAGTTGTTTCCAGACCATTCTTTTGCTGTTTTATTTTGACGTCATCATTTGGAGTTTCCATACAAATAAGGATGATACAGGTTATATTAATAAAGATATAACATATCATACAAAATATGGGATTGGTAGCAATAAAGAGTAGTGTACATTTTAATCGGAGGGTATGAATTATAAATTATTGACTCTTACTTAACTAATTAATTTTTGTTTTAATCCAAGCTTCGACTATGAATACAATTCTGAATAAATACATGTATTCAAAGTATTGGCATTTGTGAAATGATAAGTTAAAGGACTTTTGGAACTTCTAAAGTTAATGTCTATTTCAGCTTAGAGGGTCAGAGGACTTTCGAAAACTATAGGTAGATTACTAAACTGAATGGTATTCAGACCTCTCATCAGCCAGAAGAAGAGTGGAAAAGACACAGCATGGAAGCTTCGACCCATTTGTATAAGAAGCTAGTGATTAACTCCATTCACTACAAATAAACAAAACATCAGAGAAAATAATTATATATTTTTATAGATTTTTATTTTGATAATTTAATCATACTTCGATTAAAATTACACACTGGCCAGCTTTTAATATTTTTCAAAGATGGAAAAACATAGAATTATTTCAAAAGTTATTAGCGACATTATTTTTGTCAAACCGATATTTTCTTATGGCACTAATCCATAAATGATCGTTTGGTTATCTTTAATATGGCGTTTATCGAAACTGGCGACATTGGCGTCATTTCATTATCTGTGGTTATTGCGAGGGCTGCACTTTCCTTTGCCGATATCGATTCGAAAATGATTCGATAAGGGAAAACAACGTCCAAAACAATCTTTCTGTCATTTATGGCTTGCATAAAATAATTTGTATTGATTTACAGCCCATAATCTGTGATTAATGATTCCATTTCCTCGTCCTGACGCTATTTTTATTTACAAAAGTTTGTGAATTCTGCACGCGGATTTATTCACATCTCCATTAGAAAATCCTTATTTAAATATTTTCTCTTATGCGAAGTGAAAATGATGTGAAATTCTGGTATTTTATTCATTGAAACTATAATTCATCTTGATTAGCTCAAACGTTAGAATTCCATATTCTGGCTTTTATGCGCTTTCTATTTCGTGCCTATGATAATCGTTATATAGGAGTTCTAAGAAGGAGTCAACGTTCAATTTCTCAAACTTCTCTTCTACCTGTTGTAATGTTGTATGATCAGACTGTTTCCCTTGGCGTTTGAGGGTAGAATATTGGATGGTTAGGGCAGCATTGGCCTGGATCTCTTTTGCAAGGGACAATTGTTGGCGCAGTAATGGTGGAGAAAAGAGCTTGTAATAACGGAAACGGGCTGGTGCTCGGCACAGGAGTCTTGATGGCTGGAGTCTGCTGGGGAGGTATGGGACGGCTCGCCATTGACAAAGACGCGACAGGGCTAAAAGGCGTCAGCTGTATGGTGTCAGAAGCCGATGTAGATGCTGGGAATTTGTGGAAGAACATGTGTTGAGAGAATGGAAGGGTCGACACTAGTCCTCCATGATGATAGGCTGGACGGCTTCCATAAGTTCCTAAAGGGTAGAATGTTCGCCGTAATCTCTTTCGGTGGCATCTGCTACACTGAACACCGTATGTAATGCAGGCGGGTTTAGACTGTCCTTTGGAGATTATCACCAGTTTGGAAGAAAGCTGGTGGCGTTTCATTCCTTCAAGTAAAAGGACAAAGGCCTAGCTGTTGTCGACGGCAGGAATAGACGCCGCTGGACATAATTCGTGTGTTAGGGACACAACCTTGCATAGGGCCACTGCGCTGCGACGACGTCTTCGTTATTATTAGAAATTGGAAGAATCTCAAATACTAAATTTTCCGTCCATTTCCTACATCAGAAAACTTTTAAGAGGATGGTTTCCAGATGATGAGGCCCTTCTCAACCAGGAGCTTCGCCAATTCAAAGCTGGCCAGCTGGACCAATACCTGACCAGACGTCTTTTTCGTCTGCTACACCGAAGACTTGCCCAGTATCTGTTGCAGGGTCTTCATATATTAGACTGCATAGAAATTTGCATTCCACTCAAATAGCAACTTCGGTCAAATATCGCTGAGGATATAAATGACTTAGCCCTGAAGTGGTCGTACTGCTGTCTTGCTTGGCGTTACGGCATCTCTTTTTTCCGTCTTGGCTGAAAATTTTGCGTGCTGGACTGGATATTTCTGGCCTTTTATTTTTTAGTGCATTGGGCTTCTGCCAACTAAAATAAAAATATTCATTTTCCAAAGCTTCTACTCGGTCTGCTCAATTTTCATATTCATTATTTTTCGACTAATCAAATTTGCAACTTCTTGTGTCAATTATTTATCTTGGAAATTTGACAATTCCTAAAACACCTGTTAACTCTATCACCAAGGGGGGGGGGGGGGGGTATTTTATTTATACGCCCTTATTTAGAAGCACAATAACTTATGGTTCGAAATTCCTGAACCATTATATAAACTAAAGGTGTAACGACAAATTTGGACACGTTACAGTATAAATTCCTTAAATACTGTATGTATGGTTATAAGGTAACATCATAGAACAGCAGACATGTCCTCCCTAAACTTACAGATTTCATTTTATCAAACATGCTTAATGTAAGAAAATTCAAAACTTTTATATATTTTTAAAATAATAATTCCCATCTATAATAGTTTCGAATTTTCATAACAGATGGCGCGCTAACGCATCATAATCCTTACTGTATAAATAGATCATCTTAGACATGAACTAGCCAAAACAATAATAATACCTAACATTTCAAAAAGATAAATACGAAAACTATGAATATTCTAATGATAATTTCAGGGCAATTCTCAAATTTTCAAGATTATCAAAATGTATACAACCAAATTTTATATATTCACTATTTAAGACGAATATCAACCAATTGACTAATTTACATAGCAATAATTTTTCCTAAATAATAAAATAAAAAAACTTCATAAATAATACTAGATATGCAAAAAATAGCTTATATATATAATATATGTATAAATAAATATAGGGCATATACTGGATATAAATTATTAATCAGCTAGTATTTCTAGGGGCAACACGCCTCTCTTTATCAAGGCTTTTCTTTGATTTAAACTAAATCACGTGGGTATGTGATCCACTCACGCTATACAAGACCAAAGCGAGAAACCATTTAAAGAAAATATATATATCTGTACATACATGACTACTTGAAATTGTATCCATTATTCCTGCAGAAGGGCAGCTTGCGCCCGAAAGCTCGAATTGATTTTTCAAATAAAGAAACTTATCCTTTATGAATCTATACGTTATTATAATATATTCACTAAGCTTATCAACCAAGAAGATCATAAACTAGCTTTTATTTTAATCATGTGTTTACTTTCTACTGACCTGAGAGAACTATGTCAAATGAACAGATACGTCATTTGGGGTTACCGGTTTATGCAGACATGTGTATTTAAAATTTAACAAGTTCTGAAGAATCTATCTCAAGGAAGGTAGACCAAAGGTTTACTGGAAATTTAAAAATCCTAACTTTATTTGTATATATTAGTAGTTAAAATTAATCTATATTCCCACCATTATATTAATGATTAATCATAGAATCTTTCATATAAATATTATTGATTGCTCACACAAAAAAATGAAAATATGACCTCTATCTTTAATATGAAAATAATCCATACTCTCTTTTTTGTAAAAATATTGCGCTGTGAAAGGTCAAAATATAAAATATGTTCACTTTCTCTAATAGGAGAAACGATATTTGTTTAAATAAATTGAAAACAAGTATATAAAATAGTTTTAAAACGATTATACGCAAATGTCTACATAGCCTATACAACGTGTTTTGTGATAAATAAATGGTGTCAATCTTCGGTCCTAATCAATACAGGAGCGGCTTCTATTCCATAACATCCAACGAGAGGATTTATAAAAAGGTTCTTAAGTTGGGGTAATTTTATGGCCGAAATTTCAATCAAAATACAATGTTAAATTGTGGAAGAATGGTTTCCATGTATCCATGGAACATCTCTTCTTTTAAAATTCCATAAAAATATATATATTTATGCTGTATAAAAATATTTTATATCAAATTTATAACTTTTAGAACAAACACTACTCTGTAAAGTCGACCGCCATATGTCGCCGCTTTCTCTATATAAACCTATTGTTGTTGTTTTCTGTTGGCCGGTTCAAATATTTTGTAATTATTCAGATACGTCTTTTGTTTTCTCTATTCTACTCGCCTTAAGTCAGGAATTTCTTCCTTAACTATTTTTATTAACTCAATTAAATCAAATTGTGATCATAACTGTGTTTATTATATTTTAAAATTATCACTACAAAGCAGTACCAAAATGCTTACGAACCTAAAACAATTAGCATCAGCAACTGATAATTTTATATCTCAATAATTATATTAAATCAGCAGAAGTATTAATAATATATATAAATCTGAGTCTATTCACTTTAGCGTGGAAAATTAAGATATCCTTTGTCTTATTGAATTTTCATAGAGCGCGCTATAGGAATTCTATCCTACCGCCACCTCACATTATGTATATGGAAGCTATATTTAAAAGATCCAAAATTTATTAGTAAAGTAGTTAGGAGTTGAAATAATGAACACGATTTCTATAGAGAGATTCCTTCGATCGACAATGGCAATCATACTTTGTATACCAATTATCAATGTGGCAGGTAAATTCGTTGTGTCCCAATCAAAGAGGACCTCGATACGATCAATTCCCGGGGGCTGACGTCGCACTTCTGCCACCTGCTTGCTTCCTTCTCATCACACCAAATGTATGTTTCTTTAGAGAAGAATCGAATAATTATCATTTTGCGTAAATATTAACATTTAAAAAATAATGGAATGTCAGGAATATATTGTCTTATGATAGTGTATATATATGAGCTCATAATGTAACGGCGTATATATCCAATTATATTAATTATTGAGTAAAATTAATCAGGACTCCAGGGAAAATTATCTTTTCTAAACATTTTTATTCTCTAGCTTTCGGGCACGGACGCCCTTCTACATGAGAAAACTTGGTATAATAATTCGGCTATAGAACACGAGTTAAACAGTATCCGATTATATTTAACTCGTGTTCTATTGCCGAATTATTATACCAAGTTTTCTCCTGTAGAAAGGTGTCCATGCCTGAAAGCTAGAGAAAAATGAAAATGTTTTGGAAAATATACTTTTCCCTGGAGGCCTGATTGATTTTACTCAATATTGATACAAGGGATTAAGTTATAGAATATATTCATTATATAATATTTGATTCGTCTTCTATTGCTTGAAACATCTATGTTATGTTTATGTATAACTCCGTAACACGAGATCTTTTCATTTAACCAAAGAAGAGAAAACGCAACGACATCAATTCCAGGTAAAAACAGGTGAAATAAATCCCTCCATTGACTTCCCTTTACCAATAATAATAACGACCGTTTCGGTCAAATATCCCAGAAAGGCCGCTTATCAATCTACAGACTTAACTACCTCCAGTACCTTCCACTAGGTGTGTCGTACCACTCTGTATATTTGTTAATAGTTTAAAAACCTAAAACCTCTGAACATTAAATTTTCATTTTTTATAATCATTGGTGTATATTAAATGGATGAATTGCCCACAATTGAAAAGGTATAAATAGAAAGAAAAAGGGTGAATATAAATAAATAGCATACATTTTGAAAATTCTAAAATATTTCTATTTGGGGAAAATCATTAAGAGCAATAACAACAAGGTAAACGCAAAAGTTTCGTCAGTTACGCGTCATAGTTGCGAAACATGGAAAAAGAGTGGAGTTGAAGAAAGTCCGAGTAGAAAAGAGCTAAATATCAAACCATGATAATTTATATTCAAACAATTAAAGAATAAAGAAAGTTTGAAAAATATTTTTAAAAGCATATTTTGATATTTTCATTTTTTAAAAAAGGTTCCAGATTAAAATTAAAACTCATGTGATTATAAATTGAAAATAACATATATGTATTGTTTTTATAGTTATTTCCATTTTTCACTAAGAATATTTATATTAATCTAAAACTTATTTTAAAATGTGTTGAAAAATACAAAAATGTTCTGTAAATCATTATTCTTTATTTGTTCTGTTTATCATGTTATCATGTTTCTGTCTTTAGCTCTTTTGATACTCCATCTTTCTTACACCATATGTATTTGGGTATAGGTAAAACCTCTTTACACATATTCTAAATTCATATCGGATGGAGCTCTGAATTATGTACATAGTTTTGAAGTGGTTTTACCAATACCAAAAACAAATGGTGTAAGCCTTCATGTCCAGGATATCGAGATGTTCAGGGGCCATCACATCGGGAAAATTGGAACAACCTGTAGGCCCACACCAAATAAGTTGGAAATATAGGAATGCAAATCCTAAATAGCATTCTGATAGAAGGTTGAAAGCCGATTTCAATTTTATTTTCATAAATCTGAATATGAAATAGTTTCCAATAGATTTCGAGGGAAGAAATTCTATTCAACCTCTACATCATATGCATGAGAGATATTTTATAGGGCCGTGTGGAAATAATTAGATTTGGAGAATAATTTTATTTGATGTTGGCACCCCGAGCTTTGATACAAAACCTTTGTCGCCCAGGCTGGGGTGGCTCTACAGAACGTTTTACGACACGACCGTTACTACCAGGAGAGGGGGCGATTTAGAAATTATTGCATCTTTAAAAACATAGCAAATATCCTTTATCCGTTCACTCACCATTGAACCAAGTTCCAACTCTACATTTTTATATAGGAGCGATTTTGAATTGAAAAAAAAAACTTCTTGTTGTCTACTGCGATGAAAAAATATATTGGTAGGGACTGGTTCATCATTGCTGAACACCCCTTAAGGTGTCGCCAGTTTAATCCAAAATTCTGTTTTTACTGCCCTAATAGTGCTTTGAGTTAACCCGCTTATAAATATACGGCATATTGAGGGAATTCTTGGTTTAAAATGTAAAAAAACTATATGCATAGGCATAGTACAATAAATAAATACAGGTATTTGTATCGAGATTTGTTCTTTTACAAACATTTTACAAAAGATAGGTTAAACCTAATGTGCAAGCGCGCCTTTGCGGTATCACTCCAGAGGTAAGGATGGATACATATGGCCCAGATAATACCTGGTGGCCCAAGAATGACGGTACATGAATGACGGCGACATCTTGACGTCTAATTCCGACTGTCTTCAACTTGGCTATTTTTTATGTGTTTTTACCGGGGTCAAGAGGAGTATGAATAAATTCGTGCGGTTTTTTTTTACGAAAATTGAAGCTTTGTTGTGAAAAATTGTCTAGACATTCAATGTTCAAAATATTTGTCCTTCGCTAGCCACTACTTTTTTCCATCTTTCTGGCAATTGACGGATACCATTGCGAAAAAAACGCCGGCTCTTTGGCCGCTATCCATTCATCGATCCAATTTTTGACTTCATCGTAATTGGTAAAGTGCTGGTAAGTAAGGCCATGTTGCATTGATCGGAAAAGGTAATAATCGGAAGAAGCAATGTCTGAGTTATAGGTCGGGTGGGGTAGGATTTCCAATTTGAGCGTTTCTAACTAGGTTTTAACAGGTGCTGAGAATGACCTCGCTATGTAGTGACTTGCTGCCACGCTGGGATCGTCAACCTTCCATCAACTGTATTGG
Organism: Cordylochernes scorpioides; assembly: GCA_030710605.1. Classification (NCBI taxonomy): domain Eukaryota; kingdom Metazoa; phylum Arthropoda; class Arachnida; order Pseudoscorpiones; family Chernetidae; genus Cordylochernes; species Cordylochernes scorpioides. The sequence continues at coordinate 6,268,377 of CP092877.1, read as the reverse complement.
CTCCATACAATTTACATATAAAATTGATAAGTTTATTCTCATTATATATACCAAAGGTGGCACCTCTGCCTTTAAAAATGCTTTTAAACAATGTGTAGTCGGTTGATATCAGTACGAAACGTAATGATGGTGAGAAAGAAAGATTCACAAGGCTAAAGTCTTGACAAACTCAGACAATAAGCAACCTGTGTTACAGCAATTTGGCCCTCATCAGTAAATTTGCGGATTTTATTTCATAGCAACCTTTGAGAAGAGTTATGGAATCTGTATAATTGGCTAGAAAATGTTTTGAGCTGGTGAGTGAAAAGCCGATTTTCAACTTTGCACTCTATGGTAATAAATAAATGCATTCTTTAATGATTTTTTAAAGAGAGAGATGCAACTTTTGATACATGAATACCATCTTTCCACAACTTTATATTACATATATATATATTCAGAAAATATGCATATATTGTATTTATAAATATTTGTATTATTCCGATATTTTGAGGGGCAACTCGCCTATCTTTATCGAGGATATTATATATATATATGTCATAATGTATGCTCTTCCAGGAATAATAAAGTAAACCTACAGTCAACCAGAGAGAGACGTAGATAGAAGGTAGCTAAAGTACGGCCATTTGGGCCACTGGCCACATTCCGGGGGGGGGGGGGGGGCTTTTCTTGGAACCCTCAGGACTATTTTTGGACAGTTGGGGGGTGGTGTGCGACAAACGGTCGTTCAGCGGCGATCTCCTCGCGCTCCCTCTCTCTCGCTGGTTGCCTGGAATTCCTCTTCCAAACTTGTGGTTTCCTTATTTCTCTCTTCCCACATTATTATCATATTGCCACATATATATGTGGAAAATAAGAAAAAAAAAGAAAAATAGTAAGATGTTAATATCAAAAACAGAATTGGCATATCCTTACCGCTAAGATGAACTGTTTAGATAGCAGAACGCCATCTAGTGGAACGAAGATCAACTAAACGTTAATTTTACTTGTTCCTTGATATTTGGCCAACCCAATATTTTGATGAATCAAGAAAGGTCAACCGCTTAAACGTTTCGGGCTGTTGACCCTCATCAGTGTGATGCAGATTGTACCTCTATGACCAAATATTTGTTCTTAGTGTCCTACTGAGAATTCAAAAATTGGATATTTAAGGCCGGGTTTGCTCAAATACGTTTTTCATGTGAAAAATAAGAAAAAACTATTAAACGAAAAAACATGGTGAAGGAAGACGAGTTTCTTTTATTGATGCATAGGTGCAAGCTTTCTTTTTCAAACTCGTCTTCCTTCACCATGTTTTTTCGTTTAATTTCAAATCAGGAAGAATTCTTTATCTATAAGAAAAAATATATAAATGGTCAGGTGTTGATATTAAAAATATGCCAAGTTAGTTTTTAATATCAACACCTGACCATTCTTTTTCTTATTTTTCACATGAAATCGTTTAACGCAAATTTGGTCCCAAATACCCATTTCTTTATTCCTCAGGAAGCCTCTAGGACCAAATATTTGGTCGTATAGGTACAGTCTGCACCACGCTGACGGGGGCCAACAGCCCGACACATAGGTGGTCGACTTTTCTATCGACCATTAGGTGAGCGGCATCAAAAAGAGTTATTTTGAGTTGGAATTTGAACTTGTAGAGGTACTGCCTGTACCACGCTGTCGAGGGCCAACAGTCAGAAATGCGTATTATTCAAGAAAATGGGTTAGCCAAATAAACCTGAATCGAGTCAAGATATGCCCTTTTCACTTTAAATATATTTATATTTTTTAACCTGAAACCTGGGCAATGGTCTGGTTTTCTCTCTGAGTGTCTATAGAATAAACACCTTTTAAGATAAATATATCAAATAGGCTAACTGCATGCACATATACCCTCATTTTGAGTTATAAGTTAACATATTGTTATAATCATTAATCTAAACATATTATTTAAGTGAAATGGTTGGAATTGCAAAAACACGTCACTGAGAATATTGAATAGAGAGGGGATCGATCGGGGAAATCACGAGGTGGCATTGATATTTCCCATAATGTTCTCCCGGCTTATTTACAACTTTTACAAAATCAAAACATTAGAACGGTGAGGTGGAGATTCCTCTGTGATTTGGGAGTTAATGACAATTAGCTGAGAATTAGGGTCCAAAGCCAGGATAATGGCCGGGATAAAATTTGCATAGTTGGTGGAATAATTGGGGCATTCCTGGCGTCATATCGACTGGAAATGCCGGAGTTACGCACCTTGGTGTCTTGGTGATAGAAATCTCAGTAGTTCGTCGCGCATCTGTATATATAGCTTAACCGAAATACTAAACTTTTTTGAAACTGCGAAAATTCGTTGTTTTCAAAAATAAAATTAATTATTATAAAACTACGTTAAGAAAAAGGCTGTGAAATTCATTCTAGAAATCGCGCGCGCGAATAGAAACAGTCTTTATAAAGGGGAATAAAATAGGCTTACATATCATATATGATTAGTAGTATTATAAAGCATTATTACTTAATATCTATATTTATTGTATATATAGAGAGAGTTCTTTCTTTATGTATTATAGTTTGACATTAACAGAATATATATATATATATTTTTATTTTTTTTTGAAAATAGAGCAATCCATAGATAAATCTTTAATTAAAAAGGCATATATTGGATCAAAAAATTATTTATTATACCAATATTCAGCCAGCTGAAATATTGGTAAAATAAATAATTTTTTGATCCAATATATGCCTTTTTAATTAAAAAAAAAATATATATATATATATATATAAATAGTTGTTTAGTTTTATAGTTTAGTTTTGTATTAAAATTATCTTTATTACTTTGATTATTTAAATTCAAATTATAAAATTTGTAGATGGTTATTATTTAATAGAGAGAGAGAGAAAAACTATAGAATCACTATTATATTTTTATTATATAGTTTTTACACTATATATATATATATATATATATATATATACCGTGTCATATATAATATATAAAATAAAATATTTCTTGTTCCAAAATCACTTTATTAGGTACCACTCAAAAAGAGCAACCTAGTTTATGATAATTATAACAATGAATAATATGTGAAGAGGTAATTCACATATTAAAAATAATGTTAACGCGGGATACGATCCCGATTGATGACTGTCGGTAATCGAGGCTGTTATCCACTCGTCCACCGACCTCTAGTAAAACATTTCACTTTAAAGGCATTAATAACTGATAGATTTCAAACTGGTCTAATAGTACCTTCGACGAACGGATCAGGAAGGACAGATAGTTCAATGATAAGTATTAATGAGACTAGGAGCCCCTTTCTAACATAACTTCTCAATGTAAATTGGTGTTTTAAATTAGATAAAATGTTAAAATTTCAAGTGTTAGCACGTCATGATGAGGAACTAACGCTCTTGATATTTTATCTTTATAAAAAAACTAATTGTAATTATATTGTGTTTATATAATGAAAATATAATCTTATAAATTATAATGTGAAAAACAAATTATTCTTAAGATATATTATGTTCTTCACAATATTCTCCATTTATTCATTCACTATATTTGATAAGCTCAGAGCCTCAACACCCGGGATTACAGGATACCAACATACAGGATTCTAAAGTGACGGCCAAAGTTGGCAAATAGAAACTTCGAAACCTAAAACTTATGTGATAAACTCAAATAATACTCTGGAATTTAATATCTTTCCATTACCATTTGATAAATATCTGTGATAAGACACGTTTACTGAAATATTATACCATTTATGTATTCAAACCTGCCTATGTGCTAGAAAAGGATGATGACATAACCGCTACACCTAACCTGGAGAAAATCTTCAAATAGCAAGTCATCCACAACCAGTCAAGATCAGAAAATATAATTAAACTTCCTATATCCGTATGGAAGAATAAGCTGATACCACCCTAGTTAAGAACCTGGATCCTACACCTTTTCTATTTTCTTCATCTCGTTACATGTTATTTGGGAGAGAGAGTAATGTAGGGATACCAACCCTATGTATACTTTATATAGGCACAATCGTAAATAATCAAAATTCATGTATATCTAAATATGTATATAGGTGATAAACAATATTTATATAAGGCATATTATTTAAACATTTTAAAATATGTTAAAATCAGAAAAAATTATTATATATCATCATTAGTTTGAGTTTTTAAAAGAGAGATAGACAAATTTTAGATTTTAAAGATTAAAAATACTTGTTCTGCAAATTTCTTTTACATGTACTTATTATTCAATCTAGCACCCACTATAGCCACAACATTACATCGTGTTCTACATCGATTCCAACAGCTGAAACACCGTTTTGTCAGATTCTGTTCTGATAAACGTCATAGCCGGAAACCATAGATTGGTATTTGACCGAATATTTCAAAATCTGGTATTGGAGCATATTGATAAATCTGCGGGCGCCGAGAAGATGGAGAAATTGTATTGTTTGTTTTTATACATTTTTAAAAGGAGACGTGCATCAATCGCACGTAAATATTTATTGTGTATAAAATATGCTTTCATTCTCGCGAATGTTATAAAGCTATCTAATCTGTAATATCTGTGGGGTCCATGGAACCCATTCCTGTTCGAACGAACTGAGTTGTCACAACTGTTCTAACACCCAATTTTCAGAAATAAACAAACAAATCACAGGGACTAATGGGACGGATTGTCCACTTTACAAAATACAATTAGATAGAATCATAGATAGAGCCCAATATTTTTATGATTTGGAAGAAGAATAGAACTGAAATATTCTCATATGAAATTTTCATAAGCGTTTTGCATAAATGTCCACTATGAAAGAAGTAAAAATTTTAACCAGGGAAATATTTAAATGTATACAACAGAATATTAGGAAAAGTATAATTGCAACTTCCGAACTCAGAAGCTCTAATAGAGACAATCCTCCAGATATTCTCCTTCTTCAAGAGCCTTATGTTTTAAATAGAAAGGTCGTGTTCGATATGGACTCGCACATAGTACATTGTTCCTCAACAGAAAACACTTATACTGCACAACGGTTATATTTAATAAAAATATAAAATATAGGAAGTTAGAGGGTTTCACAAATCAGTTTTGTACTTCAATCTCTATTAATACACCTAAATCTAGGACGATAATAGCAACTTTTATATTCCTCCAAATAAATGCGTTGACGAACATTTGAACTTTTTAAAGAATCTGATAGCTACCTTCGAGAGTACTCCCCTAGTCCTCTGTGGAGATTTTAATTCCCGTCACCCCGTTTGGTTCGATAGAATTACAAACTCTAACGGATATAAAATGCAACCTATTATTAATGAATATAATCTTTATATTCACAATAACAAAACTCCTACCTGTCGTAATAAAAGCATAATAGATCTCACTATTTCAAATAGACATTCATTGAAACTGGTGAACAATTGGCAAACTTTTGAATTAACCAATATTTCCGACCATGTGACAGTTTCATTTGATATCAATGTTAACTTAGATATTACAAACAATCAACAAAAATCTACATGGAAATTTGGTGAAAAGAAAGCAGATTGGTCACTGTTTTCAAATACAATTTCTAAACAAGAAGTAATAAGATTCGAAAACGATATAAAAAAGGTCGAAAAAGACACTGATATTGACATGGTAGTTGACAGGCTAACGGATATAATTCAGGAAGCTGCATATCAATCTCTGGAGGTGAAATCGTCCAACTTGACTTTCGATACCGGGATCAAGTGGTGGAACAAAGAATTAGAACAAAAGAAAAAGTACTTTCATTATGTGAGAAATCTATACTTTCATCATAAAGCAATAAGTGTTAATGAATATAAGTCTGTCAGAAATATAAATATAAAAATAGTATCAGAAAAGCTAAGAGAAATAGTTGGAGGAATTTTATAGAAGAAAATGGATCTAATAATCCGATTGGAAACGCCTATAAAACCTTAAAAAAACTGAGTTCCTCTAATCAACAAAAGGGATTACCAATAATTGAACATGCACCAGTAGATTCTAAAGAAACTCTAATAAAAGATCTGGTTAATGAATTAATTCCTGATGATACAACTATATCGGATACTGCTCACCATACATCAATAAGGAACTATACACCGAATTTTACAAACTCCAACTCATGCAATATTCATAAGAAAGAAATAGAAGAGCTAATCGACAAAATTAATGTAAATAAATCTCCTGGTCCAGACTATATTAGTAATAATATGATAAAGAATGCTTTTCAATTAATACTTCCGATTATACACTCAATATTTAATTAATTTATTCAAATAGGATACTTCCCAAAAAAATGGAAAACAGCAGCACTCAAAATAATAGCCAAACCTGGCAAAACCAATTATGAATCAGCTAAAAGCTACCGTCCGATATCTTTATTATCAAATTTTTCAAAGATTCTTGAAAAAATTCTCAAAAATAAAATATATTAATTTTATATTCAAAACAGTCTGTTAAGCCCGAGGCAGCACGGATTTATCAAGTCTAAGTCAACTATCACTGCTTTGAATACTATAATCGATGTAGTAATGGAGCATAAACAAAAAGAACTGTCTGCACTAGTTACAATAGATATCTCGGGGGCTTTTGATAATGCCTGGTGGCCAGCGATCATCAAAAGAATAGACTCAGATAATTTACCGGAAAAATTGATCAAAATTCTACAATCATATTTAAATTAAAGGACCATTTCTTTCAGTTACGACAATTTAACAACTTCAAAGACAATTACCAAGGGGTGTCCTCAGGGCGGTCCGCTTTCTCCACTTCTATGGACAATTTTACTGAATGATTTGCTGATGAATTTTCAGGTGGCCAATTGTGAATTGATTTGTTATGCGGATGATATATCGGTAATATGCTGGAATAAAGATCTAACATCACTAAAAATAGATATAGAGGAAGCATTAAATACTATCGAATTATGGTGTATTAAGAACAAGTTAGAAATCAGTTCCGAAAAAACAAACATTTTATATTTGCATAATAAAGAGAAGATCCCAGTTAAATTTAAAAGTGGATTAATTTCACCAGTACAAAAAATAAAAATTTTAGGAATAATAATTGCAAATCATAGAAGAAAAAATAAATTGAATTTTGCTTTTCATATAGAGGAAATAGTGAGCAGAACTCAAAGAATAAAAACTTTTCTATTCTCTCTTTGCAGCAAATCATGGGGTCTGAGCTCCCATAAATAATTACTTTGTATAAATCTTTATTCAGATCAACTTTAACATATGGATCAGAAATATGGTTCAAATTTTTAAATAAAAAATCGATACAAAAATTAAACTCAATGCAATATCAGATATTAATATGGAGCATACAAGCATACAAGACAACTTCGTACAACTGTGTTCACAGTTTGGCTAAAACTCCATTGATTGCAGATTACATTGAAGCAAAAAATATGAAATTTGACTTGAATAACTTATCGTTCGAGGACAAGCAAAAATACAACATCGATATTCCCTTTATAATTAAATCCTATATAGACGAAAGAATGTTGCTCTTACTGAATAATACAAAGGAGACATTTACAAGTTTTTTCAACGGGGTATTTCAAATTATTTTCGCCCTAATTTCCACAACACACAATTTGTAACCAACCATGGTAATATCGGGAGTTTTCTGGAAAGAATCCGCGCATCGGAGGATCCGGGCTGTTTTTGTGGATGCCGCATTCAAGATTCTACTCATATTTTACTTAAGTGACCAGCATTTCAAGACTGCAGACTCAGTAACGGTATTCTCTGTACCGATCCAAGAGAACTGATATCCAGCAGGGACTCATACATTGAATTAAATAGATTTTGTAAATTTATATCAAAGTTTTTAAATAATCTCAAGTGTTATAGGTATAATTGTAACTGTATGTGCTGTATATATGATTTTTTTCCTTTTTTCTTTGTTTTGAGGTGTGTTTAAATTAAATTACCTATGTATATAGTATGCTTGTTTGAAACCAATTTAAATAATATGGTAAATGCCTTTGTGCATATATTTTTGGATATATAAATAGATTCTCCCTCTCTCTCTCTCGGCCGTGCGGCCACGCGGCGCGCGAGCTCCGCGTTTTCGAGAGATTGAGATGGAGGCGATGGAGATTTCCAATATGTTTTCTAGACTGGCGGAGAGCCAGGATGATGTCAAGGATGATGGTGGTACTCCCACCCAGAAAAAACCTACCAATGCCGAGAAATCGGCGGAAGAAGTTTCTAAGCTTGATTTGAAAAATACATTTTTAATCAAGCAAACAAACGGCGACTATGTAAATCAGGCCGCGGAAAAAAACAAGCCTATGCAAATTGGGCGGAAAGAGTGGAAGCTTCGGAGAAGCAATCTGCTTTGGAATCGGATTGCAAATTTCCTAAATCCAACAAAGAAAAGGCCAGGAATCTCCGACCCAGCCAACAAAAATGGCAAGGCTGAAGCCATCGCAGCCAGGCCATCACTACAACCGAGGCAGGAAAGAAAATATACTGTCACGCAAATTAAGAGTAGCAGACAGCAACAAGAACTAGCTAAAGCGAGGTCGGCAGCGGCAACATTTGATCAGGGTTGCTTCATCGAATGGTGCCCGGACTTCCACCAAGTCCAGTACATGAAAGCGCTGGAACAGATGATGGGAAAATCTTCAGTTTACCAGCTCATGAAGATGTCCGGCCATGTTCTGGTGACACTTTCCATCACTGAGAAGGTCGAACGCCTAATCGAGGAGGGCCTTACCATCGGCAGCACACTCCTAAGAGCCTTCCCTTACAGGAAGAAGGCCGAAAAGATCACTATAGGCAACCTTCCTATCGCCGTAAAAGATGAGGACATCGTTGCGGCGCTAAGGCCTTACTGCAAAGTGGCCTCGATGGCCTACGAAGTAGTAACCTGCGAAGGTTACACCTGGACCACGGGCAGCAGGGAAGCCTTCGTCCTTCTGAACGAAGGACGGAAACTCCACCAACTCCCTGCCAAACTGGTGATTATCTCCAAGGGAGAATCCACACCCGCCTACATCACCTACGGCGTAAGGTGTAGCAAATGTCACCGCCAGGGACATCGGCGAGCCACCTGCCCCTTGGGAACCCCCCAGAGTCGTCCAGCTCATCTTCGGGACAACCAGAATGGACTGCTGACGACAATTCTATCCTCCCAGCCCAAGTCCTTGCAAAAATCCGCAGCGCCTACATCGGCTGCACTGGGTCCTGACACCACTAGGCAGACCCCTTCGGGACCTTCCAGCCCTGCCACATCATTGCCTGTGGCGAACCTTTCTAACCCTCCCCAGGTGACTCCGGTCACTGAACCTTCTGCTTCAGCGCCCAACGCCAACCGGTTGACGCCACTACAACCGCCTTCTTCGGCCTCAAGTCAGAAGAGCAGCGTAAACACCCCTGCTCCTGCTCCCACCATCACCACAGCTGCACCTCCACCTGCAGTATCCGACCACCCTGCGCCTGAGGCTGCCCCGGTGCAGAGGACCCTCATACCAACAGTCCATAAGGACAAAACCCCCCGAGACTGCACCCTCCACCAGCATTCCCCGGTACGCTGTGGATATGGTCGAAGAGCTTTTTTATAAACTGGACTCTCGCTCAGTCCTGCGTCCCCTGGATTATGAGACAGAGACGGCAGTTTGGGCGGTATTTAGCAGCGAAACTAGGGAGGATGTCCTGGTCAGCCTTACGCCCGAGGAAAAGATCATTCTCGCGGAGCTCCTCGACCGTGCAATAGCGAGTATTGGGGACAGTGACCACTACATAACGCAGAGCTATCCGATTTTAAGATGGCTTGTGAAGCTTAATTCCAGACGTCCCTTCATTGAGGGTTCTGTCTGATGTACATATATATTTAATTTTGATGTTTTTTTTTTTTAACTTTTGTTAATTTTTTTCCCCTGATTTGTGCGGATATTTGCACTTTAAAATTTTATTGACAAGATGTCAATAAATTATGTGAATTGTCAATTGTCTCTCTCTCTCTTGTATTGTTTCCTTTGGGCGCCAGTGTCCTTGGCGGGACATAGCGCTTTGTATTTATAGTTGAATAATATATAATAAATATTATTATTTATAAAACAACACTTAAAGTTTCACCGCATAAGTTTCTTTTCTGTGAAAAATCAATATTTATTTCAAAGAGAAATATTTACTATTTCTAACTTTTTTGGATGAAGTATGAAAGGGTGAAAATATGAAGAGTAATGGCGAACGGAAAAATAAAAGTGTCCAGGGGAGGGATTCGAACCCACAACGTTCCGCTTACGGGCAGATGCCATGTCCACTAGGCTACCCTGGACGTATTTTTCCGTTCGTAAATAATACTTAAAGTTGTGGGTTCGATTCCCGCCCCTGGACACTTTTATTTTTCCGTTCGGCATTACTCTTCATATTTTCACCCTTTCATACTTCATCCAAAAAAGTTAGAAATAGTAAATATTTCTCTTTGAAATAAATATTGATTTTTCACAGAAAAGAAACTTATGCGGTGAAACTTTAAGTGTTGTTTTATAATCATACGCCGCAGTCCTTTATAATGTATTATTATTTATATTAGATTTTATTCTTATGGATGTTCAATATCCACGTTAGTTTCATATTATTCCGTCTACTTTGACATAGTAGTCACTTTAGAGCGGTGATTCTCACTGCTGGTCCGCGGGAATATTTGACAAGTACTCGGTGTTCTTATCTGCTTGTGTTAAGGATGGGTTTACGGTAATGATAAATTATGTACGTTAGTAATGTCTTCAGGATAAACTCTCGGAGACGCCTGTGGGTGAATGGTCGACCCCATTGTAGCCAGACCATAATGGCGGGCGCGAGGGGCCAACCAATGGCCGCTCGGTGCATGGAGAATGCATCATTCCTTTTCTGGCTGTGTGATCGACAGGGGATGCAAGGGCTTTTACGCCTATATCGTCCCTGGCTCAGTCTCTGAGAGAGAGATTGAGCCAAATTTTTATTCTGTCTTCAGGATTCAGGTAAACTAATTTGTCCGGTGTTTTTTCCCGAATTCTACTTGATTGCAACCTATTTCTTATTCTATATCGTGCCGAAATCCATCCTTGGCTCACGAAATTGAATCGTATTGGGATATCTGAAGAGAATTTGTCAAATTGATGCATTACCTCCCTTTATTGATATTTTCTACTTGAATGATCGTCACTAGTGAAATGATTTGTCAATATCATATTCCAGAATTGGCTGAAAACCTATTTTTGATTAATCAAGGGCTTGCGCCATCAGCAACTCAGTTTCACAATAAGGAGATGCCTTTTTCTTAATATATCCATCATATCCCAGTACAATATCACATTTGTACTATTTCTTTTATAATGGTTTTAGTTATTGTAAACATGTCGTGTTATGGCCTTATGTTTAAAAACTATTCTAATCAAAATTTGTAATTTTTAAGTTTAAATTATTATATTTTCAATTTTTTTAGTATTTTATAATTTTATTACAAATTAATTTATATTATATTATTAATCCATAAAAATAGTTTTAAAACACTTTTCTAGTTTTACAAGATGTTTTACGCGCTATCTGTTATTTAAAATGTAAACTGTCTTATAGCGCGTAGTTTATATATTTCCACATAAGACTATTCTCTCTACTGTCCTCACGGCAAAAATGAAAAATACCATTGTACCAAGGACAGTAAGAATTATTTTATTTGAGAAGAATCATGAGAGCTGTAAACATGCTTGTTTTCAATTATTCTAGGTTTATCACCAATGGCGATGAGAGGGGTGCCCACTAATGAGCCTTTCCAATGTTTGTATCATCGCAGTCAGGTCAATAGAATATTGTTTTGTTAGATTTATTTTTAAAATAAACAGTATCGTTAAAAGTATTTTATATTTATAATTACACGGATGTTGCGTTTTGGCATCATGTGTAAAAGAAATAGAATATTAAAGAGTTTTATTTTAATAATTTATTAATCACGATTTTATTTAACCGATTCTCCGAGAAATTTATTTTAAAAGGCTATGCATCTAAGTGTTTGAACACACCATTCTATATATAGATTTGAGCCATTTTATTTTTTGTTATATAAACGAATTCATCCAACAGAACAATTACTGTAAGTTCAAATGCAAGCCATTTTACCATTAACAAAGTTGTGATTTTAAATGGAAGCTGTAAAAATATGGAAAGTTAACACCCCAACAGAGTTACGAACACAAAGCTGTCATCAGAAGATAAATAAAATATTTTGTCAATTAAAGAACAAACATTATGTTACATTATAAAGCTCAAGCGCCCAAATCTTTCTCAAAAGTTTATGATTGACGCAGATATTTATTCCACACAACGGAAATTATAAGTTTTAAAACAATTTTTGAATCTGTAACAATTAACTCAGAATATAACAAAAAGATAATTATGAAACTAAATTTGAAAATAATAGCCATCCCCTTGTATGAATAATAAAGATTAGATCGAACCATAATTAATCTACAATCACGCCTAATATTTAACTTTCCAAATATTGGCGATATTGAGCAAAGAAGAAAAACAGGAATTCGTACTTATCTCGTTCAATATCTCTCCGCTCATCTCTGGATGTTTTAACGATACTTTGTTCCATTTCAGGAGAATAGGGAAATATGGTCGAGAAAATCATACCTCAAATCCTGCAGTTTTTCCCATTGTCAACACACTTTTGTCAAAAGGTGCGTTGTCATGGTAAAAGATGATTTTTTATTCTTCAAGCCAGGCCTCTTCTCACGAAATTTGACAACTAGCTGGTCATGAAGGTAAGAGTAATAATAACCTATTAATATTTTTGCTTTATCAAGATAATCCATTAACAGGTTCCCTTTGACATCCCAAAAACACAGTGGCCATGACCTTTTACGGCAGATGCGATGGACTTCGCTTTCTTTGGCGCTGAACCATCAGCTTCCACTCTATGCTTCGACTGCTATTTGGTTTCTGGCGTGTGGTAGACCCATGTCTCATCCATGCGACAAATCGCGGCAGAACATCAGTAGGATCCAAACATTGCTGCGAATGTCGTTTGCGCATTTTCTTTTGATATACATTCAGCAAATGCGGCATCTACCTTGCGCAAAGCATTCGCATCCCTAATAATTCGTAAAAGATAATTAACACCCTTTCTTCCCATATTCCCACGGACTCAGATATCTTACAGACCTTTACTCGCCATTGGTTCAACACGATATTGTGCATTTTTTCAATATTTTCAGTGTGGGTTTTTTTACCCGTCCTACACGTGGGTCACCTTCGAGCGAGGTGAGATAACGTTCAAATTCAGCTGCCCACTTTTCAACGGCTGAGAGTGAGGAAACAGAGTACCCGCCAACTTTTGTCAACTTCGGATGAATATCTTCAGGTGTTAATCCATCTTAAACTAAGAATTTAATAACTGCATGGTATTAAAGTTTATCCGTTTCAAAGAAGCATGCGCAAGATGTGTACTGCAAAGATTCATTTACACAAACTACCTTAGCGAACAAGTTAAACATTTTCCAACGAAATAATGACCTGCGCGCGCAAGGAGGAAACTTATTCTTTTGCCGATTGGAATGCCATCTCGACAACCGACAACCTTCATCTTACCCTTGTTTTAACCATAGAATCCCATGTCAAATGATGTCCATATCTTTTAAATTCCTATACGTTCCTATGTTTTCGAAATGCATATGTAAATACATTATCCTGATATGTTAAAAATCAAACCTTTTATAGGGATATTAATATTTATCAAAAATATATATATTATATTCGAAATTCTTTTATTTCGCTGTCTCGAAGGAAACAATATCCCTACCTCAAGCACATTATTTTCTTCTCGTTTCAGAGGCTATTAAGGTTGCGTAAGACTCACTTCATATACATGTTCAAAATGAATTTCATGCCACGAGTATAAAAAGAATCATAGACCATTACAATGGGAGAAGTGGTATGTAAATATATAAAGGAGATAAATAATATATAAACTATATTTTTTTGTACGTTCAAACACGTTGGAAAAAGGGAATACCAAATAAATGTATATTTCACCTGAGGAGTAGGCTCCTGTACTCTGATATATACTCGAGGGGATAAAGCTTAAGGAAGTATACTGTAGTTAATGTAGCCGATCGTCAGTTTTTTTTTTTTTTTTCAAGGAGACATTGGCAATTATTTTCACACTTGGTTATCTCGTGTGTCTTCAAAAATACCAAATATTTGTTTCAAATACCTTTCAGAGTTATTTCTGAATCCGATATACATTCTGAAAGATACAATTTCCTTAAATCCATGAGTGAAGTTCACAATGTGTTATAGTCATGTATTATTTCTTTTTATTTTTTCATAATTCTACTTAATAATTATTCATTTTTATTAATTATTTAATTAAGTGTGTGTGTTGAACCATTGTTGTGCGAAGTATTCCTCTCCATTCTAGGCACAAATCGGTGGTCAGCTCAATGTAACGTCTTGTTTAAAGGACATTAGAAGTGACGTTTTAAAATATTCATCTCCACCCTAACATGTCCAATATTGCAGTGGTATACTTTGTTTTCTCGTAACCTCGGCCTAAGTTCAAATCCCGCATTGAGAACTTTTTCTTGCTTAAATGGTCCCCGATTCATTCACGAGTCCACACCAAAATTCTTGTAAGAGAAAATGTCAAATTGCTACATGGATAGACATGTGGTACAGTGAAAGACAGGACCTGAGTACCCGCAATGACCTGTCCTGCATGTTCTTGGAATAAGAAAAATAAAAAGTCTAATAATTGGTTGGTAACATATAAAGGTATCAATAGAGGGTACCTCTCCCTTTAAAATGTATTAAAACAACGTATATTGTTTGACACCCCAGTAGAGAACACAAAGGTTGCAATAAGGAAGGTGCCACAATACAAGCATTGGAAAATTGAGTCAAAAGTCAATTCTGGTTACCACTTCGCGTTCTGTACCGAGGTAAAAAACAAAGCGAGTTATTTTACAACATTTTAAAAAGGAGAGGTGTCTTTTTTTGGTAAACGACTTTACGCTATGCATACAAGTATTAATAAAGATATATTTTGTTGTTACTTTACAAACAGGATAAAATATTGTTTAATTTGTTGTTGCAATTAGCAAATAAAATTTTAGAGCCAATTATTCAATGAACTTTCCAAAGTTTGGAGACCACCTAAATAGCCTGTTAAACTTGGCTACCCAATCCCTCTCCTAGATTCTATCGTCCTAAAATCCAGCAGAAATACCTTTTTTACCTCTTATTTGTTTTGGGAAGAGTCCCCCGAGAAATATGGCGAGAATTTGTAAAAAAAAAGGGAAAAATGCAAGTCTCATATGGCCAAACCTTGTAGCTTACTCTCCGGCAATCAAAACTATTCGGCTGCCTTTTTTTTAGATTGTTCTCTTTTCTGTATTTCCCTTCTCGCCCCAGATTTATTCCAACTTTATATTACACCCGCATTTCCTGCAGACTTTTTAACACTGCTGATAAAATAAGCTTGGCTTTCAACATTCTGTTCTACATAAATGTTTCAACTATACACAAATGTTTATTTTCTTCTTATGTTATAAAATATTCGTTTATAACGTTTTTCTTTTAACAAAAGATAATTTTAGGTAAATTATTGTTTCAATATTTTATTCTATACTTCAATTTTATTTTTAGTTTGTTTAATGGAATTTTAAAAACACATATTAATAACAAAATGTTTGTATACACCACACATGTTAAAATATGTATATTTTAAAATAGTCGTCTGCTATCTGTTTGAACCAAATATTTTGAATAATTATCAAACTTATAATTTAAACATTATGCTTCAGCGCGCCATCTGGTTTTGTAAATATAAACTATTTGCGGCGCGTATATTTCTTTTTAAAATAAAGACGATTTTTTTTACTGCCATTATCTTCAATGAAAAACATCATGAGGGTGTCTTGAATTATCAGTATTATCATTTCAAAAGTAGAAACGTATTATATGTTTAAAAAACTGGGGATAAACAGAACCCATCGATGGATCAGCCGACCTTAAGAGTTATAATTTGAAGATTATACACTAGGTACACATCAAAGTGAGGAAACCTTGCACCCATTACTGACTGTATACACTTAATCTTTAAATCGAGAATGCTTTTTTCTAAGAAAGTCTTAGTCTGTAAATTGGAAGAATTCCCCAACACACACCTGTAATCCAACTGTAGTTATTACAGGACTATTTTAGATGGTTAGAATTTTAGCGATTGTGTCTTTATAGCTTGTATTTTTGAGTCACATATATGTGTTCGTGGAAATGACAAATCAGACAAATGAAGGCCTATGGAATGATATTGGGATCGAGGAATGCCAGCTACTTACTATTACACTATGGAATCAACGTTAGGTTGAAGGCGGATTATATTTTCATAAGGACTTACTTCCAAATCTTTTAAAAAGACGCTAACCGAAATATATTGGGGGAGGTTGTATTATTAGGGGGAACCTTGCTTATATTATTCATCTTCTGATAGTGGTGGTAGAAATTCTTATTTCGCCTTTTTAAAACCTAGCCAGCGCTAGTTGGACACCATACAATATCTAGGTTCAGTCACGTGGATGACATTCTCTAGATAATCGATGATATTGGTGGATAACCATGATCATGATCGACAGATCGTGAAGAGGGCGCCGATCCATTTCTAGAGGATTCTATAGAATCATTGTGGCATAAAGAGCGTTGCGTCGTGTAGTTTTTCCTGCACGAATGATATAAATGATATACAACATGAATGAAATACCATTTTACATTAATATTACCGCTAATATATGCGCAATACGAGATGTTTCATTACCTCTTGTCCAAAACCATATTAACTAAACGATAATACAGGGTGTGTGTATTTGGTAGATTGGGAATAACTTTGGCAGTCCATAAGACAAATACTACTTTAGATTAATAAAAATTCGCTTTTTTTATTCCGTGGCCATATCTATGTAAAATGTAACAGTACATGTATGTGCGGTGTAGTGATGAACAATAATCGAGAATTCGAAAATCGAGAAGCCATCATCGTTGCTCTGCGAGCAGGATAGAGGCTCAAAGAGATTGTGAACTTTTTTAAGTTGCCCAAATTAACTGTTTATCTGGTCAAAAAGCAGTAATATAGAGGGAATTTTTGCAAGGAAATAGCACACGCGTCAATCGGACAGGGTAAGAGGCGAAGAATTTGTCAATAATGTCAAGGAGGAGATTGATGAAAACCATTGGGGAGAGCATGAAGGCCATAGCCAAGAAGAAAAATGAACGTTAGGTCTATAGCAATTATCAGAACTATCTTTGAATACCTTGGTCTCAAGTCCTATGCCCTTCGGAAAAAAGCAGTTGCTGACTGGGAAATGAAAGATAACAAAAATGAAAGGCGGCTGCCTTTCGTTTAATAAACGATTAATTGATATTTATTCCGACGGATGGTGCAAGCCATCAGCAACATTGCATTGCACGATCAGGAGACGCCTTTATCTTTAAAAAATGCAATGTTCGGTTTTTATGTTAGCTGATAGGTGACTGAACCTTTAATTGTTCAATCATTGTGATTGTGAATAAACTTCTATTAAAGTGAAAATTTATGTTTACGTATAACTGAAAAATGTGCATACGCATAGTATGAGGAGTAGTAGCAAGAAATTAATTTCGAATAGTATGATTAAGATCGTTTTCCCTCGTATTCCAAATTTAAATAAATAATTTGTTGTTGGCACAATTAAACCGAACTTAAAACCAGTACTAACACTTTAAAATGTATCAGATATTCTATTTAACCATTTAATACACCATGATAAATAATCACTAGTTCATGTTAATGCTTATGTAAATTTAAAACAAATTCAATAATTTTTAGATGAAGATTAAATTCAATGCCTTTTGTAGATATATTTTTAATTATATAGCAACAAATATCTTTTAAGAAACTGATCATTTATATTATTCTTCTTGTACATATTGCCAGACACTTCTTTCTTTTGTACACAGGTCTTTTCTCGTTTTTTTTCTCTCTTTCCCTTTGTTAACATCATATGACTATTCTATTCACGGCCTAAAATTATTGTATATATATGTATAGACAAATGTAAAGGCATACATGTATGACAGCGCAAGTGTCCCTAGGGGGACATAGGGCTTTAAATTGAAATAAAATAAAAAAGATGGTTGAATGGTACGTGATTGGACTTTCTTGATATGTCAAGAAATAATTATATCTTAATTATGTAAAATGAAGAATATCAACAGATATTTTAAATATATTTCCGATTTATGGTAATAAGTCAATAGCAATCTTCATTTGCACTATGAGGAAGTGCACTTTCATTATATTCATATGTAAGAAAAAAATGTTAGTCCAAATAAAACAAAATTATTCTGTGTGTATCTTCTTACTACATGAAAATTATTTGAAAGTCTTGTATTCAATATTCATATTCAAATTAAAACCTATATATATTTATATATATATATATTTTTTGAAAATAGAGCAATCCATATTTAATTCATCAAATAATAAAAAGGCATATATTGGATTTAATAAAATATTTATTTTGCCCATATTTCGGCTGGCTGAACGCCAACCTTTATCCAGGCATTACATCTTTGTATACACAAACTCAGCGCCACATAGTGTTATAATATCACAGTTGAAATCTTTTCATGTAATATTGTTGCAATGTGCCGACGTATGGATGAACTCGCAGTCGTGTACGTGAGGCGAGTGTTGATGATCTTCCCACACGCGGACAACAAGAAGCAGAGGCAGGGCTAGATGTTAGCACCGAGAGTGATCGGGGACAGCCCACGGGACAGAGGTAGAGGCCATGACACAAACTTGGATGCTTATCACCGAGAAATGGAGAGAGAGACTGTGTGTGAGAGACAGGCTGAAGCGGACTGCCGAGAAAACCCCCCTAGAACATCTGCTGCTGACCCCCTGCCAAAATCTGTCCTGTTTACAGGGGTTGTCTATAAAGAGTCCCTGGGGGCCCCACATGGGCTGGGCGTTGCCATTTTCCTCCTCTCTCCCCAGCTGTCCCCAGCTGACCGCTCTTTGGATTTTTATTTAGACGTCACCATTTTAGTTTGAATACAAATAAGGGTGTATAGGTTATATTAATAAAGATATAGCATATATACAAAATATGGGGGTGTTAGTAAATAGAAAGTATCATTATTATACAGTTTAAAATATACTATATATATGTCATAATTTGTATATAATTGTATGCACCCCCGACCCACTATGCATGTACAATGTATGATTTTCAAAGATTTAATAAAGAATAAGGTAACTGGAGGAAAGGAAGTAGCAACAAGACATAGGAAGCCGGCTAAAAGCGGGCACAAGTATAAATAACTTGTACAATCAATACTTCCTGGCAAGCCCGGACGTATCTAGTATCCGCAGAAGTTATATTAGTATAGAGACGCCCAATATTTCCGGACAGGACCGGACGTATTTGATAACGCGGAAGTAAATAGAGTCGAACTAACACCCGATACTTCCTATCAGGCCGGGCATATCTTTCACCAAAGAAAGCCGCCGGTCCAATTAGGAAGGAATAACTAAATAGGTCAACCAATAGAAAAACGGACACGTTCCATCCTTCGACCAATGGGAAGGAAGACAACTCGTGGTGTTAAATCGAAAGACAAGAATTGTCAGTAGCGACTTGGCTCCCACCGAGTTCAGATCAGTAGTGCTTTGGCTCCCAAGGAGGTGACATCTGCTCTGGACCTCTCTCCCTCTGCTCATCCCGTGGCTAAGTACAATCACCACCATGTGATCAGATAATTAACAATCAAAACCCGCTCCGCTCTTCTCAAGCTTTCTTTCCTCCAACCCAGTTGCCTTTTATTTTCAAACCCCATCACGTGTCCTGATTATTCCTAACTGTATGCTTCAACTTCCACTCAAACGACTGCGTTTCAACCAATCCTCACCATTCAAATCGAACAACAAGAAATTCCGCAACGAAAATGTCACAGAACGGTTAAGTCGACAGGATTCTACAACAGTGTAATACATCAAATATTGCAGTGTAATAACTTTGGATATATTACATAGAGTCGACAGGATTCTACAACAGTGTAATACATCAAATATTGCAGTGTAATAACTTTGGATATATTACATAGAGTCGACAGGATAAAGAGATGGAATTAAATCAGGATCCCATAGGCGTAAAAACGGACAACCCTACGAAAGAAAGAGGGAAGAAACTGGCAACGAGCGAAGCGACAAAACACACCCTGGCGACAATAATTTTGCAGCTGACCGCCGCACTTCAAGGAGCAAGGTCCACTCAACTACAAACGACGTTCCGTAGCGCCACCCCCGGAGCAGCCCACACCCCCCGCCGACCGAAAGGCGAGATGAGCGCGGCAGCCGACGCACGTGCCACCACCCCAGGCAAGTGTCACCGAGACCGGACACCGACCACCGAGGAGTCATCCACCGCCATGCCGTACCCGTACCCCGCACTTGAAAGTAATCCGCACAAACCGGGACAGTGCAAACGATCCCGAAACGACATTCCAGTACCGGACTTCACTTCCACTTCGCGGACGGTGCAAGCAGTCCCAAAATCACCAGTCCCGAGTCCACAACAACCAAGTCAAGCCAGAGACACCCCAGCCGAGCAGACTTTTCGAGACTAAGGTAGGCACCCCCCCTATGGCGCCAAGAATTGACTTTGAACTCTTATCTAACCCTACCTACCCCTTTAACCATGTATCTAAACATGTACCAAATGAATGCAAGCACGGGCTAGACCAAAACCTGTCCCAAAGGACTCGTACAGCACACAAAGCTTTCACACATGGAAACCCTTGCCTGCATTCATTGCCCAAACCTCAAATATTTACATGCCACCATTCTAATCTCACACCACGCAACTTTTCATGCCCACAACATATAAAGCCACCACGACTTCAACCTACAATTCCAATAATGCCCAAAAAAGTGTCCGTACACCGACACAGCTCACCCACTTACCACGCAAATGTACCTCACAACATACACGCACCCATACGTCACCACGCAACAAACACGCACAACCCGCACAACAAACGCAACACGCGCGCCAAAAGACAACAACAACCAACAAGCGCATGCACAATCGTTAAGAATAATACAATCATCCCGTCTACACAAAACATAGAAAAAATTCACGCCACCAAACCACCACACAATCGAAAAACATTGCGATCTTTCCTAAAAGCTGTGAACGCCTATAAAGAGTTCATTCCGGACCACGCCCGCTTGCGGACGCCACTTGTCAACCTTCTAAAAAAGGATGTCGTGTGGGTCTGGAGTGACGAATGCCAGAAAGCGTTCACTAACCTGAAAGAAAGCCTTACCACACACCCCACATTATACCTTTACCAAGAAGGTCTGCCATGCCAGGTGTACTGTAACACCTCAACATTCGGCATTGCAGGCATTCTTAAACAAGTCTACCCTGATGGGAAGACATACCCAGTTCAACATTTCAGCCGCTCTCTGCGTGGTCACGAGCGAAATTATTCAGACTTGGAACTACAATGCCTAGCCATTGTGGAAAGTGTGGATAACTTCCGCGCCTGTCTAATGGGCAGAAAGTTTACAATACTTTCTGACCATCCTGCATTGCAGTGGTTGAAAGAGATCAAAGCCCCGTCAGGCAGATTGTTTCGATGGAGGTTAAGACTGTCAAGATACGAATATGAGGTCCGTAGCATAAATGGAGTACAACAATATGAAACGGGCGTTGTAACTCGTATCCCATTTTGTGGCTTTCTAGATGCGCCACTCATAAAGAGCCAACAGTCTTCTCCACCGGGAAAATCTCGCGTGACTATGGATCACAATAAACTGCGCACCGTCTCCCGAAAAGGAGTACTTAAAACTATAGTCCCAAGTTCACTTACAGCCAGACTTCTTAAGTCCGTACACACACAACACCACCACCCAAACATCTCCAAGATGACGAGACTCATCTCGTCACAATATTATTGGCAGAACATGACACAAGACATCGCAAAACAGGTAAAAACCTGCCCCACCTGCCGATTCGCTAGAAGAATCGATGAATACAACCAACCTTCACGTAAAAATACCGACACAGGACCTCACACAATATTAGAAATTATTTCACCAAATGTGGTCCGCATAGATCGACCAAATCAACCACTTCAAAGAGACACTGACACAATCCACGTCAACAAACTTAAGCTGTATACAGAAAAAATCCGTTATATATCACCACCCGCCGTTAGCACATATCACATAAAGCACAACCCCAATTACACGTTCCCTTTCAAACATTTAACACCCGAATTATTCCCAACAGAGTCATTAAGGTTCAAACCCACCAGCAGCGAACCTTTCAGGCATTTAGACCCTGCCATTTTTGCAACAAGGCGATTTGCATCACTCTTCCCCGATGTTAAAAACTGCAAACCTGACAACCAGTTCAATCATATCACACCAGTCCCTAAAGATATCAAACAGTGCGAAATTGAACGACCAACAATATATATGATTCGAACAAATATTTCAGAGTCCCCATTTACAAAAATATGGGAGAACATGGGGCAATACCCTATCTTTCATCTGATTTTCATCCTTTGTATGTTAGTTCTACCATACAAATGTATCCCAATTTTATTCATTAATTACTTGTTTATCTATACCATGCCCGCTCATACAATTTTCGAACTACAAGAGGCAGTTTTTAATTTTGGACAAGCATTTATAAAACTTCTCATAATTTTAGGGAACATTTTTGCAGAAAATCTAAATAGATTCCGAGGAGATAGAAGTAACTGAAAGATGACCAACCAATGTCGGAGAAGTCATACTCCAAAAACAAGACCCGAGCCGCACCCCAAAATAAATAAGCGGAAGGAAGTGAGAATTTTGAGACGCCGCGACAGGAAGCGTAGTTCCGCGGCGATAAATTCGGCCTATGCAAACAGAAAGGAGCGCCTCGTTTCCGATCTCCAATTACTTCGGACCCCTCTTCTGGCCAACACGTAAAATTAGGTCACCGCTTTTCCCCGCACAGATTCCTCTCTCTATGCCACCGATTTTGGATTCCAATTCAAGCCTGCGCATCGACTTTTACAATGTCAATCAAATCGACTGTCATTCGAAAATCAAACAAGGTACACGCACACACATTTCTTACACAACAGACTTCTAACATTTTCCACAACACACACAAAGACAAAAAATTTATAGGGCATAATTGAGCAATTAAAACATTTATAGGGCATGTAGATATACAAAAGGGTTCAAACCAATACACCTTATTTTCATATTAATCATTTTCATTATTTTCTCTCAATTAAAAATGTAAATATTTAATCAATTTATCAATTTATTCAACTTATTATCACTTTTAATCATTAATTATCATTTTTTTACCAATTAGTTTATATTATCATAGTTTCAAATCAACGAAAACTCATTGGTTTTCTTTTAAAATTGGATATTATATTTTATTTTGATTTACAAAAACATTCTTTTTTTTTCTATTTCTTTTTTTCCACCATGCAACAAAACATTTATTTTTTTTTCCACCATACAACAAAACATTTTCTTTTTCCACCATGCAACCAAGCATTCACTTTGATTTCTTCCAACCTTTTATTTTTATTTTTATTTTACTTTGATTTCTTCAAAAGACCTAATAAAATTCCCTCGATTTCCATTTCCAATTTCGAGCAAGAATATGGTTAGGCATTTTTATTATTTTTTTTCCAACATGCAACCAAGCACTCACTTTGATTTCTTCCAACTTTTTATTTTTATTTTTTGATTTCTCAAAAGACCTAATAAAAATCCCTCGATTTCCATTCCCAATTTCGAGCAGAAATATAATTAGGCATTTCTTTTTACCATGCAACAAGCACTTTTCTTTTTTCACCATGCAACAAAACATTTTTTTTTTCCTCACCATGCAACCAAACCTTTACTTTGATTTCGTCCAACTTTTTATTTTTATATTATTTTTGATTTCTCAAAAGCCCTAATAGAACTCCCTCGGTTTTTTTTTCCAATTTCGAGTAGAAATTAGTTAGGCGCATTTTCTTTTCATTTTAATCCACTATGTACCATAGCATTCATTTTGATTTCTTACAATTAAAAAATTTTTGATTTCTATTAATTACACTCAACCTATATCATCAACACCATTCTATTTTATCTCTTATATCACCACCAATGCTTGTATATAACCTCTCAATACCCACAACTAATTTTCCCACAAAATTATTTTTCACTTTACAGAATTCTCTCAGGCTAACCCCTTCTTGAATTCTTCACATGTAGGGGGCGCATCTGTCATAATTTGTATATAATTGTATGCACCCCCGACCCACTATGCATGTACAATGTATGATTTTCAAAGATTTAATAAAGAATAAGGTAACTGGAGGAAAGGAAGTAGCAACAAGACATAGGAAGCCGGCTAAAAGCGGGCACAAGTATAAATAACTTGTACAATCAATACTTCCTGGCAAGCCCGGACGTATCTAGTATCCGCAGAAGTTATATTAGTATAGAGACGCCCAATATTTCCGGACAGGACCGGACGTATTTGATAACGCGGAAGTAAATAGAGTCGAACTAACACCCGATACTTCCTATCAGGCCGGGCATATCTTTCACCAAAGAAAGCCGCCGGTCCAATTAGGAAGGAATAACTAAATAGGTCAACCAATAGAAAAACGGACACGTTCCATCCTTCGACCAATGGGAAGGAAGACAACTCGTGGTGTTAAATCGAAAGACAAGAATTGTCAGTAGCGACTTGGCTCCCACCGAGTTCAGATCAGTAGTGCTTTGGCTCCCAAGGAGGTGACATCTGCTCTGGACCTCTCTCCCTCTGCTCATCCCGTGGCTAAGTACAATCACCACCATGTGATCAGATAATTAACAATCAAAACCCGCTCCGCTCTTCTCAAGCTTTCTTTCCTCCAACCCAGTTGCCTTTTATTTTCAAACCCCATCACGTGTCCTGATTATTCCTAACTGTATGCTTCAACTTCCACTCAAACGACTGCGTTTCAACCAATCCTCACCATTCAAATCGAACAACAAGAAATTCCGCAACGAAAATGTCACAGAACGGTTAAGTCGACAGGATTCTAAAACAGTGTAATACATCAAATATTGCAGTGTAATAACTTTGGATATATTACATAGAGTCGACAGGATTCTACAACAGTGTAATACATCAAATATTGCAGTGTAATAACTTTGGATATATTACATATATATATGGTAATTTAAACCAACAACCCCATATTGTATATAACTTATAACAAGATTTTAATGTTGTATATTAGAAACACATCTGTAAATGATTATACGCATGATTGACATGTGTCAATACATCATCATATGTATTGTACTTTGTACAAACTGAGGATAAATAAATAAAACTCTGTAATAGATTAAGAGTTGAGCTGAAGCAAGAGATAGAAGTCATAACGTCTAAATTCGAGATAGATGGAAGTCACAAAACAATATCTAAAGATAGATTGGAAACTGTCAGGACGGCGCCAGTTTAGAATTTCACCAGTCGATCCACACTCTTCACATCTGGTGAAATGCAATACTCCCTTTCTCAGAAAAGGTATATAAAGCCTTCGTCCTAGCCAAAAATACGGTTACTTCACCATCTGCGTGAGCCCTCGTCGGTTGTACCCCAGGTCCACCTCATCCACCATGTAGACCAGTAAGAACTCTTCTATCTCCATCTTTCGCTCCTAGCTCAACTTTTATCTGTTCACGGAACTTTTTTAGTGCAACTGTGACTTCGTTTTTTGTATGGACATTCCCAAGCTTTCTACTCTGCCTCGACCACGACTGCCTGTACTTTGTGAGAAATGCTAAAGGTCTTCCAAGGTGCAGAGAGGTACTGGAAAACTCCCCATCCTGACTGTTCCTCTCGGTCAACACAGTATAGCGAGAGTTGACAGGGACTCACACCATAATTCAAGTCGAATGGATACCTCACCAAATTTTTACTCGACAGGATTCTACAAGAGTTTACAGAACTTCATCACATATATATACTCTATTCATTTTTATTTAAATAGAGTACGCGCGCGCGAAAAGTTTCAGAATTTATTCCAAAGATCCAAAGATCCATATCTTTTATCAATGACACTATAATATTAAAATACTGAATTTCATAAATGTTTTATTTATTTACAATATATAATCACATGTATAAATTGAGAATTATTGCAAAATCCTTCTTTAATCATCAACTATACATTTAGCTTTCTTTCAAATGTCTGCCTCTTCATATACTAGTTGGCTATAGAATGGGTCACAAAACTCGGAATAAACATTGTCTCAATTAAATACATATTAATTAAGGTAGAAATTATTTACTCAGAAATATATTATACCAAATATGAAGCCTTATTTTTTATCCAGGTAATAGAGACTTTCTTAAAAGTGAATTTTTACAAATAATATTTTCTCTTCAAAGAAATATTCTACAAATATTTTTATAGTTAATATATATGAAAGGTTTTACCTCATATATAAAAAGATAAAATATCTAAGAAATACATTTTAAGTTCTATAAATGATCTGAAGTTTAAAACATACGGAAATATTTCCCCTTTTACTATTTCATAAATGAATACTTTCCCCGTGTGTGTGACTAAATAATATTCTACCGAGAATTTTATATTTCTAAAAAAAAAAATAGATTTTTTGCATTCCAAATAGCGAGTTTGGGGTTTAATTCAAAAAGAAGTTCTGTTCAATACCGCCAGAAGGCGTCCTCCGCTCGGGGCCTCCCAACCACAAAACCTCACCTTTTATTTCGCCAATGTTTGGAAGTAAATTCAGGCGGCACAGGTCAAATTATTAAATTCATCGATGTTTGGCTTAGCAATTGAGGCCTTCGTCACAAGCCTTCTCTAACTTTACACTTTAAATATTGCAAATAAAGGCTTATTTTTCCTTTCTCTATTCTACAAATTTATTCTTTGACAAAATCATATTCGGTTTTAAAATATGTAAAATAGATTTCAGAGAGAGAGAGAGAGAGCATATAAATATATCTAAACTTGTATTTATAAATTCGGCGTGTTATAATTGGCTAGAAGTTGTACTTCCCTGATGAGGGGCATGTTGGCCTGAAAGATCGAGAAATAAAAAAATGTAAAAGAAACCTAGTCCTAGATTCCTTATTGATTTTGTCGAAGTGTAGAGGAAGGGAAGGATCTTCATTATAAATGTATTCTTATATAGTATTTCCATATATCATGAACAAAACTTAAGGAATTATAATATACTAGACGAATGGCCCGGGCAACGCCCGGGTTTTACCAGAGTGCGAGTGTCCTCTCATGGAGGTTCTACTGTATTGGTGAAGAAAACTGTCCTTTATAGAGAGGTGTCCTCTAGCGTGAGTGTCCTCTCATGGAGGTTCTACTGTATTGGTGAAGAAACCTGTTCTTTATAGAGAGGTGTCCTCTAGCGTGAGTGTCCTCTCATGGAGGTTCTACTGTATTGGTGAAGAAAACTGTCTTTTATAGAGAGGTGTCCTCTAGCGTGAGTGTCCTCTCATGGAGGTTCTACTGTATTGGTGAAGAAAACTGTCCTTTATAGAGAGGTGTTCGATTTCCATCCCTTGTCTATTTTTTTCAAAGAAACAGAAGCAATTTTGTTCACACTTGGTTATTTCGTGTGTCTTTAATAGAGGTCTTTGTGTATTTTTCAGAGTTATTTTTCTGAAAACCGATGCACATACTAAAGTAAAACTTCCTTAGGTTTTCTCCATCAGTGTTTATATATGGTATGAAATTAAAATTTTATGTTATTTAAAAAAATTCTAGAACAAACTCTGTGAAGTCGACTGCCAGATGGCGCTTCTTTACACTACATGAATCGATTGTTGTTTTATTTTGGGCGGCACATTTTGTAAATATGTAAAATTCCAAGTTGATGCACGCCTCGGCGCAGGTAACTTCATTACTTTTGTTGTTGAGGAAACTAGGAAGATGGTAGATATCAGATTCAACTCAGTACTGCTCTTACTTCAGCTAAGAAAATAAACTAAATTGAAATATCAAGTGGTTGTCGCAATACACCACTGACCCCTGCGACTACCTTTTATATTATATCAGATAAGAAAGACATACCATTATTTTTATGACGATTTTCACAGAAATTTCAAAATATTTTCAGCGTCCCATTGTGGGAAACAATAAAGATTCAAACTTTTTTTTGTTTCACTTGAAATAATCAAGATTTCTATAACAAACATTCGCTGAAAACGTTCCTTTCAAATTGATAATAATTTCATTTAAAAGTGGATCAAGTCAAATTTCTAAACGCCTTACCGAAATATAAATTAGGTTAGATGGCTTATATGTTCTTTAAATATAAAATTTACTCAGAGATATATTTATAATACAAAATATTGAGCTTCATGAGTGATAGCAAAATCATTTTTCTCATCCTGATCAATGTTGAACGCATGAGATGTCCTCCGATATTTACTGCCTGCTAAATACCTATGTATTCCCTTGCCAATCAATTTACTAACCGTTTATACGAGGAATATATAATAAACATGGGGGTTTTAATATTTAGCTTCATATTAACCCATAGGAAAGATTTGAGCTTAACATTTGGTGGCCCAAGACCTATCTACGAAGTGAAAACTTGGCTATTGTCGTTACTACGTAGACCTCGTTGAGAGCGGAATCTACCGGCATAGATGCTGTAGTTAGGAGAAGGAGACGAACCAGCTATGCAGGTTAGCGGCCTGAATGCCCAAAAAAAAGTTGGCGGATCATTAAAAATAAGGGAGCGTCCATCGCGAGATGAAAGTTTTAATAAATCATTGTTCGAAACAAAGTTTGAAATGTTGTCTCACCGCCGACTGGTCACTTTTGAGTTGACGAATAATTCATTTGTTGTCCTCATTCATTGGAAAAACCGAGTAATTTTAAACCCCAAATATTTTAGTCTCGAAAGTAGAAGTTGGTGCTAGGGATACAAATAACATTTGCCGCATTCCGTAAATATGAAAATCAAAAGTTGAAATACGAGATCAAAATATCGACACAGAATATTGGATGTATCATCGTAGAGAATAGAAGCTTATTGTTAAGAACAAATAATCATATAATCATTCATATATATTATATAAATACATGTATATATGTCGTACCACAAGCAACAGCAGTCGGGGTTCTAGCGGTTGAGGCGTCAGATATTTGCACAAAGGACAAGGCAGGATGGATGGCATCTAAGAGTGGCCGGCAATGATATATTTCCAGTGATATATGCCGTCCACGAACTGGCTGAATTAAAAACATGTTTTTCCGTCGCCCTAGGTCTTGGGAGAGGCCACATAAAAATCTAGCAAGTTCCATCGCCAAATTTAGCAATGTCGAGTTTGATTTGATTGAAACCTCGCCGATGTGGCAGGCAGTACTCTTTATGAATTTTTATTGTGCTATTTTAATATATTATCATCGCCAAGTTAGCATCTATATATATGTTCGTTTTGGGCTATTATATACTAATTATAATTATTTTAAATGACATTTTAAGGAGTATTGAAACTTATGGCTTGATATTTTATTATAGTAAATTATGTAAATAAAGATATATGAAATTAAATATAATAATTACAAGTGAAAATGATCCAAGCTTTGAAATAATACAAGATACATTTTAAAATCTATTTACACAGGTTGCATATCAATCAAAACCTATGTGGAATCTATTAGATGTAAGTTATATATGTTGTAACCCTGAGTACGCCGACGTGTGAATAAATTGACAGTCGAGTCGTGAGGCGAAGTGTTGATGTTCTTCCCGTACGTAAACAGCAAGAAGCAGAGGCAGGGCTAGATGTTAGCACCGAGCGGGTCGGAGACAGCCCACGGGACAGAGGTGAAGGCCATGACACAAATATGGATGCCTAACACCGAGACAAGGAGAGAGAGCCAGAAGCGGCCTGCGTAGATGGACACACTGTATCACTCACTGAGCTGACACTGCCGTGTTGATCCCGGGAGGGGTCGCCTATAAAACCCCGAAAGGGAGCCCTTCCTGGACGTTTCATATCCTTTGTCTTTGCCCCAGACCACTCTTTTGTTGTTTTTATTTTGACGTCATCATTTTGAGTTTGAATACAAATAATATGATACAGGTTATATTAATAAAGATATTGCATATCATACAAAATATGAGGAGTTGCAGCAAATAGGAGCAGTAAACATTTTAATAAGAGCGTATGATCTTAAACTATTGGGGCTCTAAATAATTAGAAGATATGTGAAATATACTAACAGTGTGTTATCATATTACAATTTAAAATATACTACATATATATATTAATTTTGTGTGTTACGACATACTTTATACATATATAGCATATATTAATTTTTAAAATATAAACCAATAATTACAATAAAATAATTATAATATTAACATATGAGTAATTAAAATTTAAAATATTATTTGATACGATTATATGACAATTGTTTTTATCACACAGAGCGTGATTACGGGCAGCAAAATAAAAATAACTCAGAAAAAAGATTGGCAGCATGCTTTTTGAAATTATAAAAAAAGTAATAAACAAACTTAAAAACACAGCAGCCTAACTTTATCTGAGTTTAATAGGCGCTTTATTGAATATAATTTTATCAAATATCCTCGAGATGTTTTCTCTTATAGATATATATCAAAGTATTATACCTAAATGTATTGTTGGCATATAATCCATTTCATATATGTCTCAATATAAAATAGCTAAAACTATACACAATAGGTTTCTTTATTACAAAATACCGCGATATTTCGAACTCTCGCTCTTCAACGGACGTAGTATTTAAATATTGTAGCAAAGTATTTATTATTTTATTAACAGAGTATAATTTTTTATGTTTATATTTTTCTACTCTGTAAACTTCCCTCATTGCTTATCTTTTGTTCATCATTCATAATTTGGTCTTGCCTCAAATAAATTGCCGTGTCATCCTGAAATTTGTCTTTCATAATTTTTCACGTGGGAATATTTTTATAAAAGTATATCGCAATTTTCTTAATTCTGAATATGTCTCAATATGTAAAATAACTAAAGGGCGAATATTTAGTACAAAATCCATTCAAAAAGTGATTGATTTCGGAAAAGGTTTTACATTATTTTATTTAACAAAAATTATTCGTATTTAGTCTTGTTGCTCATTATCATATTTTGATTATTTTACAATTATAATATTTGAATTATTGTTAAAATTAATATGTTTCAGCAACCCTGTGAAGAAAAGGATTACGTGTAGCCCTCATGTATACGTTCTAATTTTCCAATTCTTAATATTCTCTAATAAAAACTCGGTTCCTAATTTGTCAAAGATAATAAATGAATATAATCAGTAGTATTGTATAAACTACACAATAACAGATTATGAGAACGAAGTATAAATAATACCAAAGTAATATCAAGACCAAAAATAACGTTCTGTTCAGTAAATACAGTTCTTTAAATATCTTTGAATGAGCGCAAATAACTCGAATTTTCCAATTTTAACTGAAAATATTTCCAACAGTAGGGAATTTAGAATTAATCTATTGTTAGAAGAAAAACAAATACATCTAACATTAGAGAAGGAATTAATGATTTTGGTGAAGACATAAAGATAGTGTGTTATTTGTAATTAAAGGTACAAAGACAAAATCTACGTTTGTTCAATGTTTAACTGATAAACATCTAAACATAATTAAAGATGCAAAAACAGCAAATATTTTTGTATAAAAGCGCTCTAAATATATTTAAAAGAAGAATCGTGTTTACAAAATTAACACTAAATATAAATTTGTTGACTTTAAAATGCAAACATAATGAAAAATTAGAGAACCATTTTCTTAAATTTGATTCTATAATTCACGAATTTGATAATATAGTTTTCAAAATGGATGAATCTGACAAAATATATCATCTGTTGTTGTCATTGAATGAAGAATATGAAAATGTAATCACGGCAATAGAAACAATAAACACGGAAATAACAATGGAATTTGTTATGGCTAGATTGCTGGATAAAGAACTCAAAAAAGAAACAAGTGGAACCAAGGAATGAAGAAATGGCATTTGGATCATTCATATTTACATGGTATAATTATGGTAAGAAATGTCATAAGGCTACAGAGTGTAGAAGTAAAAAGAACAATTTCAAAATATAAAAGAACCAAATACAAAAATAAGCAAATGAAAGGAAACGTCAAAGCCCTTAGATGTCTACCACAACGAAGAGCATCAGCATCCATTTCTAATTTATGAGTTATCCTTCAATCTCTTAAATTTCACATGACAGAATACACATGTAGCGGTACTCCATTTTTATATGTAGTTACATATTTTCGAATAAATGAATGCGTGTTTAATCTTTCGTGTTCAAATTTAATATCGGAAGGCAAATTAATATTATAAAGTTAGTTTACAAACAATGGTAGTGTATTAAACTGGTTGGAAATCGCTATTACAAACACTTACTTGAGCTACTTTCATCTTGGTCAGAAGTCCGAGAAGCGATACTTGTATATGCAGGAAGTTCCTTTCAATGGGATATTCTCAAGTAATATATTCAATCTTTTTAGCTCGCTTCAACACCTGCTGTTTGAAAAAAGGGGAAAGTATACCTTTATTTAAGAAGCGATGGTAGTTTCACAAGTATTTAAACACTTTCACAATATTTTAACATTAATTAATATTAAAAATAATATTTTATGCTATTTACCTAAATCTTTACTCTTGATCCATTTATATATATGAAAAAATGAATAAACAAATTTTTAAAATGTGCATATAGCTCAAATAGGTGCAAGGTCTCAAAAAAAAAAAAAAGAAAGAAAAGGGTGCGGGTATTTTTAAACTAAGACAACATTTAGGCATTTTGTAACATGCGGCTTCATAATTTGGTGTCAGAAAAAAAGACGTTGTTACCAAAATTCCGACCCTTTAGTAATATGTTAGAATACATTTGCAAATTGTATCAGTCATTTTCTAGCATCTCTCTCCAAAAAGGGAGGTTTTATGGTGCGGGAGTGGGCAAGATCACCATATAAGTGGCCCGGTCCATCCATCGTGGTTTCTGTGATAGGGGCGGGCATAAGACTTCCCTAGAGAGGCTCGGCGCATTAGAGGCCCACGTGATACCATTCCAGCTAATTGCTCCTTTGTCACCGCACCGCTGATGGCACCCAGACGTTTGCCGCCCGCCTCGATGTACTTACACGGAACATTGGCTTCTTTTAACCACAGCAGCTACCTCTCTTTGTCTATAACATGTTTATTAAGATAAATTTCCTGGACACTTTGACCATCTGGAATGCCTAATATTAATAATCTTGCCGAAACCTTATTTTTTAATTATTTATTTCCCAGAAATAATAATCAGGACAATTTCTGGAGGTGAAATGTTTCTCGATTTTACGCCCAGAAGCTTACAATTTTGTTTTCAACCAAAAAACATTCTACTTTTTAATTTAGTATTTTTTTTAAATAAAGAAAAGTAATGTTGACCAACTCTTGGATAGTTTAGAATTTCCTTCGAAAAGTTCTCTATATCATCCATTTAATACATGCTGCGCAATTTGCATTATTTTTGTTTATTACAGAGAAATAATTTATATCTTCTCACTTAGTATTATTTCTAATTGTATTTTGGAATCAGGTTCTTAAATTAAGATAAAGACATTTTATAAACGTACAATTAAAACTTGCTGACAGCTTATGCTATCGTTCGCAATAAATATCAACTAATGGTTGAATTATTCCAGATTTGTCCAAATTCTTTCTTTATTATCAATAAAGCCAATCTCATGTCTGCGTTTCAGGTTGTTAGCCCTCATCAGCGTGGTGCAAGCTGTACCTCATTCACCAGGCATTCAAGGTCATAAGTGCGTGAGAACACCAATCTATATAAAATAATTCAAAAGAGAAATTGTACTGAAACCAAGTATATAATTAAGATTTTTTTGTCGTTTCGGCATATATTGCACTACGCTGATGAGGGCCAACAGCGTGAAACGCGCAGTTGGCCAACAAAATCTTGAGAAAACATAACATTCCAAGTTGTAATTCCAGCCCTGATAGTTTGTCGATCCTTCTTGCTCTAGATGAAATAAAGCTAATTGAAAAGAACTCAAACTTTTCAATAGCCGCTTCAACTCTGAAACACAAATCCCAAATAATTTCGGAAAAGCCTTGAATCCTTATTAAAGACTTCAGAACCTTTCGAAGACATAATGAAATTCATCCATTTGCAAACAGAATATGACTTACCATATTTAATACAAGTAAGATTTTAATTATTTCATACAAGTAATATCTTGTAAGAATAACAAAGGAGAGAGAGCTCAAACAAGTACAACAAGAATATGGTGATAGTGGTAACATATTCCAAGACAAACAGACTCGTATATAAGGGGGCAATCGGCATTAATTTCCTGTTAATTCCATTTGAGGAAGCGAGGCTGTACGCTCAATGCTTGAAATGCCTCAGCTTTAGACAAAGGCCAAATCATACGAGGAGGACACTGCTCCCATGACAGCCGAAAAAAAAAAATTGTGCTTGTCCAACAATGTCCTGCTTCAATTGCGAAAACAAAAACCTGCCTCATACTCATTAGCCATTCTCTCCGTCCTACCCGATAATTCAAAAGAGAATATAAAGTCTAAAACCTATGGTTAACTATGCCTGGAATTTCGATCATAATTTACAGTAAACGCGAATATAAGTCCCAATATAATGTCTCTGTGGCAGGTTCTACCAACAAATCCTCTAGATAAGGTATGTGTTTCAGAGAACGGACGTATATTTTATCAAGCTACAAGTGAATATTTCAAACTAATTAAGAAGATACTTGCAATCGGAATTAAGAACTCCTTAATTCATTCGCTCCTCAACAAAGTCACAGACCATCTGGTGGGAATGGATTTTACTATAGCGACACACTCTATTAGGAAGGTAAGGTGAACTGTTCTCAGCCTGACAATGAAAGATTCTGATTTTCAGTTCAAAAAATATTTTCGACATAATATCTTTTGTCTTAGTCTAGCGTTTATGCAATATCAGTATATTCCCTCCCGGAAATTAGAGTGTGGAAGGCTGCTAAATCATTCATCTACAGGTTTCTGAACTTCTTCGTTGAGCGCGAAGCGCTTTCCAGAAACAGATTTATTTTGGTGTGAGAAGAGATTGACGTCTGAGCGTGCCAAATTAAGAGAATAAGGGAGATGGCCCCGCAAATCGTGCCTCAAATCCTGCAGATTTTCCATTGCCAATACACTTTTGTGAAAATTTGTCCTGGTAAAAGAGACGATATTTTCTTAATTTAGCGAATTTTTCCATCCAGCTGGTCAAAAATGTTAGAGGTATATCCCTCCATAATGACTCTGAATTTTTAAGATATCAATTAACTTTATCAACTTGATGTACATAGTAGTAAAGTTAATAAGCAAAGCGAGTTTGTTCCACTGCTAGGTATCTGATGCAGGGCAATCTTCCATATATAAATCCATTTATGTTTATTAAGGTTACAGCGTTAATATTTTGTTGTTGTCAAGTAAAATTCACTATAATGAATTCCGCATTATAGCTTTATTCTGTTTGTTTTATTTTCAAACAATTAAATGATTCAAATAATTATTCCTGTGTTTCTTCTTTATTTCAATGTATTATACATTTAGTTTATATATTATATTGGGAGGTATCCCACTTTGATATTCTACAGGAAGCTGTTATCTAATCCCTGATAGCTTCCCTGGCCTGAATTTGGGGAAACTGTGACATCATAGAGGTCCCAGGATCATACCACAACAACGTTCTTCAGATTTGATCAAATGACGCTATAGGGAGAATTTGGATACAATTTGATATTATTCTGGATTGAATGACATTGAGGAAATAAAATAATTGATCGCAGTGAGTGAATTTCCTAATATTATTAAGACAAATGTCTATATATTCAGCTAGGTAGTCGAAGAGTGAAATAATATATCGGAGCCTGCTGAACGTAGATTGCTCCCTCCAGATGCAGAGCAAATGAAGATGGACGACGGCTAATGATCCCCCGACATTACCGAGGAAATAACAAAGAATTGATTAGCCATAACTATTGATTTAACGGGATTTCAACCGGCAAAATATGCGGTGTAATGAACCTCGTAGTCATCCCCTGTTCACCGCACTCAACTACCTCCTTTTGAAGAGAGAGCCTTGTGTCCGATCACATCGTTCAAATTCTGTATTCTGTTCATGAAAAATTGTTGTTTCTTCCTATTCAATAAATAATTTTATAATTATTACAATTCAGTTTGAACTCAAATTCTCTAAGGCATATTTCCTCTTTATTAGGGGGGTTGCACGTAGTGAATAGATGAGAGAAGACAAGATGAATCAAGATAATTATTGCAATTAAAACAACCGCGAGAACGTTCAAATAAATGATCCTAGTGTGATTCAACAAAAATATTAATGAAAGAGATACAAAATATATAGGATGTAAAAATATTCTATTACATATATATACCCTCCTCACTTTTGAATCTATGATTCAAAACTCAAAATCTTGTTTCTTCTCAAAAGGATCTGAGGCATTTCTAACAAGAATTCCATTGGAGTCCTGAGAGTTGTCCCCAGTAGCTTTGATTTCCATCTACATGACGGGATTCTCTGTCGTTGTGATGTCAATAGATGTCTTTGTGGCAAGTCTTTGCCACGTGAAGTCCTTGTGACGTCAGGTTTATGGAGTACCCAACATTTGTAACCTGCTCCTCAATATTCAGCTCTTCTTTCTTCTTTACTCTATCCAGATTATAAAACCAAATGTTGCGTGGTAATGGTGATTTTCCTATGGAAGGGGGGGTGTGCCATTGCCCCGTTAGTCAGCCACATTTCAGAATTCCCCGTTCACGGTTACCGTAGCGGCTCGGGGCTCACGACACTGTACTTCCCCTAACAGGGCAGTCCTTTACTTGTGCTACTTCTCCCCCACCACTTAGAGAAGGAGTTGGAGTACTGGGTAGGCAAATCTTGCGTGAAAAGAAGAAAATTATGTAAAATTTATTTTAAGCAAAAAAGTATCTCACATGTTATCCATTTAGAAGGGAGTTGTGACGAACTCAAGAATAATGAATTTGATCATCTGAATATAAAGATTATCCTAATTTGAATATACCAAATATATTATTTATTCCCCCCCCCTCAATCATTGACCTAGAAAATGACAAAGAAGGCTCAAAAATTGTTTTTTTTTTTTGGTGGATATCTTCGAATTGGGATATTTATAAAGCTACCCAGATAAGGGTTGGATAATCTATCTGGTTGGATGTACGAAGGCTGCACACATTGACACTATATGTATATAACTATATTATATTTCTATTTTATGCCTTTCTACATCAACCAACCATACAAATGTAAATTAAATCAATATATCATATATAATCATGAAGGAATCATTCTCACTTGATATAAAAGTAAAGGTGTGGAATGCTAGTAATTTTACAATAATATATATCGTCCCATTACTTTAATATATTTAATAGGTCTCCTGCAACACTTACAAAGTAGTTTATAAAAGTTGAATATATAAATGAAGGACATTATATTGGTACCTCTACCTGGCGTGACTTGTGCAAGGAACACTTAGTTGTTGTTGTCGTGCCCAATGAAGAACCTCAGATGTCTCCGTGCATCTCTATCACAGCAGCCCCAATGTCCTCTATCTTGGGTGTGTAAAGCTGCTGCTCTATTCTGCTCTGGGTCCATATCAATTTTCTGCAAGGCTGTGCCCATTGCTGGGCATGAGAATATGGGGGTAGGTGTTAGTTCCACACCAGGTATTATAACCTCAGTAAGATAAATATTGGAAAACAACCTTCTACAACTTCAAATACCACACTCTAACTGAAGGCGCATTAGTCTACCTGAAATGAATAGTTTCAAATCGCCTTGAATTCTGAGATAAATTATCTCGGAATAGTTGAACAGAATACTGTCTATATTCACATTCCCTCTGTAGAATAATAAATAACTTGATCTAACTCACCCTATAAAAGGCGACGACTTCGAATAAATCTATAATTATATAGTTTCTTACTGTATCTCGCGGAATATCTGTCTTATAAATAACTTAAATCTAACTTGAAAGATATTGAGAATTTCTCCCCGAGAATCCGAATATAAACGGTTATAGAATCCTTAGCTAATTCCTGATGGTTTCAAAATTGAAATTCCCTCTCATCTAGTAGTTTTAGGTTGAAATATTGGTTAGGGCATGATACATAAAAATAACACTTCCTTTCGAAATATCTTAACGATTTTTAAGATACGGATAGATACATCCACTACACTCGTATATTCAAAATCACTTAACATATTGAAACGGTGCACTAAAGAATATGTAGAAAATAAGTGGGCAAGCCAGTGAGAAGAAAGTATGCAGCCCCCCCTTCACAAGGAAGTGTTGATTGACAGATTCCAGAGTAGGGGGCGGCAGACAGACAGTCCAGATGGTGCCGTCGTGAAGGAAAAAGCCGAGATAGCGGTCGGCCTGAAGGGGGTTTGTGCGCCGAGAGAACATCGCAGTCTAGGGGAGAAGTCGTCTGGTGACATCGAGATCTGCGGCAAGGAGAAGACGGCGGCGAGTACCTCCGGAGCGTGTGGATGATCCTGCAAGGCGGTGCCAGGAGAGACTGACATCGGAGCGCCTACGAGGCGGTGTAGTCCAAGCTGCACGTGTATAGTGTGGAGCGGAACGCTTCATAAGAGGACATCCACGGCCTCAAGGATTCTTCTGACGGGGAGGTTGAAAGGAAGTTTCACTGTTGTATTCCTTCAGTTAAGTGAGATACAATAAAGCGCTAACTTTAGCTTCAATCCCTTTGAACCCACATGTGTATCTTTGTGGCATCCTGATTAGTAAAGAACACAAACAACGTCTGGGTACGACGTAACAATATTATTGTTTATATGGAATATCAGATCAGCGCGCATTCAATATCAATGACTTCGAAGTGATTCATTTTCCAGAATGGCAATAACGGTTGTTTATAAACACACTGCGTGGTTACAGGGAGAAATAATGACGTAACACCAGAGTTATAAATATCATCACAAGATAAAAACCTGTTCTTGGCACATTTGATAACTCGTACAATTATATTAGCAGACGAACCCCGTGACAAATAGGAAATGGTTACCTCGAATTGGGAATTTAAACACGATTTATAGCACGTGCCGCAGAAAGTTTAAAAGTCGTTAATCATTGGTTTAAAAACTACATTGAGCTATATTACATCTGTGGAAATTCGTTTAGGATAAATCACCTTCTCAAATTGCCATTTTAGAAGCTCGGGTGAAAACATTTGATTTGATAGATAGACTTTGTTTTTGTGTATCATGATATTACAAGAGATGGAGATTTATATGAGTATAAATAGTTAATTTATTTCTCTATTAAAACCTATTAAAATAATTTACATGTGCATGTTATAAATATATATATTTATTATAAAAATATTTATTTTGATTTTAGAATATTATTGATATATAGAATTATTACTTGCTTAATCTGATTGTTTTGAGTTCATAAGCATTTTGGTGTTGGTTTGTAGTATGGGTATTTCATGATTTTGCAGTCGTGGTGTTTTAAAAATTTAAAAAACACAGTTTTATTTACATTTTTATTTAATTGAGTTGATAAAAATAATTAAGGAAGAAACGCCTGATTTAAGGCGAGTAGAATAGAGAAAACAAAAGACGTATTTACATATTTACAAATATATTTGAGTTTATGAAATATAAAATACATAATTTGAGAAAAGAGTTTAAAGCGTAGAAAAAGTTAATCAGGGTGCAAAATTAATGAAACAAAGAACTTTCTGATCGTGCAACCGAATGTAGCAGATAGCTCACTGCCATCTATCAGAATAAATACCAACTAAACGCTGAATTTAAAATATATATTTAAAAAACGTTTAAATGCGCATTCAAACATGTTTAGTTTTTTTGGTTCAGATTTACACGTTTGATCGCGAATGTTCCTATATGTGTTACAAATGGAAATGCCTTTTATCCATATAGCTAAAACATTTATATAAAATGTAAACAAAAAGGAAGAATGTTGATAGTATTTTGTTGTCGAAAGTTAGTATTATTCTGTGGCATATTTTTCGGACTGTGATTTAAGTATAAGGTGTAAATATTCGTGAGTTTTTCCGTCGCATGTGCGACGATGCTCGGATTTATGAATAATACTTATTTTCAATATTTGTTATGTAAAATAAAAAAATAGCTATGTTTTATCCACTTGCATAAATAATTACATACTAAAATTAAATAATATTTTCTAGTTTTCAATATAATTTTATTCGAAAAAAAAAACAATTATTAAAGTAATTCTATGAATATAAACCTTTAAAAATAAAAGAGAGAGAGAGACAAAACGGGCGTGTTCACATTTAAACTATCATTTCTAAGAAGGATTTTTACATGGGCTGTAAAAAAGGAATCCTGGTGAAAAGGAAGAAAGGAAAAAGAGATCTTTAGAGGAAGGTAAAAAGTTTGTTAGCCTCCTGGAGGGTAAGAAAAACGGCGGAGAATTAGGCGGACGTCAGCGGACAATTTAGCGGGCAAACATGCCGAGCCACTGCCCGCCGAGCCGCTATATGGCGCCCTGCTTGCTATTCTCTGTAAAATTGAAACGGCATAGACTCACTAGCCACCGCTGTTTTGACGACTTTTCTAGGTAATAGATAGGAGATACACTATAGAATTCTCACACAAACTTTATTTAGAACTTCAGTCTTAGAAAGGATAAGGCTTAAATAGAGGAAGATGGCGAAATATGCTTAATACATCCATATATCATATATACATATCTCTATATGTCAAATATGTGTATCGAAGTCTTAGAAAGGATTAGGCTTAAAAAAAGGAAGATGCGGAAAGGTTAAAGGGCAAATAAGATTAATATATATACATATATGCATCTACATAAACATATACACATATACATATCAATACATATACACATATACATCTATATATATCAAATATGTGTATCGGATGTAAATTCATGCGTCATATTGTCAATAAAATATCAATAGAACTCGAACATAGAGAGAATTACTGTTTTAAAAATAAATAAAGTGATTAATAGCATTATCTGTGTGTGCACGATACTTAAAAAAATTTGTGCAAAAGTTTGAAATTCTTGTTCGCTGCCGAGGTTCAGCGGGGATATTTGTATTGTCGACAAAGTAGAGCATGTTGAGCGAAGTCTGGATTAAAATCGATGTAGCCCCTCAGAAACTATTTTCTATTTAAAATATCGAGAAAAAGTTCATATTGTGTGTCAAATGGTGTCAAACCTGCTTTTTCAATTGTATGCAATTGTATTGCTGTACTGCCTTCGGTCGTTTCGGAACAAATAAATGTTCATTTGACACTAGCCCTCCCGCACAAATATTACAGATAGTTTAAAGAATATTTAAATTTAGAAATATGGCAGCGTAATAAATTTAGATTATTCTTGTGTTACTCAATTTTGTCATAAAAGGATCAAATCTACACTATAATAAAAATATTTAATGAGACCTAAAATGTCAATATGGTTTATAAATAATTTTGTCAAAATATTTACAAAAAAAAAAAATAACATTTTAGTTGTTGGAATATTACACAGAGTAACAATGGCTATAGATGAGCTCGTGTTTGAAAAGGAACTTGTATATAATAATTATAGTTTTTGTTGTTTTCACGTAAAACATATACCAAGATTTGTTTTGTATAATTGCTATTAATATTAAATAATATGCAAAGTTAAATTGGTTACGGATTCATCCTTATTACTTACTTTAATGACATAACATTAGTGTGGCAACAAAAAAAAAGGAGGAGATTTCACCTCCCGATCATTTATTGAACACCTATACTTAGATCATCAATGTAACTATTGAGCTAAGAAATTATGTTTGATTTTCACCTTAACGCTGATTTGCCTAATATGGTCACGTGTCAGCTACTAAGACTTATATTGAGTACGAGAGATAGTGCTCTCTATAGGCTGCAGTGTCCATCCTGAAATATTCAGCCATCTTTTCTGCAGTTTCCCATGTCAACATTTGCATGGTTCGATTGGTATACATGTTATATAGGCCTAAATCTCCAATGTACCTCACATTTAAAGAAGCATAATCTAATTACTGGCCCATCGAAGAATTTTTGTTCAAAAACTTACCAACCCACGTAATAAAGAAACACATTGCGTCTAAAGGAAGTTCTAATATATATAAATAGTATATTATAAATTGTAATATAATAACACTGTTAGTATAGTTCACATATCTTCTATTTAGTTAAGTTAGCGTCAATAGTTTAATATCATACCTTTCTATTAAAATATACACTGCTCCTATTTGCTACCACCCCCATATTTTGTATGATGAGCTATATATTTATTAATATAATCTGTATTTGTATTTAAACTAAAAATAATGACGTAAAAAAAAAACATCAAGAGAGTGGTGTTGGAGACAGGTACGAGACAAAGATTCAAAGGATATAGTCGACGCCCAGGAAGGGGACTCTTCCAGGGTTTTATAGTCGACCGCACCCGGGGTCAACACAGCAGTGTTAGTTCAGAGTATGATATGGTGTGTCCATCTACGCAGGCCGCTTCTGGCTCTCTCTCCTTGTCTCGGTGTTAGGCATCCAGGTTTGTGTCATGGCCTCCACCTCTGTCCGTGGTCTGTCTACGACTCGCTCGGTGCTAACATCTAGCCCTGCCTCTGCTTCTTGCTGTCCATGTGTGGGTAGAACCTTACCACTTCCACCTCAGACTACGACTGCCAGTTAATCTACACGTCGGTTTACTCGGGGTTACAACATATATATATATATATATTTTAAATGATACTTATACTTTAAGAGAGAGAAAGAGACACAAAGAATCTCCAATAATAATCTGTTACTACTCGTATACTTGTAATTTAATGATAATTTTATTTTTTTTTCAACAGAACCAAGTACGCATTTTTTATATTAATGTATTCAATGGACCGCCTCCTAACTCAAACAATTTACAATATTAAACATTTTTATTGATAGCTAAATTAGGAATAAATTGACACGTATTATTTTATATGAGCCACTTATATATAGAGAGAGGGGCGCCTCAAAGAAGTATTAAATATATTTATAACATTCCTAGAGATATACAGTATATCGGTTTATAGCAAATGTATTTCAATGTTATATGTGCTTCAAGATATTATAGTCTTTAAAATATTTTTGTAAACCTCTCCCCAAGACTATAAATAATAACTGAATATTTGATGTTCCTGATTTTATAGTGTAGAATTTATTTTAAAAAATGTGAGTATTTAATAATAAATATAAAAACATGCTTGTACCGTGTAGTGCAGTTTTACATTTATTAAGGCAATTTAATGCTAAATATTATAAAATAAATAAAGCTTCCAGGGCTAAGTTTCATGTGTAACTTTTTATTTTCAAGCTTTCGGACTTGCCAGTCCATTAACAGGAGTATCACCTTAATAAATTAATGATAACTACTTTTTTTATATACAAATTATTATTTACATATTTAAATACTTATGATATTGAGAGAGAAAATATATTACATCATTTGTGTGCGATGATCTCAATATCATAAATATTTAAAATATGTAAATAATACTTTGTATATATAAATAGTATTTATCATTAATTTGTTAATGTGATACTCCTGTTGAAGGACTGGCAAGTCCGAAACCTTGAAAATAAAAGATTGTACAAGAAACTTAACCCTGGAAGCTTTATTTATTTTATAATATTATAAATCAGGAAAGTATACGTTTATTTATAATGCTAAATATATTTATAATCCACTTTGAACCCAATTTCATATGTTTTTATTAAAAATTCAAATTGGAAGACGTGTGATGTGTATGGTATATATATTAATAATCAAATCAAAAGATGGTATATAATGTTGTTATACATATTTTAGCGTGTTCAAATAAAAAACAAAGAAAAACAGACGATACAGTAATTTAGTTTGAAATTTATACTTGATTTACTCGATGCTCCCAC
The DNA here is from genome assembly GCA_030710605.1 of Cordylochernes scorpioides. Taxonomy (NCBI): domain Eukaryota; kingdom Metazoa; phylum Arthropoda; class Arachnida; order Pseudoscorpiones; family Chernetidae; genus Cordylochernes; species Cordylochernes scorpioides. The sequence continues at coordinate 6,224,217 of CP092877.1, read as the reverse complement.
AGCCTTTTAAATTACTTTAGCATTCTTAATAAATAACTCATAAAAAATAGAAAAATATGGAACTTTCTTTTCGCTTGAATAAGTTTTTTCTTGCGAAATAATTAATCTTATTCCAGCGGCTGTCATCTTCCAACGATCTAATCCTTTATTCTGCAGTTAACTTGCCTGATTGGCATCAATTTTCTGGAATGTCGCCATTTGTGGCTTTGTCTACATTTTCGTTTCATCCCTGATTGCTTCTTTTGGTGGTAAATTTAGATAAAAAATATTGCAAACTAATTTTATTTAGGTAATATTTTATTTGGCGCTTGTAATGATTCGTTATTTTTTGCTTGAAAAGATAAAATGTTTTGTAGAAGATGTAAAAAAGAAGTTTTTTTTAAAATACAATATTCGAGATGTATGTGCATTTTAAATAAATCAATATTCTGTTTTTTATTTTAATTTTCATAATTATTTATTCTATTCACAAATAATATCACTTTCTAAGTGTAGGAGAACTGGAACAATTTTCATAAAGAAAATTCTAGATAATTGGAGCATTTGCTAATTGAAACAGTCGTCTTTTTTTGGTGGATATATTCAAAAATAAAAATGTACATTTGTTTGAAAAAAAAAAAATTATATCATTGTTCTTTTTGTTTCTAAACTTTCATAGTGTGTGTTGCGATTAACAGTGTGAATAAAACAAGCCAAAAATATATTATGAGAAGCACAATATCTTTAAAAAAATAATAAATAAAACAATAAAATATTAAATCATTTATAAAATAATTATTGCAGATTTATTAAATAT
>CP092877.1:6149392-6223321 GCA_030710605.1 Cordylochernes scorpioides | reverse complement strand
AACATTTTATCTTTTCAAGCAAAAAATAACGAATCATTACAAGCGCCAAATAAAATATTACCTAAATAAAATTAGTTTACAATATTTTTTATCTAAATTTACCACCAAAAGAAGCAATCAGGGATGAAACGAAAATGTAGACAAAGCCACAAATGGCGACATTCCAGAAAATTGATGCCAATCAGGCAAGTTAACTGCAGAATAAAGGATTAGATCGTTGGAAGATGACAGCCGCTGGAATAAGATTAATTATTTCGCAAGAAAAAACTTATTCAAGCGAAAAGAAAGTTCCATATTTTTCTATTTTTTATGAGTTATTTATTAAGAATGCTAAAGTAATTTAAAAGGCTGTGGGAGCATCGAGTAAATCAAGTATAAATTTCAAACTAAATTACTGTATCGTCTGTTTTTCTTTGTTTTTTATTTGAACACGCTAAAATATGTATAACAACATTATATACCATCTTTTGATTTGATTATTAATATATACCATACACATCACACGTCTTCCAATTTGAATTTTTAATAAAAACATATTGAATTGGGTTCAAAGTGAATTATAAATATATTTAGCATTATAAATAAACGTACTTCCCTGATTTATAATATTATAAAATAAATAAAGTTTACAGGGCTAAGTTTCTTGTACAAATATTATTTTCAAACTTTCGGACTTGCCAGTCCTTCAACAGGAGTATCACATTAACAAATTAATGATAAATATTATTTTTATATACACATTATTATTTACATATTTTAAATACTAATGATATGGAGATTCTCACACTCAAAGAATTTAATATATTTTCTCTCTCAATATAATAAGTATTTAAATATGTATATAATAATTTGTATATAAAAAGTAGTTATCATTAATTTATTAAAGTGATACTCCTGTTGAAGGACTGACAAGTCCGAAAGCTTGAAAATAAAAAGTTACACATGAAACTTAGCCCTGGAAGCTTTATTTATTTTATAATAATATTTAGCATTAAATTGCCTTAATAGATGTAAAACTACACTACAAGCATTTTTAAAATAGAATTATTATTAAATACTCACATTTTTAAATATATCCTACACTATAAAACCAGGAACATCAAATATTCAGTTATTATTTATAGTCTTGGGGAGAGGTTTACAAATATTTTAAAGAACTATAATATCTTGAAGCACATATAACATTGGAATATATTTGCTATAAACAGATGTTATAAATATATTTAATACTTCTTTGAAGCGCTTTTAAGTAGCTCATATAAAATAATAAGTGTCAATTTATTCCTAATTTAGCTATCAATTAAAATGTTGAAATATTGTAAAATAGTTTGAGTTAGGAGGTGGTCTATTGAACACATTTATATAAAAAAGGCGTACTTGGATCTGTTGAAAAAATATAATTATTATTAAATTATAGTAACAGATTATTATTGAACATTCCTTGTGTCTCTTTCTCTCTCTTAAAGTATAAATATCATTTAAAAAAAATATATACATATATGTTGTAACCCCGAGTAAACCGACGTGTAGATTAACTGGCAGTCGTAGTCTGAGGTGGAAGTGGTAAGGTTCTACCCACACATGGACAGCAAGAAGCAGAGGCAGGGCTAGATGTTAGCACCGAGCGAGTCGTAGACAGACCACGGGACAGAGGTGGAGGCCATGACACAAACCTGGATGCCTAACACCGAGACAAGGAGAGAGACAGCGGCCTGCGTAGATGACAGACCATATCATACTCTGATCTAACACTGCTGTGTTGACCCCAGGTGCGGGTTCCTGGGCGTCGACTATATCCTTTGAATATTTACCTCGTAGCTGTCTCCAATCCCATTCTCTTGCTTTTTTTTTTTTGACGTCATTATTTTTAGTTTGATTACAAATAGAGATTATATTAATAAATATATAGCTCATCATAGAAAATATGGGGAGGTGGTAGCAAATAGGAGCAGTGTATATTTTAATAGAAAGGTATATATATATGATATTAAACTATTGACTCTAACTTAACTGTGTGAACTATACTAACAGTGTTATTATATTACAATTTATAATATACTATTTATTTATATTAGAACTTCCTTTAGACGCGATGCGTTTCTTTATTCCGTGGGTTGGTAAGTTTTTGAACAAAAATTCTTCGATGGGCCAGTAACTAGATTCTGCTTCTTTAAATGTGAGGTACATTGGAGATTTAGGCCTATATAACATGTATACCAATCGAACCATGCAAATGTTGACAAGGAAAACTGCAGAAAAGATGACTGAAGATTTCAGGATGGACACTGCAGCCTATAGAGAGCACTATCTCTCGTACTCAATATAAGTCTTAGTAGCTGACACGTGACCATATTAGGCAAATCAGCGTTAAGGTGAAAATCAAACATAATTTATTAGCTCAGTAGTTACATTGATGATCTAAGTATAGGTGTTCAATAAATGATCGGGAGGTGAAATCTCCTCTCCTCCTTTTTTTTTTTTGTTGCCACACTAATGTTATGTCATTAAATTAAGTAATAAGGATGAATCCGTAACCAATATAACTTTGCATATTATTTATTATTAATAGCAATTATACAAAACAAATCTTGGTATATGTTTTACGTGAAAACAACAAAAACGATCATTATTATATACAAGTTCCTTTTCTAACACGAGCTCATCTATAGCCATTGTTACTCTGTGTAATATTTCAACAACTAAAATGTTCTTTTTTTTTTTGTTAATATATTGGCAATATTATTTATAAACCATATTGACATTTTAGGTCTCATTAAATATTTTTATTATAGTGTAGAGTTGTGATCCCCTTTTATGACAAAATTGAGTAACACAAGAATAATCTAATTTTATTACGCTGCCATATTTCTAAGTTTAAATATTCTTGAAACTATATATGTAGCATTTGTGCGGGAGGGCTAATGTCAAATGAACATTTATTTGTTCCGAAAACGACCGAAGGCAGTACAGCAATACAATTGCATACAATTGAAAAAGCAGGTTTGACACCATTTGACACACAATATGAACTTTTTCTCGATATTTTAAATAGAAAATAGTTTCTGAGGGGCGACATCGATTTTAATCCAGGCTTCGCTCAACATGCTCTCCTTTGACGACAATACAAATATCCCCGCTGAACCTCGGCAGCGAACAAGAATTTCAAACTTTTGCACAACTTTATGTTCTTAAGTATCGTGCACACACAGATGATGCTATTAATCACTTTATTTATTTTTAAAACAGTAATTCTCTTTATGTTCGAGTTCTATTGATATTTTATTGACAATATGAAGCATGAATTTACATCCGATACACATATTTGATATATATAGATGTACTAGACGAATGACCCGGGCAACGCCTGGGTTTTACCCGATTAAATGTTTTTATTCAAATAATATTCGTTACGAATATTCATTCTGCTCAAATGAATGTTTTTTCTGTTAGAAATTTGTTCCTGCGTACAAAATAATGAACTGGTTTCACCCGTGGTCTCTGCTTTTTGGAATTTTTCCCGATATAATTATATATCTAATAATCAAACATGATACAGCAATATCGTCATCATCATTTTCTGACTAAAAATATATAGTTTTAATAAAAAAAAGTTAAAAATGTAAAAAAAAGTTCTTCAAATGAAAAAAAAAGAAATAGCCAAAAATACTAATCAGAGTGCAGCCGAAAATTTTCCTCAGGTTTATAAAAAGCGACATGCAAAATTTGGTACCAATTGGTTCAGTAGTTTTTGAGTTTATCGCGAAACAGACAGACAGACAGAAATTGACTTTTATATATATAGAGATATGTGTATATGTATTAATATGTATATGTGTATATGTTTATGTACATGTAGATGTAGATGCATATATATATATATGTATTAATCTTATTTGCCCTTTAACCTTTCCGCATCTTCCTTTTTTTAAGCCTAATCCTTTCTAAGACTTCGATACACATATTTGATATATAGAGATATGTATATATGATATATGGATGTATTAAGCATATTTCGCCATCTTCCTCTATTTAAGCCTTATCCTTTATAATACTGAAGTTCTCAATAAAGTTTGTGTGAGAATTCTATAGTGTATTTCCTGTTTTTTAACATGGAAAAGTCGTCAAATCAGCGGTGGCTAGTGAGTCTATGCCGTTTCAGTTTTACGGAGAATAGCAAGCAGGGCGCCATATAGCGGCTCGGCGGGCGGTGGCTCGGTATGTTTGCCCGCTAAATTGTCCGCTGACGTCCGCCTAATTCTCCGCCGTTTTTCTTACCCTCCAGGAGGCTAACAAACTTTTTACCTTCCTCTAAAGATCTCTTTTTCCTTTCTTCCTTTTCACCAGGGTTCCTTTTTTTACAGCCCATGTAAAAATCCTTCTTAGAAATGATAGTTTAAATGTGAACACGCCCGTTTTGTCTTCTGCCTCTCTCTCTCTTTTATTTTTAAAGGTTTATATTCATAGAATTTTACTTCAATAATCGTTTTTCTAATGAATTTATTGAAAGCTACAAAATATTATTTAAAAAAAACTTATTTTTAGTATTTAATTATTTTATTCAAGTTGATAAAACATAGCTATTTTTTATTTTACATAACAAATATTGAAAATATTCGATCAACGTCGCACATGCGACGGATAAACTCGAAAATATTTACACCTTATACTTACTTCACAGTCCGAACATTAGCCTCACACTATATGAATCATAATACTGAATTATTGTAATGGACATTATATATATACTAGAGGTGCCAGTAAATAATACCGTCCTCCCCCCCAATTTCTATACTGCATTCTGACCTAAATCTGGTCCTATAACTTCAGTTTGAACACCTTTTTGACAAATTTCCGTCGGTCGTGCGACGGAAAAATTTGTGAACATCTGAATAATAAGTGGGTGTATGTGAATATTTGATATTTGGCATAGAATAGTATTAATTAATAAATCTTTACATACACCCACATATTCTTCAAATATTCTCAAATTGTTCGTCACATGAGCGACCGTAATTTGCCAAAAAGGTATTCACACTGGTGAAGTGATAGAAAGATAACTGATCAACAATCTCTATTATGATTTATATGAATGTAAACAAAAGGTATTGATGATAATAGTATTTCGTTGTCGAAGGCTCATATTATTCTGTGGAATAAAATATTATTGATTAATCCAGAATAATACTAACCTTCGACAACAAAATATTATCATCTTCCTTCATTTTTTTTAAAGCAAGGGCAAATTTGGGAATAATTAATTTATTATAAAGGGTATTTAACTTTTAGTTCTCCAATAAAATAATTCACAAGAGGTATTTATAGGGAGAGAGATAACAACTTATCCCAAGATAAAGATAATAATAATGAGCGTGGTCAGTCACCGTTCCGTTTTCCTTATTTTCCGATAAGATTCCGAGAACCCTCACATCTGTGGTCTCCCCTCGGAGTCCAGTGATGATTGACAGGTGTCCTATGTTTGAGCAATATGGATAATTAAAAATCAATTCCGTTTGTAACATATATAGGAACATTAGTTGATCAAATGTGTGAATCTGAACCAAAAACATAAACATGTTTGAATGCGCATTTAAACATTTTTTAAATATATATTTTATATTCAACGTTTAATTGGTATTTATTCTGATAGATGGCAGTGAGCTATCTGCTACATTCGGTTGCACGATCAGAAAGTTATTTCTTTCATCAATTTTGCACCCTGATTAACTTTTCTATGCTTTAAACTCTTTTCTCAAATTATGTATTTTATATTTCATAAACTCAAATATATTTGTAAATATGTAAATACGTCTTTTGTTTTCTCTATTCTACTCGCTTTAAGTCAGGCGTTTCTTTCTTAATTACTTTTATCAACTCAATTAAATCAATATGTAAATAAAACTGTTTTTATATTTTTTAAATACCACGACTGCAAAATCATGAAATAGCCATATTACAAACCAATACCAAAATGCTTATGAACTCAAAACAATCAGCTTTAGCAAGTAATAATTCTATATCTCAATAATATTCTAAAATCAGCACAAATCTTTTTATAATATATATATACAACATGCACATGTAAATTATTTTAATAGGTTTTAATAGAGAAAAAAATAATTATTTATACTCATATAAATCTCCATCTCTTGTAATATCATGATACACAAAAACAAAGTCTATCTATCAAATCAAATGTTTTCACCCGAGCTTCTAAAATGGCAATTTGAGAAGGTGATTTATCCTAAACGAATTTCCACAGATGTAATATAGCTCAATGTAGTTTTTAAACCAATGATTAACGACTTTTAAACTTTCTGAGGCACGTGCTATAAATCGTGTTTAAATTCCCAATTCGAGGTAACCATTTCCTATTTGTCACGGGCTTCGTCTGCTAATATAATTGTACGAGTTATCAAATGTGCCAAGAACAGGTTTTTATCTTGTGATGATATTTATAACTCTGGTGTTACGTCATTATTTCTCCCTGTAACCACGCAGTGTGTTTATAGACAACCGTTATTGCGATTCTGGAAAATGAATCACTTCGAAGTCATTGATATTGAATGCGCGCTGCTCTGATATTCCATATAAACAATAATATTGTTACGTCGTACCCAGACGTTGTTTGTGTTCTTTACTAATCAGGATGCCACAAAGATACACATGTGGGTTCGAAGGGATTGCAGTTAAAGTTAGCGCTTTATTGTATCTCACCCAACAGAAGGAATACAACAGTTGGATTTGCCTTCAACTTCCCCGTCAGAAGAATCCTTGGCGCCGTGAATGTCCTCTTGTGAAGCCTTCCGCTCAACACATGCAGCCTGGTCCACACCGCCTTGGAGGTCGCTCCGATGTCAGTCTCTCTTGGCAGCGCCTTGTAGGATCATCAACACGCCCCGGAGGTAACTCGCCGCCGTCTTCTCCTTGCCGCAGATCTCGTTGTCACCAGACTATTTCTCCATCAGAGTGCGATGTCCTCTCGGCGCACAAACCCCCTTCTGACCGACCCCTTTTTCGGGGACTGTCTGTCTGCCGCCCCCTACTCTGGAATCTGTCAATCAACACTTCCTTGTGAAGGGGGGGCTGCATACTTTCTTCTCACTGGCTTGCCCACTTATTTTCTTCATCTTCTTTAGTGCACCGTTTCAATATGTTAAGTGATTTTGAATATACGAGTGTAGTGGATGTATCTATCCGTATCTTAAAAATCGTTAAGATATTTCGAAAGGAAGTGTTATTTTTATTTATCATGCCCTAACCAATATTTCAGCCTAAAACTACTGGATGAGACGGAATTTCAATTTTGAAACCATCAGGAATCAGCTAAGGATTCTATAATTATATTCGGATTCGCGGGAGAAATTCTCAATATCTTTCAAGTTAGATTTTAGTTATTTTTAAGACAGATATTCCGCGAGATACAGGTAGAAACTATATAATCGTGATTTTATTCGAAGTCGTCGCCTTTTAGAAGGTGAGTTGACCAAGTCATTTATCATTCTACAGAGGGAATGTGAATATAGACAGTATTCTGTTCAACTATTCCGAGATAATTTATCTAGGAATTCAAGGTGATTTGAAACATAATCATTTCAGGTAGACTAATGCGCCTTCAGTTAGAGTGTGGTATTTGAAGTTGTAGAAGGTTGATTTCCAATATTTATCTTACTGAGGTTATAATACCTGGTGTGGAACTAACACCTACCCCCATAATCTTATGCCCTGCAATGGACACAGCCTTGCAGAAAATTGATATGGACCCGGAGCAGAATAGAGCAGCAGCTTTACACACCCAAGATAAAGGACATTGGGGCTGCTGTGATAGAGATGCACGGAGACATCTGAGGTTCTTCATTGGGCACGACAACAACAACTAAGTGTTCCTCGCACAAGTCACATCAGGTGAAGGTACCAATATAAGGTCCGTCATTTATATATTCAACTTTTATAAACTACTTTGTAAGTGTTGTAGGAGACTTATATATTAAATATATTAAAGTAATGGGACGATATATATTATTGTAAAAAATTACTAGCATTCCGCACCTTTACTTTTATATCAAGTGAGAATGATTCCTTCATGATTATATATGATATAATATTGATATAATTTACATTTGTATGGTTGGTTGATGTAGAAAGGCATAAAATAGAAATATAAGATAGTTATATACATATAGTGTCAATGTGTGCAGCCTTCGTACATCCAACCAGATAGATTATCCAACCCTTATCTGGGTAGCTTTATAAATATCCCAATTCGAAGATATCCACACACAAAAAAAAACAATTTTTGAGCCTTCTTTGTCATTTTCTAGGTCAATGAATGAGGGGGGGGGGTGATAAATAATATATTTGGTATATTCAAATTAGGATAATCTTTATATTCAGATGATCAAATTCATTACTCTTGAGTTCGTCACAACTCCCTTCTAAATGGATAACATGTGAGATACTTTTTTGCTTAAAATAAATTTTACATAATTTTCTTCTTTTCACGCAAGATTTGCCTACCCAGTAGTCCAACTCCTTCTCTAAGTGGCGGTCCGGAGAAGTAGCACAAGTAAAGGACTGCCCTGTTAGGAGAAGTACGGTGTCGTGAGCCCCGAGCCGCTACGGTAACCGTGAACGGGGAATTCTGAAATGTGGCTGACTAACGGGGCAATGGCACCCCCCCCCCCCCCCCTTCCAAAGGACATAACACCATTACCACGCAACATTTGGTTTTATAATCTGGATAGAGTAAAGAAGAAAGAAGAGCTGAATATTGAGGAGCAGGTTACAAATGTTGGGTACTCCATAAACCTGACGCCACAAGGACTACACGTGGCAAAGACTTGCCACAAAGACATCTATTGACATCACAACGACAGAGCATTCCGTCATGTAGAAGGAAATCAAAGCTACTGGAGACAACTCTCAGGACTCCAATGGAATTCTTGTTAGAAATGCCTCAGATCCTTTTGAGAAGAAACAAGATTTTGAGTTTTGAATCATAGATTCAAAAGTGAGGAGGGTATATGTGATATCTTGGGACCTCTGGGACCAGTGTTACCTGATGCTAGACGAACCTCGATGTCAACTCTACCGTGCAGTCGTGGTGGAAGGCGACACAGCTGGGCCAAAGGTGAAATAAACAAACAGAGATTCCACTAAAAGCGTCTGACGTCAAGAAGGAATGGGATGAGGAGAGAGGGAGATCTTTAGAGCAAGTGTTACCTTGTTGAGAGCCAAGCGTATATTGACTAACTTAGGTTCTCGATTTAACACCAAGACCTTTCTTCTTTCTAATTGGTTGACCTATTTAGGTGATTTCTTCTGATTGGTCTTTGCTACTGCCTTTGACGGAAGATACGTCCGGTCTTGTTCCGGAAATACGGGGCGTTACTCGACTTTTATGGTTTCCGCGGTCACAAGATACGTCCAGTCTTGCCCAGGAAATATTGTCTTGTAAATTATTTATAGTTGGGCTAGTTTTAAGCCTCTTTTGCTAGGCCTTGCTTCGACTTCTGTCCTAAGCCTGATTAGTTTTAACCCTAATTTTCTCCTGTTAGTCTCCATTCCTTCTATCTGTACAGTTGCGATACTTTATTAGATTCTTACGCGGTACAGATTGATGTTAGTTGAGGCTTTCTATTGGCAGTACATAAGAAGTTATATACAGTCATGGGGTGGAACATGTGGTAGGAGATATCTAGACTATTTACAACAATTCCATGGTCTTAAATCATCACAGATGGCCCCGGATGTGAGAGGGTTCATATGGAGGGATTTAAGAGAGCGGAATAGGAAGACTGTTATTAAGGAAGTAATTTTTAAAAATTAATTGAAATGAGTTGGTATATAACATGGGGTTCATTTCTGTATATCCATAAGAGATAATAAAGCATAAACAACTAATACTAAACATACAAGTAAAAATAAAAATATGAATAAAATATTTAATAGAGAACATATAATGATTATAGGTAAAACTATAAATGATTGGATGGGTAAATCATGATCTCTTCGTGATGGGCGTTAGAAAGGGTTGAGGGGTTAGTTATTACTTGGTTGCGGCAATGTCACTTTGACTCAAGTCCCAAACCATTTAATGTGCACGGCGCGGAAAACCTAGGCCATGTTTCACATGTAAATTTAAGGACCGAATAAAGTTACAGTACCACAATCGAATAGTAAGATAAGGGTGATTGTTATGGGTTTTAGTAATTAGTCGTTAAGACGTACGCATGCAGGATAAAGAGGGCGAAGATCAGTGACCAGAAATCAAAGTTTTAATTAGAGTCGTCAGGGGCCTTAGCGAGAAAAAGAGTAAAATAAAAAAAAAGATGTGCCAGCGTGTGGCATGAGAGTGCCCTGGAATATATATAAAAAAAAATACAATTTGCACGTATCCAAGCCAGAAGTAGGGATAGGTAAATCCGGGGGACGGTGTGTCAAGATTGTTAATTACGAAATCAAAGTAGGTCAAGTCTAGCCTGCGAAGGAGTTAAAAGTTCCTGCGGAAAAGGGTTAGTATTTATTAAGAAGTAACCTTTAAAGTGGTTGTTTAAGAGGTTATTGAAGATTGCCCTGTTTTTAGATCATGATTTTTAGTTTGATTATAAAATAATATATAATTGAGATATAAAATTGCGAGATTAAGGCTTTGCATATAGCGTTAAAGGATTTGAAAAATCGAAAATAGAATTGCGAAGTTAAGTGCAGAGTAATCTTTAAAAAAGTAAAAATAGTGATGATATGATACAAAGATTAACACACTACAGCAGTATATAAGGGGTAATAGAAAGTGAAAATATTAAATGAAAATTAATAATGAGCAATAATATACTCGATAGCATTGACATGGTAGCGGAAGATGAAACAATGTAAATAACATCTAATTTAGAAAGTGAGAGAAAATATAAAATGACAAAATGCAAATTAGTGATATAAACATGAAATATAAACTTGAGATTATTAGATATGAAAGATAAAATATAAAGTTGATTATAGAATAGAGTCATAAAGCAAAAGTAAATAAGTTTTGGTAAAGAAAAATAAAATAAAATGACAATAATCTAAACTGATTGGTTGACGTTAAAAAAAAACAATTATAAGAGCTATATAATGATTATATACAAGATTATTAAAATGAAAATTTAAAAAAATGTTCATCGAGAAAGAAGAGTAAGTAAGATTATACATAGAAATTATATATCGTGAAAGAATGGAAAGTTGTAGGCCAAATGTAATGTTCCTGTTTTTTAGGATGGGTGGAGAGAGCTTTAAATTGTCCTCGATTGATATCTTTGGTCTTGTTGGCCTAAGTTGTTCTAACTTATCGAATTTGTTTTATGTTTGACTTGACTCGTGGATCACATTGTTTCTAACTGTGAAACTAACTGAGTCCTAATGTTGTCGATTTTTTGTTCCCTGCGCCACGTTTAGGTGAAAACGTGATTCTTCCTAAAGCGGCATTTATTCTGTGTGTGCAGGAGAAACACGGCGATCTATTCTAACCGATAAAGGGTTGTTGTTGTTGTTGTTTTTTTTTTTAAAACATGTGTGGGTGTGTGTGATTTTTAGGTAAAGTGTTGTCTTTGGCACGCACTAATATTTGATTTAATAGGTAGCGAAAAATCCATTAGAGTGACATCGGGGTGGCGACGGGCGTAACAAGATGTCGGCTGTTTGTTTGCTCATCTCCCTTCGAATTTATTATTAGCGATTTCCGGCGGTGGCGGGCATATTTATTTGGGTCAGAGGCCCTTTGTGGGGGCAGCTTGCTTGCTGGTTGTCTCCCACTTTTGTAAACGCGGTTTTCTGATGACCATGAATTAGTGACATTGGGTATGCTAATTCGGACTACGCTCGGAGATTTTAATTCTATAATTGTAAACGCAAAAGCGTTTTGATTTGTCACGTTTGGTGACAAGCGTTATGGGATTGACATAGGGAGATACAGAGGTTGTAATTATCCTGTGTTCAAGCATTTGTTCGTTTTGTGTTTGTATTTCGAAAATGTGGTTATTGTATCTGTTGATATTAAATCGAATGGTTTTTGGCGGACTTAGTAAAAATGTTATTCAATGATATCAGGTTAGAATTGAGTGAAATTGCGACTATCTACGTGAACAGTGAAGGCGTGATGAAGGCGTCTTTGGCCTGAAAAGTTAAGAGTTTTGTGGTGTAGCTTTGTGACACGGAGCGAAAAAATTGTAAATGAAAAGGTGTCACGTGAAGTCTTTGTTTTGTACAAAATCTAACCTGTTTTACTATGAATAACAAATTTACTAAAGTCATGGGTGCTGGTTGTACGAACATATCGAGAATTTTTATATTTTTAGTGGATATGACACGTTTAATGTGAGAAAAAAAAGATTGTGTGTGTTTAGTAGGGCGACGTAATAAAGCTTGTGTGGCTCGAAATTAGATTTGGGTGTGAAGTCGCGCACTAAAAATTTGTTGCCAATGGGAGAAAGTGATGAGAGAGGGAGTTGTTTATTTTGTTGAGAGAGATTTGTCGCTGATTAACTATGCATGTAAAAGGAAGGAGTGTAGTTATGTGGGAATTTAACGATTGGAATAGTTTTGGAAGGCTGTGACTTAGGTTATTTCTGTCTAAAGCTATGAAAGAAAAGGACATAGGGGCGTTGAAAATGGGATTAGGAACATTATAATGAGGTTAAATAAGAGTGTTGGAGTTCACCACGTGTGAGCAACCCGTTCCAGGAGGGGAAAATTTAGTAAATGGGACAGTTGTATTAACCTGTCCATGGGACACGTGTTGCTTGCACGAGGTGAATTGGTACAAGGTAGTTGGTAGAAGTACATTATCTTGATACAGGAGTAGCTGAGAACAGTTTATAATTAGTAGAAATCTTTTTATGGAGTTAAGGGATAATATACCAAAAGGCAAGGGGGTATCTATAATATGGAATTTTAGGTTTTGCGTTATGTTACTTATTTTTAAGATCAAAAAGATATAATCTATGGTGAAAATATTGTTAGCTATGGCATTAATAGTTAAGTTAAATGGATGGACAGGTATTTTTCTTTTACAAACTGATTTCTATTATTTTAAAAGTATTCTGCCTAATTATAGCGATAGATGCTCCTGTATTAAGTAGTAGAGTAGGTTTACATTATTGGACAGTTCAGCTCGAACGAGCAATTGTTCAACAAAAATTATAGAAGGAGGAACCTACTGTGGTGCTGTCTTGTATGTCGGGACAGGCCTGGTCTGTTGTCATAGTTGGAGGATCTTTGGGACAGTCAGAGTTCATTGTTTGCGCTGGGCTCGTGGTTTAGAGATGGTCGGGGGAGCAGGTAACATACGCTCGCGTGTTGGTAACTCGGAGGGGCGCTTGCAGGAGGTTTGGTGGCTTTCTCAGTCTTGTAGAGTATTGTAGTTGGGCCCGATCTGCTTGGGCGTCGTAGTTGGTGAAGAAGCTCTGCGCCTCGTACGAACCATCGTAGCGCGTTAGTTCCACATCTCGCGAAAGTCCGGTCACGGCAGAAAGCTGATGTAGCGTCGTCGTCAACCTCCCCAGGACATCTGACACCGGCGGCGGGGGCGTTGCGTCCTCGTGGCTGGGGGGGAACTTCCTGCGTCCTACCGAGGGTGGTTTCTTTCTTCGTAAAAGTAGTGCTTTCTCCACTTTCGTAGTCGGTATCGGTCTTCATGGGCTCCTTTGAATCCTCCTCTCTTCCCTGTTCCATCTTTCTGTACAGACAGTGGTCTATTTGCTTACTTGTACCTTGGCGTCCACTATCCTGTCGACTCTTCGGACGGGGGAGTCTGTGATATCTTGGGACCTCTGGGACCAGTGTTACCTGATGCTAGACGAACCTCGATGTCAACTCTACCGTGCAGTCGTGGTGGAAGGCGACACAGCTGGGCCAAAGGTGAAATAAACAAACAGAGATTCCACTAAAAGCGTCTGACGTCAAGAAGGAATGGGATGAGGAGAGAGGGAGATCTTTAGAGCAAGTGTTACCTTGTTGAGAGCCAAGCGTATATTGACTAACTTAGGTTCTCGATTTAACACCAAGACCTTTCTTCTTTCTAATTGGTTGACCTATTTAGGTGATTTCTTCTGATTGGTCTTTGCTACTGCCTTTGACGGAAGATACGTCCGGTCTTGTTCCGGAAATACGGGGCGTTACTCGACTTTTATGGTTTCCGCGGTCACAAGATACGTCCAGTCTTGCCCAGGAAATATTGTCTTGTAAATTATTTATAGTTGGGCTAGTTTTAAGCCTCTTTTGCTAGGCCTTGCTTCGACTTCTGTCCTAAGCCTGATTAGTTTTAACCCTAATTTTCTCCTGTTAGTCTCCATTCCTTCTATCTGTACAGTTGCGATACTTTATTAGATTCTTACGCGGTACAGATTGATGTTAGTTGAGGCTTTCTATTGGCAGTACATAAGAAGTTATATACAGTCATGGGGTGGAACATGTGGTAGGAGATATCTAGACTATTTACAACAATTCCATGGTCTTAAATCATCACATATATGTAATAGAATATTTTTACATCCTATATTTTTTGTATCTCTTTATTTAATAATTTTGTTGAATCACACTATGATAATTTATTTGAACGTAGGTGCGGTTGTTTTAATTGCAATAATTGTCTCGATTCATCTTGTCTTCTCTCATCTATTCACTACGTGCAACCATCCCTAATAAAGAGGAAATATGCCCTAGAGAATTTGAGTTCAAACTGAATTGTAATAATTATAAAATTATTTATTGAATAGGAAGAAACAACACTTTTTCATGAACAGAATACAGAATTTGAACGATGTGATCGGACACAACGCTCTCTCTTCAAAAGGAGGTAGTTGAGTGCGGTGAACAGGGGATGACTACGAGGTTCATTACACCGCATATTTTGCCGGTTGAAATCCCGTTAAATCAATAGTTATGGCTAATCAATTCTTTGTTATTTCCTCGGTAATGTCGGGGGATCATTAGCCGTCGTCCATCTTCATTTGCTCTGCATCTGGAGGGAGCAATCTACGTTCAGCAGGCTCCGATATATTATTTCACCCTTTGACTACCTAGCTGAATATATAGACATTTGTCTTAATAATATTAGGAAATTCACTCACTGCGATCAAATTTTTTATTTCCTCAATGTCATTCAGTCCAGAATAATATCAAATTGTATCCAAATTCTCCCTATAGCGTCATTTGATCAAATCTGAAGAACGTTGTTGTGGTATGATCCTGGGACCTCTATGATGTCACAGTTTCCCCAAATTCAGGCCAGGGAAGCTATCAGGGATTAGATAGCAGCTTCCTGTAGAATATCAGAGTGGGATACCTTCTATATATAAAAAATGTCTAATACATTGAAATAAAGAAGAAACACAGGAATAATTATTTGAATCATTTAATTGTTTGAAAATAAAACAAACAGAATAAAGCTATAATGCAGAATTCTTGATAGTGAATTTTACTTGACAACAACACAATATTAACGCTGTAACCTTAATAAACATAAATGGATTTATATATGGAAGATTGCCCTGCATCAGATACCTAGCAGTGGAACAAACTTGCTTTGCTTATTAACTTTACTACTATGTACATCAAGTTGATAAAGTTAATTGATACCTTGAAAATTCAGAGCCATTATGGAGGAATATACCTCTAACATATTTGACCAGCTGGATGGAAAAGTTCGCTAAATTAAGAAAATATCGTCTCTTTTACCAGGACAACTTCTCACAAAAGTGTATTGGCAATGGAAAATCTGCAGGATTTGAGGTACGATTTGCGGGGCCATCCCCCTTATTCTCTTGATTTGGCACGCTGAGACGTTCATCTCTTCTCACACCAAAAGAAATCTGTTTCTGGAAAGCGCTTCGCGCTCAACGAAGAAGTTCAGAAACCTGTAGATGAATGATTTAGCAGCCTTCCACACTCTAATTTCCGGGAGGGAATATACTGATATTGCATAAACGCTAGACTAAGACAAAAGATATTATGTCGAAAATATTTTTTTAACTGAAAATCAGAATCTTTCATTGTCAGGCTGAGAACAGTTCACCTTACCTTCCTAATAGAGTGTGTCGCTATAGTAAAATCCATTCCCACCAGATGGTCTGTGACTTTGTTGAGGAGCGAATGAATTAAGGAGTTCTTAATTCCGATTGCAAGTACCTTCTTAATTAGTTTGAAATATTCACTTGTAGCTTGATAAAATATACGTCCGTTCTCTGAAACACATACCTTATCTAGAGGATTTTTTGGTAGAACCTGCCACAGAGACATTATATTGGGACTTATATTCGCGTTTACTGTAAATTATGATCGAAATTCCAGGCATAGTTGACCATAGGTTTTAGACTTTATATTCTCTTTTGAATTATCGGGTAGGACGGAGAGAATGGCTAATGAGTATGAGGCAGGTTTTTGTTTTCGCAATTGAAGCAGGACATTGTTGGACAAGCACAATTTTTTTTTTTCGGTTGTCATGGGAGCAGTGTCCTCCTCGTATGATTTGGCCTTTGTCCAAAGCTGAGGCATTTCAAGCATTGAGCGTACAGCCTCGCTTCCTCAAATGGAATTAACAGAAAATTAATGCCGATTGCCCCCTTATATACGAGTCTGCTTGTCTTGGAATATGTTTCCACTATCACCATATTCTTGATGTACTTGTTTGCGCTATCTCTCCTTTGTTATTCTTACAATATATTACTTGTATGAAATAATTAAAATCTTACTTGTACTAAATATGGAAAGTCATGATCTGTTTGCAAATGGATGAATTTCATTATGTCTTCGAAAGGTTCTGAAGTCTTTAATAAGGATTCAAGGCTTTTCCGAAATTATTTGGGATTTGTGTTTCAGAGTTGAAGCGGCTATTGAAAAGTTTGAGTTCTTTTCAATTAGCTTTTTTCATCTAGAGCAAGATGGATCGACAGACTATCAGGGCTGGAATTCCAACTTGGAATGTTATGTTTTTCTCAAGATTTTGTTGGCCAACTGCGCGTTTCACGCTGTTGGCCCTCATCAGCGTAGTGCAATATATGCCGAAACGACAAAAAAAAATCTTAATTATATACTTGGTTTCAGTACAATTTCTCTTTTGAATTATTTTATATAGATTGGTGTTCTCACGCACTTATGACCTTGAATGCCTGGTGAATGAGGTACAGCTTGCACCACGCTGATGAGGGCCAACAACCTGAAACGCATACATGAGATTGGCTTTATTGATAATCAAGAAAGAATTTGGACAAATCTTTATAATTCAAATTCAACCATTAGTTGATATTTATTCCAAACGATAGCATAATCTGTCAGCAAGTTTTAGTTGTACGTTTATAAAATGTCTTTATCTTAAATCAAGAACTTAATTCCAAAATACAATTAGACCTGTGCTATATTTCAAATACCAATTTATTAGAAAATAATACTAGGTCAGAAGATACTAATTCTTTCTCTGTAATAAACAAAAATAATGCAAATTGCGTAGCATGTATTAAATGGATGATATAGAGTACTTTTCGACGGAAATTCTAAACTATCCAAAAGTTGGTCGACATTACTTGTCTTTATTTTTTAAAAAATTGCAAAATTAAAAACTTTAATTTTTTATTTTGGTTGAAACAAAATTGTAAGCTTTCGGGCGTAAAATCGAGAAACATTTCACCTCCAGAAATTGTCCTGATTATTATTTCTGGGAAATAAATAATTAAAAAATAAAGTTTCGGCAAGATTATTAATATTAGGCATTCCAGATGGTCAAAGTGTCCAGGAAATTTATCTTAATAAACATGTTATAGACAAAGAGAGGTAGCGCGCTGTGGTTAAAAGAAGCCAATGTTCCGTGTAAGTACATCGAGGCGGGCGGCAAACGTCTGGGTGCCATCAGCGGTGCGGTGACAAAGGAGCAATTAGCTGGAATGGTATCACGTGGGCCTCTAATGCGCCGAGCCTCTCTAGGGAAGTCTTATGCCCGCCCCTATCACAGAAACCACGATGGATGGACCGGGCCACTTATATGGTGATCTTGCCCACTCCCGCACCATAAAAACCTCCCTTTTTGGAGAGAGATGCTAGAAAATGACTGATACAATTTGCAAATGTATTCTAACATATTACAAAAGGGTCGGATTTTTGGTAGCAGCGTCTTTTTTTTCTGACACCACATTATGAAGCCGCATGTTACAAAATGCCTAAATGTTGTCTTAGTTTAAAAATACCCGCACCCTTTTCTTTTTTTTTTTTTTGAGACCTTGCACCTATTTCAGCTATATGCACATTTTAAAAATTTATTTTTTCATATATATAAATGGATCAAGAGTAAAGATTTAGGTAAATAGCATAAAATATTATTTTTAATATTAATTAATGTTAAAATATTGTGAAAGTATTTAAATACTTGGGAAACTACCCTTAAATAAAGGCATACCTTCCTCTTTTTTAAACATCAGGCGTTGAAGCGAGCTAAAAAGAATGAATATATTACTTGAGAATATCCCATTGAAAGGAACTTTCCTGCATATACAAGTTCTCGGATTTCTGACCAAGATGAAAGTAGCTCAAGTAAGTGTTTGTAATAGCGATTTCCAACCAGTTTAACACACTACCATTGTTTGTAAACTAACTTTATAATATTAATTTGCCTTCCGATATTAAATTTGAACACGAAAAATTGAACACGCATTCATTTATTCTAAATATATGTAAAAACATAAAAATGGAGTACCGCTACATGTGTATTCTGTTATGTGAAATTTAAGAGATTGAAGAATAATCTCATAAATTAGGAATGGATGCTGATGCATGTGGTAGACATCTAAGGGCGTTGACTTTCATTTACTTCTTTTTGTATTTAGTTCTTTCTATTTTGAAAATTTTCTTTTTATTTCTACATTCTGTAGCCTTATGACCTTTCTTCCCACAATTATACCATGGTAATGTGAAGGATTCAATGTCATTTCTTCATTCCTTGGTTCCACTTATTTATTTTTAGAGTTCTTTATCCAGCAATCTAACCATAACAAATTCCATTGTTATTTCCGTGTTTATTGTTTCTATTGCCGTGATCACATTTTCATATTCAATCAATGACAACAACAGATGATATATTTTGTCAGATTCATCCATTTTGAAAACTATATTATCAAATTCGTGAATTATAGAATCAAATTTAAGAAAATGGTCCTCTAATTTTTCATTATGTTTGCATTTTAAAAAAAGTCAACAAATTTCTATTTAGTGTTAATTTTGTAAACAAGATTCTTCTTTTAAATATATTTAGAGCGCTTTTATACAAAAATATTTGCTGTTTTTGCATCTTTAATTATGTCTAGATGTTTATCAGTTAAACATTGAACAAACGTAGATTTTGTCTTTGTACCTTTAATTACAAATAACACACGATCTTTATGTCTTCACCAAAATCATTAATTCCTTCTCTAATGTTAGATGTATTTGTTTTTCTTCTAACAATAGATTAATTCTAAATTCCCTACTGTTGGAAATATTTTCAGTTAAAATTGGAAATTTCGAGTTATTTGCGCTCATTCAAAGATATTTAAAAAATTGTATTTACTAAACAGAACGGTATTTTTGGTCTTGATATTACTTTGGTATTATTCAAACTTCGTTCTCATAATCTGTTATTATGTAGTATATACAATACTACTGATTATATTCATTTATTATCTTTGGCAAATTACGAACAGAGTATTTATTAGAGAATAACAAGTTGAAACATATACATAAGGGCTATATATATATACGTATTCCTTTTCTTCACAGGATTGATAAAACATGTTATTGATTTTAATAATAATTATAATATAATGAGAAACAAGACTAATTCCAAATAATTTTTGGTAAGTAAAAAATGTAAAATCTGTTTCCGAAATCAATCACTTTTTGAATGGAATTTTGTACTAAATATTCGCCCTTTAGTTAATTTTACATATTGAGACATTTTGAAAATAGAGCAATCCATACTTAATTCATTAGATAATAAAAGGCATATATTGGATTTGAAAAAATATTTATTTTGCCTATATTTCGGCGCTGCGGCGCTGAGTTTGTGTATACAAAAATGTAATGCCTCGATAAAGGTTGGCGTTCAGCCAGCCGAAATATTGGCAAAATAAATATTTTTTCAAATCCAATATATGCTTTTTATTATCTAATATTGAGACATATATAGTCACGACCGTCATGGGCCGGCCGGTTCTGTCACGGATGCGCGCGCATCATCATTATGATCATTATCATTATCTAATGATAATAATAATAATAATAATGAAAATTGAAATTATACCGCGAATGTTTCTTTTATAAAAATCGAAATTTTTATTTTCAAAGAGAAATAGCGACATTTCTAACTTTGAGGATGAGGTATGGAAAGGTGAAACATGAAGAGTAATGGCGAACGGAAAAATAAAAAGTGTCCAGGGGCGGGAATCGAACCCACACCCTTCTGCTTACCGGGCAGGTGCCTTGTCCACTCGGCTATCCTGGACGTATTTTTCCGTTCGTAACTAATATTTAAATTAACATTTAAAATACAATATAACGCGGCTGATGATTGTAAAACGAAAATTGAAATTATACCGCGAATGTTTCTTTTATAAAAATCGAAATTTTTATTTTCAAAGAGAAATAGCGACATTTCTAACTTTGAGGATACCTCATCCTCAAAGTTAGAAATGTCGCTATTTCTCTTTGAAAATAAAAATTTCGATTTTTATAAAAGGAACATTCGCGGTATAATTTCAATTTTCGTTTTACAATCATCAGCCGCGTTATATTGTATTTTAAATAATAATAATAATAATAATTATTATTATTATTATATTATTATTATTATTATCCCTATATATAGTCACGACCGTCATGGACCGGTTCTGTCACGGATGCGCGCGCACAGGGAGGTCACGTGCTCGCCGGCAGCCAACGGGCGCGCGCCGCCGGCATTACGTCATAGATTATAAACACAAGGTAATAAGGCCAAATAAAAAAATAGTGTGTGATAAGGCACAATTTGGATTATCTACTTATATAATTGCCTTATTCTCTCTGTGTGAAGTTCACTGTGTGAAGTTCACGGATAGATTTTGGTCAGAATGGATAAAATAAAAAAGTATCAAGGGATGGGAATCGAACCCACGACCTTCCGCTTACCGGGCAGATGCCATGACCACTAGGCTACCCTGGACATATTTTTCCGTTCACATTTTTATTTTTATATTTTCAAGACACACACAGTTTGGGGCGGGACGTTTCACAAGAGAGACATCCACGGCGCCAATTTATAATTGTAACGAATAGTATTTTAATTAAAACATTTTTAAAATATATACGCACTCGGGTAAAACCCGGGCGTTGCCCGGGCCATTCGTCTAGTTGAGACATATTCAGAATTAAGAAAATTGCGATATACTTTTATAAAAAAATATTGTCACGTGGAAAATTATGAAAGACAAACTTCAGGATGACACAGCAATATATTTGAGGCTAGAACAAACTATGAATGATGAGCAAAAGATAAGCAATGAGCGAAGTTTACATAGTAGCTTAATATAAACATAAAAAATGATCATATGCCTACCCCACTCAGTTATTAGAGAAAGCATAGTTGCTTTCCTAACAGAAATACAGACCGATGCATCCACCATACAATCAATTGTAATCCTGGCAGATATTTGTCTAAATATGAGTGTATTTAAATTTGAATCGCAAACATACAGACAGATACGGGGTTCCCCAATGGGGAGTTCTTTTTCAACCGTTGCAGCAGAATTGGTGATGATCATGATTGACAAATCAATCAATGAAAAACATAGAACAGATATTGTGTTATGGCGCAGATATGTAGATGATATCTTTTGTGTCTGTGATCAGAATTCATATGAAGCCATATTAGCATCCCTTAACAGCTATAATGATGATATGTCATTTACTATAGAAATAGCTCAAGGGGGTGTAATACCATTCCTTGATGTTCTAATAATTCAAACTCCAAACTCTTATCACACTACCGTATATTACAAAAAAGATTTCCTCCCCAACTACACGCATTACACTTCCTGTTGTCCCAATTCCCAAAAAATCAGTATTATAAAAACTTTATCTAAGCGTGTACGCACCCATTGTTCCCTTCCATTTTTCCAGGCAATAGAAAAACAGAACATAATCAAGAATCTCAACTCTGCAGGCTATCCGACATCCTTTATTTGCAAACATTTTTATGATTCCTCAGGAATAAGAAATACTGCTCAGTACCGGTCCACCTGTTTCATTCCATACTCTTACAAATCGGCGGCCATAGCACGAATTCTGAATAGATATGGTGTAAACTCATATTTCTCCAACACACTCAGTCTGGCAACCAAACTAAAACAGACAATAGCAAAAAGTAGTGAAACCATTGATTCCCTTAATACCCACAATGCCGTTTACTCCATATCATGTGAGCAGTGTGATGCCAAGTATGTCGGAGAGACTGGGAGAATGGTGAAGACCAGAATGGTGGAGCATGATAGATCGGTAAAAAGGAAAGATCCCCGCTCTCTAGTTTACCAACACATACGGGACACAGGCCACACATTCAATATCTATAACCCCTCGGCCCACTATCATGAGATTAAGAATAAGCACCAGCGATTGGTCCTGGAGGCTATACTCACCAAAAAATTTAAAAGCATCAATAGAGCAATAGACCTTCCTGAAATATATGATAATTTAGTACTGGAACCTCCTATCTGAAAGATTTAGTTTTCATAACCTATTTATACTTTTACACGTCAATGGCAGTTTTGGTTTATTTTTATTTTATTTTATTTCTATTTTATTTTATTTTATTTCGTTTTATAGTCGTTGTTCATACTTAGTTTCTGTAATAACCATGTATTATATGTATAATTACTTTGTTTTGCTTAACTTCTATGAATAATCCTCCAATATTATGTTAATTTCTCTGGCACAATTTTACATATCTGTCTTATTTTCTTACTTTTTGTATATATATACATAGCTGATTGCCACTAATGTTTTGTCTCGTTTACACCAGTAGAAGGGTGATTGTGCCCGAAAGCTTGTGATATTGTATATTAAAGAAACTCTTTCCTCGTTAAGTGGTTCGTTATTAAAGTTTAGAGAAGGCATTATTGATTCAATAAAAAATGATACTCTGTTAATAAAGTAATAAATACTTTGCTACAATATCTAAATACTTCGCCCGTTGAAAAGCGAGAGCTCGAAATATCGCGGTGTTTTTGGAATAAAGAAACTTATTGCTTTTAGCTATTTTATATTGAGACATATATGAAATGGATAATATGCCAACAATACATTTAGGTATAATACTTGGATATATACCTGTAAGAGAAAACATCTCGAGGATATTTGATATAATTATATTCAATGAATCTCCTATTAAACTCAGATAAAGTGTTAGGCTGCTGTGTTTTAAGTTTGTTTATTACTTTTTTATAATATCAAAAAGCATACTGCCAATTTTTTACTGAGTTATTTTTATTTCCAGCCAGTAATCACGCTCTGCCTGATAACCACAATTTCCATAAAATCGAATCAAATAATATTTAAAATTTTAATTATTCAAATGTTAATATTATAATTATTTTATTGTAATTAATGTTTTCTATTTTAAAAATTAATATATGTTATATGTATAAAATATGTCGTAACACACAAAATTAATATATATATGTAGTATATTTTAAATTGTAATATGATAACACACACACACATTGTTAGTATATTTCACATATCTTCTAATTATTTAGAGCCAATAGTTTAAGATCATACGCTCTTATTAAAATGTTTACTGCTCCTATTTGCTGCAACTCCTCATATTTTGTATGATATACAATATCTTTATTAATATAACCTGTATCATATTATTTGTATCCAAACTCAAAATGATGACGTCAAAATAAAAACAACAAAAGAGTGGTCTGGGGACAGCTACAAGGCAAAGACAAAGGACATGACACGCCCAGGAAGGGGTCCCCTTCCGGGGTTTTATAGACGACCCCTCCCGGGTTCAACACAGCAGTGTCAGCTTAGATTGTGATTTGGTGTGTCCATCTACGCAGGCCGCTTCTGGGTCTTTCTCCTTGTCTCAGTTTTAGGCATCTAGGTTTGTGTCATGGCCTCCACCTCTGTCCCGTGGGCTGTCTCCGACCCGCTCGGTGCTACCATCTAGCCCTGCCTCTGCTTCTTGCTGTCCACGTGTGGGAAAAACGTCAACACTTCGCCTCACGACTCGACTGTCAATTTATTCACACGTCGGCGTACTCGGGTTACAACATATATAACTTACATCTAATAGATTCCACATAAGTTTTGATTGA
Organism: Cordylochernes scorpioides; assembly: GCA_030710605.1. Classification (NCBI taxonomy): domain Eukaryota; kingdom Metazoa; phylum Arthropoda; class Arachnida; order Pseudoscorpiones; family Chernetidae; genus Cordylochernes; species Cordylochernes scorpioides. Next base: position 6,198,971 of record CP092877.1, on the reverse strand, counting down.
TATGCCACCTGTGTAAATAGATTTCAAAATATATCCTGTATTATATCAAAGCTTGGATCATTTTAATTCGTAATTATTATATTTTATTTTATAAATCGTTATCCAAATAAAATATACAATAATAAAATATCAAGCAATAAGTTTCAATACTCCTTAAAATGTCATTTAAAATAATTATAATAAGTATATAATAGCCCACAAAACAAACATATATATAGAATTCTAACTTGGCGATGATAATATATTAAAATAGCACAATAAAATCCTATAAAGAGTACTGCCTGCCACATCGGCGAGGTTTAAATCAAATCAAACTCGACATTGCTAAATTTGGCGATGAAACTTGCTAGATTTTTATGGCCTCTCCCAAGACCTAGGGCGACGGAAAAACATTTTTTTAATTCAGTCAGTTCGTGGACGGCATATATCACTGGAAATATATCATTGCCGTCCTCTCTTAGATGCCATCCATCCTTCCCTTGTCCTTTGTGCAAATATCTGACGCCTCAACCGCTAGACCCCCGACTGCTGTTGCTTGTGGTACGACATATATACATGTATTTGTTTTATATATATATACATATATATATAAAAGTCAATTTCTGTCTGTCTGTCTGTTTCGCGATAAACACAAAAACTAATGAACCAATTGGTACCAAATTTTGCATGTCGCTTTTTATAAACCTGAGGAAAATTTTCGGCTGCATTTTGATTAGTATTTTTGGCTATTTCTTTTTTTAATTTGAAGAACTTTTTTTACGCGGACTAATCCGGAATGGAATGAATACCTAAATATGGCCATTTTTTTAAAGCATCGGTAGCTCAGTGGTAGAATGCTCGCCTGCCACGCGGGCGGCCCGGGTTCGATTCTCGGCCGATGCATTTTTTTTTACAATTTTTAAAACTAATTTATAAAAAATATACTATTATATCAACTATATTAATTAAATCAAATACCTAAACACTAATATAATACAATTTTTGCCATCACACACACTTTTTTCCTGTAGTTTATGTGTTACTTCTGTATTGCTATTCTATGGCACTTCTAATATTTATTATTTGTTCTTCACAATAAGCTTCTATTATCTACGATGATACATCCAATATTCTGTGTCGAGAATTTGATCTCGTATTTCAACTTTTGATTTTCATATTTACGGAATACGGCAAATGTTATTTGTATCCCTAACACTAACTTCTACATTCGACACTAAAAAATTTGGGGTTTAAAATTACTTGGTTTTTCCAATGAATGAGGATAACAAATGAATTATTCGTCAACTCAAAAGTGACCAGTCGGCGGTGGGACAACATTTCAAACTTTGTTTCGAACAATGATTTATTAAAACTTTCATCTCGCGATGGACGCTCCCTTATTTTTAATGATCCGCCAACTTTCTTTGAGGCATTCAGGCCGCTATCCTGCATAGCTGGTTCGTCTCCTTCTCCTAACTACACCAGCTATGCCGGTATATTCCGCTCTTAACGAGGGTCTACATAGTAACGACAATAGCCAAGTGGCCACTTTGTAGATAGGTCTACAACGGGTCACCAAATGCTAAGCTCAAATCCATCCTATGAAGCAATATCAATCTACCTATTAAAACCCCCTATTTATTTCTACCTCTTCTCGTATAAAGAAAAACGATTAGTAAATTGATCGGCCTGGGAATGCATAGGTATTTAGCCGGAAGAATATCGGAGAATATCTCATGCGTTCAACATTGATCAGGATGAGAAAGATGATTTTGTCATCACTCATAAAGCTAAATATTGTGTATTATATATATGAGCAAATTTTATCTTTCAAGAACATATAAGCCATCTAACTTAATTTAGATAACGGTAAAATGGTTATAATTCTGACTTGATCCACTTTTAAATGAATCCTTTAACGATTTGAAAAGAACGTATTTAGCGAATGTTTGTTTTAGAAATCTTGTAAATTTCAAGTGAAACAAAAATAAAGTTTGAATCTTTATTGTTTTCCCACAATGGGACGCGGCAAATATTTTGAAATTTCTGTGAAAATCGTCATAAAAATAATGGTATGTCTTTCTTATCTGATAAAATATAAAAGGTAGTCGCAGGGTCCAGTGGTGTATTGCGACAACCACTTGAAATTTCAATTTTCTTTATTTTCTTAGTTGAAGTAAGAGCAGAACTGAGTTGAATCTGATATCTACCATCTTCCTAGTTTCCTTAACAACAAAAGTAATAAAGTTAGCTGCGCCGAGGCGTGCTTCAACTTGGAATTTTACATATTTACAAAATGTGCCGGCCAAAAGAAATCAACAATGGATTAATGTAGTGTAAAGAAGCGCCATCTGGCAGTCTACTTCATAGAGTTTGTTCTAATTTTTTTTTTAAATATCTTAGAATTTTCTTTTTATAACCATAAACAAGGATGGACAAAACTTGAGGAAGTTTTACTTGAGTATGTATATCGGTTTTCAGGAAATAACTCTGATATTTAAAACACAGTGACCTTTATTAAAGAAACACGAAATAACCAAGTGTGAACAAAATTGCTTCTGTTTCTTTAAAAAAAAATAGACTACCGCCGTCATCAAATATATTATAATTCCTTTAGTTTTGTTCATGATATATGGAAATACTATATAAGAATACATTTATAATGAAGATCCTTCCCTTCCTTTACACTTCGACAAAATCAAAAAGGAATCTAGGGCTAGGTTTCTTTTACAATTTTTTATTTCTCGAGATTTCAGGCCAACCTGCCCTTCAACAGGGAAGTGCTACTTCTAGCCAATTATAACACGCCGAATTTATAAATACAAGTTTAGATATATTTTTATATGCTCTCTCTCTGAAATCTATTTTACATATTTTAAAACCGTATATGATTTTGTCAAAGAATAAATTTGTTGAATAGAGAAAGGAAAAATAAGCCTTTATTTGCAATATTTAAAGTGTAAAGTTAGAGAAGGCTTGTGACGAAGGCCACAATTGCTAAGCCAAACATCGATGAATTTAATAATTTGACCTGTGCCGCCTGAATTTACTTCCAAACATTGGCGAAATAAAAGGTGAGGTTTTGTGGTTGGGAGGCCCCGAGCGGAGGACGCCTTCTGGCGGTATTGAACAGAACTTCTTTTTGAATTAAACCCCAAACTCGCTATTTGGAATGCAAAAAATCTATTTTTTTTTTTAGAAATATAAAATTCTCGGTAGAATATTATTTAGTCACACACACGGGAAAAGTATTCATTTATGAAATAGTAAAAGGGGGAATATTTCCGTATGTTTTAAACTTCGGATCATTTATAGAACTTAAAATGTATTTCTTAGATATTTTATCTTTTTATATATGAGGTAAAACCTTTCATATATATTAACTATAAAAATATTTGTAAAATATTTCTTTGAAGAGAAAATATTATTTGTAAAAATTCACTTTTAAGAAAGTCTCTATTACCTGGATAAAAAATAAGGCTTCATATTTGGTATAATATATTACTGAGTAAATAATTTCTACCTTAATTAATGTGTATTTAATTGAGAAAATGTTTATTCCGAGTTTTGTGACCCATTCTATAGCTAACTAGTATATGAAGAGGCAGACATTTGAAAGAAAGCTAAATGTATAGTTGATGATAAAGAAGGATTTTGCAATATTTCTCAATTTATACATGTGATTATATATTGTAAATAAATAAAACATTTATGAAATTCAGTATTTTAATATTATAGTGTCATTGATAAAAGATATGGATCTTTGGATCTTTGGAATAAATTCTGAAATTTTTCGCGCGCGCGTACTCTACATTAAATAAAAATGAATAGAGTATATATATGTGATGAAGTTCTGTAAACTCTTGTAGAATACTGTCGACTAAAAATGTGGTGAGATATCCATTCGACTTGAACTATGGTGTGAGTACCTGTCAACTCTCGCTATACTGTGTTGACCGAGAGGAACAGTCAGGATGGGGAGTTTTCCAGTACCTCTCTGCACCTTGGAAGACCTTTAACAGTTCTCACAAAGTACAGGCAGTCGTGGTCGAGGCAGAGTAGAAAGCTTGGGAATGTCCATACAAAAAACGAAGTCACAGTTGCACTAAAAAAGTTCCGTGAACAGATAAAAGTTGAGCTAGGAGCGAAAGATGGAGATAGAAGAGTTCTTACTGGTCTACATGGTGGATGAGGTGGACCTGGGGTACAACCGACGAGGGCTCACGCAGATGGTGAAGTAACTGTATTTTTGGCTAGGACGGAGGCTTTATATACCTTTTCTGAGAAAGGGAGTATTGCATTTCACCAGATGTGAAGAGTGTGGATCGTCTGGTGAAATTCTAAACTGGCGCCGTCCTGACAGTTTCCAATCTATCTTTAGATATTGTTTTGTGACTTCCATCTATCTCGAATTTAGACGTTATGACTTCTATCTCTTGCTTCAGCTCAACTCTTAATCTATTACAGAGTTTTATTTATTTATCCTCAGTTTGTACAAAGTACAATACATATGATGATGTAACGACACATGTCAATCATGCGTATAATCATTTACAGATGTGTTTCTATTATACAACATTAAAATCTTGTTATAAGTTATATACAATATGGGGTTGTTGGTTTAAATTACCATATATATGTTATGAATATTTTGTGTTGTTGTTAGATTAGGCTTGATAAGACAGGATCGATAAGATAAAGGGTTGAGGTGCAGTCGTGATAAAAAAAGATAAATAATTACCGTCAAGTAGCTTTTATTTTCAATTACTTGAGGAAAGATTACACATTTGTTTGTTTTCACATTATATAGAATTTATAATTTAATCCTATATTAGTGATTTAAAAGGATTGATTGGTTAACTACGCATATTTACAACAAAATTATACAACGAAACTAAACAACTAAAAAAAAACTGAAAGTCTTTTTAAAAACGATGATAACAAAAATAAAAATATCAATGAATAAAATAAAATATATATTTTTTAAAATATAGAAATATTTGAGGTTTTTAGATTATATAATATTTTTAGATTATATAATATTTCCCCCCTGTGAAAAGATTATAAAAAATTAAAATTTTAAAATAAAATTGGTAATTAAAAATAATTAATTAAACAAAATCAATAAATCTTTAGAAATAATTAAAATGAAACAATAAAAATCAATACGCACATTTTTTCAAAATAAACAAAAGAAAGTTTGTTTACAAAAATTTATATAATTATGAAATTATAATAAAAGTATATATAAGAAATATTAATGAGTGAAAATATATCAAAATGTATATGAAGCAAAAGGTATTTAAAATTTGAATAATTATGACATTATGGTAGTTACACTTCAAAGTATCAAAAGCAGTAGAAAATGTTATTTTTACATGGTTGAGTAATGAAACGCTAAGATATATGGAGTGACATTAAGTTATTTGTGAAGGCTTAAGAATTGGTTGTGATATTTGTTCTTCATTGTCCATGTCCAAAATATGGCCTTCCTGTAAAAAATATGGTTTATCATCAATATCTATTAACTTTGTGTTAGAATTTTGGTTTACTATAAAGTCATTTTCTCTGTTAGTGCTATAGTGAAGTAGAAAATCTGCTCCTGGGTAAAATAATTTAAGCTTATTAGAGTGTATAATTTCTGTTTGTTTTCTTTGGGGTATATTAGGCTTATCTATTTCATATGTGACTGGAGAAAGTTGTTTTAAAATAGTAAATGGGCCTATATATCTTTGTGTTAATTTACCAGTGTTTGGATAAATAAAGGTTTTTACTAACACCTGATCTCCTTCTTTAAAAATGGGTTCTGGGTGTTTAATGTCATAAAGTTGTTTGCTGTGTTCATGGGATTTTATGGTTCTTTCAATGGCTAATTTTCTTGCCTTTTCTATTGGTGTATGTGTTTCTGTGTCATGTTCTATATACTGTGGTTGTATTCCATAGTATAAGAATTTAGGTGTAAAGCCTGTTGTGGTATGTACTGTTTCATTATAGCTTTCAGTAATTTTAGGAATATATTTTGTCCAAGGAATCTTTAAATTAGCATTATATTCACATCTTAACCTATTAATGATAGTGGAATTTAGTCTTTCTACTTTTGCATTTGTTTCTGGGTGATGGGAACTGGTGAGTAGATGCTTAACATTATTTCTATCTAAAAAGTGTTTAAATTTTCTGCTAAGAAAAGCTGCATTTCTGTCAGTTATTAATATTTCAGGTTTATTAATTTGGAATAAATTTCTCAAACAAGTTATATAAGAATCAGTTGATACAGATTTTGTTGGAAAAGCCCAAAGGAATCTACTATGGTGATCTACTATCATATGGATACTGTGTCTAGTTGTCCCATAATTATGTAACCCGCCCAATGTATCTGAAGAAAAAATGTGATTTGGGTGTGTAGCTATTGGCATCTGTTGTAGTGGTCCATAAACAATTCTGTTATCCCTAGACTTGTTAAACTGGCAAGTTTCACAATGTTTGGTGTAATTAGCAATATCTCTAGTCATATGTGACCAATAATAGTGTGGAGAAATTATTTTAGTCATTTGAGTTGTTCCAATATGTCCATGCTTTGTATGTACTTTGCTTAATAATTTCTGTCTTAGTGTCTGTGGTACATAAGCTCTTTTAAAACCCTTCTTGTTAATCATATAAAGGCCATTTTGTATTTTAATTTTAGCACTACTAATTTGTTCTGTGGATTGGTGTTCTTTTAACTCATTATATGTTAGGTAAAATGAGACAGGTGCTCTTGATAGCATGTCTGCTTCTATATTATTTAATCCTTTAATATGTTTTATGTCAAAGCTATATTGAGATAGGATTAAAGACCATCTAAATAATCTACCTTGTGGGTTTTTTACATTTTTGATCCATTTTAAAGGTAAGTGGTCTGTGTGCAAGGTAAAATGTATGTTGTGTAGATATGTGTGAAACCTTTGTACTGAATTAATGATAGCTAATGTTTCAATTTCTGAGGCAGTATAATTCTGTTCATATGGGTGAAGTTTTCTTGAAAAATAACCTATGGGGTGTAAAATGCCTTCTTCATCTGGTTGTTTAAGAACTCCTGCTACTCCTAGACTTGACGCGTCTGTGAATAAATGACATGGTTTTGATGGGTCATAAATATATAGTACAGGTTGTGATATGAGTGAATTTTTAAGTGTTTGGAAGGCTTGTTCATGTTTCTCACTCCATAGCCAAGGAGCATTTTTTAACAAAAGTTCATTCAAAGGTGCCCTAATTTGCGCATAATGGGGAATAAATTTATTATAAATATTTATGGTGCCTAAAAATCTCTGTAAGGTTTTAATATTATATGGTCTATTTAATTTTAAAATTGCTTCAATATTTGTGTTATTTGGTGTATATTTTCCTGAGTTAATAGTGTATCCTAAGAATTGTATTTCTTTTTGTAAAAATTTGCATTTATTGAGATTCAGCTTTATATCCTCTTGTTCGAATATACCTAATATGTCATCTAAATGTTTAATGTGTTCTTCATAAGTTTTGGAGTGTATAATAATATCATCAAAATAATTTAAGGCATAGTGTATGTTATGTTTAGTGAAAACTGACTTCATAATCCTTTCAAATTGTGAAGGTGCATTTTTTAGACCATATGGAAGTCTGTTCCATTCATAACATCCTAATTGTGTTACAAAGGAAGTTTTTATGCCTATCTTTTTCATCTATGGGTATATGCCAGTATGCATTTTTAACATCTAGAATAGTATATATTTTTGACTGTGATAACCTATCTATAATTTGTTCTATAAGTGGAATTGGTGTATGTTCTGGAACTGTTTTTTGATTAAGTTTCCTATAATCTATACAGAGTCTTGTGGGGTGATTTGGGGCATCAGATTTTTTATTCACTAATAATGCAGGAGAACTATAGGGGCTAGATGAGGGTCTAATAATATCATATTTTAATAATTCAGTTATTTGTTTTTGTATTTCAGCATTATTGTAAAAAGATGTCCTATATGGCTTTTGTGCTATGGGAATATTATCTAAAAGAGATATGCAAATTGGGTTAGTCTTTATGTATCCTATATCAAAATTGTGCTTAGAGAAAACATTCTTATATTTATGCAACATATCTGAAATTGTTTGATTTGAGAAATTTGGATTAATATCTACTTTACTAAAGTCTAAATATGAATTATAATTTATTATAGAGCCCGGTTGTCGCATACTGTGATATGAGTTATAATTAATAATGGGATTTGAATTAGGATCTATAAGTTTAACATTTGTAGTTGGCATATCAAAAGAATTGAAATTACACAATGGGTTAATCTTTAAAAGAGATGAATTTTTAACATAGTATGGGTCTGGAATACATAGGGTAGTGGCATATGACTTCTGATTATCAGTTTTTGGATTAAAAGAATACAAGAATTTATAATTTTGGAAAAGAAGGTTTTTTGAGAAATCTATTTGTAACTTAAATATATAAAATGTTGGTAAACCTAAAATAAGATATTCTATTGGACTATCACAAACAAACATTTCTTGATACTTTGTAATTTTACCTAAGCTAAGCCTAACTAATATTTTGTATAATGGGTAAGTAAATCCTTCTACCTGACCTATTCTTTCTTTTGGGGAATTATCTAAAATTTTATAATAAATATGGTTTAAGTATTTTAAAGGTATAATGGAAATAGATGATGCAGTGTCAAGTACACAGGGTAAGGATATTTGGTTAATAAATACAGAGAAAAGTAATAATGTTCTACCTGGGTTGATGCGCTTCGGATGATTATTGTTCTTAAGTGGGCAGTCTCTATGGAAATGGATCTGGTTGGGTAGCTGGTGAGATGCACATATCTTGCAGGGGTATGGAGGCTGGTTTATGGATTTGTGGGGTTCTTGTTGGTGATGAGTTGCTGCTGCTGTCCTGGGAAAAGGCTGGTATTGATGAGCTTTGGAGGAGTTGGAGTTAAAATTTTTTACTGGAGTGCTTGTACTGGTAGAGGGTTGTTGGGGTTCTTCTTTATTTGTTGATAATTTTAATTGGGTTGTGATTTTATACCATTCTGAAGGTTCTTGTACTCTTGCAGCTATTAGATATTTTTTTAGGTGATCTGGCATTCCATCTGTAAGTGCTTCTAATAAAAGTGTTTTTTCAAGATTAAGTTTATTGGCTAAGGCAGATTTTTCTTTAAAATATTGTTCAAGATCATTATTATCATTATATTTTAAATTTAGAAACCTACTAAATAAATTTGAATCATTTATTGTAAAATATGATGTTAATTTTTGTTCTATTTCCCCCCAATTATATATATCTTGTAGTTCTTCTATGTAATAACTGAAAGCTTCACCCTCGAGATAATTTGATATATTATTTTGTTTAAAATCTTCATCAAGATGCTTCTGTAAACATTTTTTGTTAAAGAATTTGAGCCAAGATATTATGTGTAAATTTTGACCATTAAATTTCGTTATTTCTATAGTACTTGGATTTGGCGTCATGGCATATTCTACATTCCTTTGTTTGCGAGACATTTTGTAAAAATAGTTTTATGAAATTTGAATAATATATAGAGCAATTAGGTTGAAAATTCAGGTAATCCTGTCGACTTATTGTTATGAATATTTTGTGTTGTTGTTAGATTAGGCTTGATAAGACAGGATCGATAAGATAAAGGGTTGAGGTGCAGTCGTGATAAAAAAAGATAAATAATTACCGTCAAGTAGCTTTTATTTTCAATTACTTGAGGAAAGATTACACATTTGTTTGCTTTCACATTATATAGAATTTATAATTTAATCCTATATTAGTGATTTAAAAGGATTGATTGGTTAACTACGCATATTTACAACAAAATTATACAACGAAACTAAACAACTAAAAAAAAACTGAAAGTCTTTTTAAAAACGATGATAACAAAAATAAAAATATCAATGAATAAAATAAAATATATATTTTTTAAAATATAGAAATATTTGAGGTTTTTAGATTATATAATATTTTTAGATTATATAATATATATATATAGTTTATTTTAAACTGTATAATAATGATACTTTCTATTTACTAACACCCCCATATTTTGTATATATGCTATATCTTTATTAATATAACCTGTACACCCTTATTTGTATTCAAACTAAAAATGGTGACGTCTAAATAAAAATCCAAAGAGCGGTCAGCTGGGGACAGCTGGGGAGAGAGGAGGAAAATGGCAACGCCCAGCCCATGTGGGGCCCCCAGGGACTCTTTATAGACAACCCCTGTAAACAGGACAGATTTTGCCAGGGGGCCAGCAGCAGATGTTCTAGGGGGGTTTTCCTCGGCAGTTCGCTTCAGCCTGTCTCTCACACACAGTCTCTCTCTCCATGTCTCGGTGATAAGCATCCCAGTTTGTGTCATGGCCACTACCTCTGTCCCGTGGGCTGTCCCCGATCCCTCTATGTGCTAACATCTAGCCCTGCCTCTGCTTCTTGTTGTCCGCGTGTGGGAAGATCATCAACACTCGCCTCACGTACACGACTGCCAGTTCATCCATACGTCGGCACATTGCAACAATATTACATGAAAAGATTTCAACTGTGATATTATAACACTATGTGGCGCTTAGTTTGTGTATACAAAGATGAAATGCCTGGATAAAGGTTGGCGTTCAGCCAGCCGAAATATGGGCAAAATAAATCTTTTATTAAATCCAATATATGCCTTTTTATTATTTGATGAATTAAATATGGATTGCTCTATTTTCAAAAAAAAAATATATATATAGGTTTTAATTTGAATATGAATATTGAATACAAGACTTTCAAATAATTTTCATGTAGTAAGAAGATACACACAGAATAATTTTGTTTTATTTGGACTAACATTTTTTTCTTACATATGAATATAATGAAAGTGCACTTCCTCATAGTACAAATGAAGATTGCTATTGACTTATTGCCATAAATCGGAAATATATATATAATATCTGTTGATATTCTTCATTTTACATAATTAATATATAATTATTTCTTGACATATCAAGAAAGTCTAATCACGTACCATTCAACCATCTTTTTTTATTTTATTTCAATTTAAAGCGCTACGTTCCCCTAGGAAACTTGCGCTGTCATACACGTATGCCTTTACATTTGTCTATACATATATATACAATAATTTTAGGCCGTGAATAGAATAGTCATATGATGTTAACAATGGGAAAGAGAGGGAAAAAAACGGGAAAAGACCTGTGTACACCATAAAGAAGTGTCTTACAATATGTGTGTACAAGAAGAATAATATAAATTATCAGTTTATTAAAAGATATTTGTTGCTATATAGTTTAAAATATATCTTCAAAAGGTATGGATTTTATCTTCATATAAAAAGTGATGAAGCTGTTTCAAATTTACATAAGCATTAACGTGAACTAGTGATTATTTCTCATGGTGTATTAAATGGTTAAATATAACATCTGATACATTTTAAAGTGTTAGTACTGGTTTTAAGTTCAGTTTAATTGGGTCAACAACAAATTATTTAATCAAGTTTGAAACTCAAGAGAAAACGAATTTATTCTCACTTTTCAAAAATAATTTCTTGCTACTACTCCTAATACTGTGCGCATGCACATTTTTAAAGTATACGTAAACATAAAATATCACTTTAATAGAAGTTTATTGACAATCACAATGATTGAGCAATTAAAGGTTCAGTCACCTATCAGCTAACATAAAAACCGAACGTTGCATTTTTTTAAGTTAAAGGTGTCTCCAGATCGTGTAACTAAAAGTTGCTGATGGCTTGCACCATCCGTCGGAATAAATATCAATTAATCGTTTATTAAACGAAAGGCAGCCGCCTTTCATTTTTGTTATCTTTCATATTCCCAGTCAGCAACTGGCCTTTTTCCGATGGGCATAGGACTTGAGACCAAGGTCTTCAAAGATAGTTCTGATAATTGCTATAGACCTAACGTCCATTTTTCTTCTTGGCTATGGCCTTCATGCTCTCCCCATGGTTTTCATCAATCTCCTCCTTGACATTATTGACAAATTCTTCGCCTCTTACCCTGTCTGATTGACGCGTGTGCTATTTCCTTGCAAAAATTCCCTCTATATTACTGCTTTTTGACCAGATAAACAGTTGTTTTGGGAAACTTAAGAAAGTTCACTATCTCTTTGCGACTCCTTCCGGCTCGCAGAGCAATGATGATGGCTGCTCGATTTTCGAATTCTCGATTATTGATCATCACTACACTGCAAAACATGTACTGTTGCATTTGACATGGATATGGCTACGGAATAAAAAAGCGAATTTTTATTAATCTAAAGTAGTATTTGTCTTATGCACTGCCAAAGTTATTCCCAATCTACCAAATACATACACCCTGTATTATCGTTTAGTCTATGTGGTTTTGGACAAGAGGTAATGAAACATCTCGTATTGCGCATATATTAGCGGTAATATTAATGTAAAATGGTATTTCATTCATGTTGTATATCATTTTATAGCTTCCCTCTAACATTCACATCTTTTAATGTGTTTTGATCGTATATTTTGTTAACTTCAGATTTATCCACAAATATTTATGAAACGTGAATTCTTCTTCACAAGTCTTAACGCTAAGTTAGACGTATTGAACCACGTGGCAAGTCCTGAACGCTCAGAAACGAGATAATAGCCTTTAACATGAAGAGGTCTGTAACCGGCCTTCAGAAGTAAACTTGGATATTTAAACCGATAACCGAAGCAGAAACACACAAAGAAACGTCTTACATCGTGATACCTTCTACACGGATACAATGGAGTAGAGCAATTGGTTTACTCCTAAGCATTTAAAAGATATGTTCACAATCAAACTTAGGAAAAACTACACGACGCAACGCTCTTTACGCCACAATGATTCTATAGAATCCTCTAGAAATGGATCGGCGCCCTCTTCACGATCTGTCGATCATGATCATGGTTATCCACCAATATCATCGATTATCTAGAGAATGTCATCCACGGGACTGAACCTAGATATTGTATGGTGTCCTAGCGATGGCTAGGTTTTAAAAAGGCGAAATATGAATTTCTACCACCACTATCAGAAGATGAATATTATAGGCAAGGTTCCCCCTAATAATACAACCTCCCCCAATATATTTCGGTTTTAGCGTCTTTTTAAAAGATTTGAGAGTAAGTCCTTTCAAAAATATAATCCGCCTTCAACCTAACGTTGATTCCATCGTGTAATAGTAAGTAACTGGCATTCCTCGATCCCAATATCATTCCATAGGCCTTCATTTGTCTGATTGACATTTCCACGATCACATATATGTGACTCAAAAATACAAGCTATAAAGACACAATCGCTAAAATTCTAACCATCTAAAATAGTCCTGTAATAACTACAGTTGGATTACAGGTAGGGGAATTCTTCCACTTTACAGACTAAGACTTTCTTTGACAAAATTATTCTCGATTTGAAGATTAAGTGTATATAGTCAGTAATGGGTGCAAGGTTTCCTCACTTTGATGTGTACCTAGTGTATAATCTTCAAATTATAACTCTTAAGGTCGGCTAATCCATCGATGGGTTCTGTTCATCCCCAGGTTTTTAAACATATAATAAGTTTCTACTTTTGAAATGATAATACTGATAAGTCAAGACACCCCCCATGATGTATTTCATTGAAGTTAATGGCAGTAAAAATTCGTTTTTATTTTGAAAAGAAATATACGCGCTGCAAATAGTTTATATTTACAAAAAGAGATGACTCGCTGAAGCATCGTGTTTATATTATAAGTTTGATAATTATTCAAAATATACGGTTCAAACAGATAGCAGACGACTAATTTATAATATGCATATTTTAACATGTATGGTGTATGCAAATATTTTGTTATTAATACGTGTTTTTAAAATCCATTAAACAAACTAAAAATCAAATTGAAGTATAGAATAAAATATTTGAACAATAATTTACCTAAAATTATCTTTTGTTAAAAGAAAAACGTTATAAACGAATATTTTATAACATAAGAAGAAAATAAACATTTGTGTATAGTTGAAACATTTATGTAGAACAGAATGTTGAAAGCCAAGCTTATTTTATCAGCAGTGTTAAAAAGTCTGCAGGAAATGCGGGTGTAATATAAAGTTGGAATAAATCTGGGGCGAGAAGGGAAATACAGAAAAGAGAACAATCTAAAAAAAAGGCAGCCGAATAGTTTTGATTGCCGGAGAGTAAGCTACAAGGTTTGGCCATATGAGACTTGCATTTTTCCCTTTTTTTTTACAAATTCTCGCCATATTTCTCGGGGGACTCTTCCCAAAACAAATAAGAGGTAAAAAAGGTATTTTTGCTGGATTTTAGGACGATAGAATCTCGGAGAGGGATTGGGGAGCCAACTTATGGTTTAACAGGCTATTTAGGTGGTCTCCAAACTTTGGAAAGTTCATTGAATGATTGGCTCTAAAATATATTATTTGCTAATTGTGACAACAAATTAAACATTATTTTATCCTGTTGTTAAAAGTAACAACAAAATATATATTTATTAATACTTGTATGCACAGCGTAAAGTCGTTTACCAAAAAAGGCACCTCTCCTTTTTTTAAAATGTTGTAAAATAACTCGCTCTGTTTATTACCTCGGTACAGGAACGCGAAGTGGTAACCAGAATTGACTTTTGACTCAATTTTCCAATGCTTGAATTGTGGCACCTTCCTTATTGCAACCTTTGTGTTCTCTACTGGGGTGTCAAACAATATACGTTGTTTTAATACATTTTAAAGGGAGAGGTACCACTATTGATACCTTTATATGTTACCAACCAATTATTAGACTTTTTATTTTTCTTATTCCAAGAACATGCAGGACAGGTCATTGCGGGTACTCAGGTCCTGTCTTTCACTGTACCACATGTCTATCCATGTAGCAATTTGACATTTTCTCTTACAAGAGTTTTTGGTGTGGACTCGTACATGAATCGGGGACCATTTAAGCAGGAAAAAAAGTGCTCAATGCGGGATTTGAACTTGGCCGAGGTTACGAGAAAACAAATTATACCACTGCAATATTGGACATGTTAAGGTGGAGATGAATATTTTAAAACGCCACTTCTAATGTCCTTCAAACAAGGCGTTACATTGAGCTGACCACCGAGTTGTGCCTAGAATTGTAGAGTAAGACTTCGCACAACAATGGTTCAACACACACACTTAATTAAATAATTAATAAAAATAAAAATTATTAAGTAGAATTAGGAAAAAATAAAATAAATACATGACTATAACACATTGTGAACTTCACTCATGGACTTAAGGAAATTGTATCTTTCAGAATGTATATCGGATTCAGAAATAACTCTGAAAGGTATTTGATACAAATATTTGGTATTTATTGAAGACACACGAGATACCCAAGTGTGAAAATAATTGCCAGTGTCTCCTTGAAAAAAAAAAAACTGACGACCAGCTACATTAACTACACTCTACTTCTTTAAGCTTTATCCCCTCGAGTATATATCAGAGTACAGGAGCCTACTCCTCAGGTGAAAAATACATTTATTTGGTATTCCTTTTTTTCCAACGTGCTTAAACGTACAAAAAATATAGTTTATATATTATTTATCTGTTATATATTTACATACCACTTCTCCCATTGCAATGGTCTCTGATTCTTTTTATACTCGTGGCATGAAATTCATTTTGAACATGTATATGAAGTGAGTCTTACGCAACCTTAATAGCCTCTGAAACGAGAAGAAAATAATGTGCTTGAGGTAGGGATATTGTTTCCTTCGAGACAGCGAAATAAAAGAATTTCGGATATAATATATATATTTTTGATAAATATTAATATCCCTATAAAAGGTTTGATTTTTAACATATCAGGATAATGTATTTACATATGCATTTCGAAAACATAGGAACGAATAGGAATCTAAAAGATATGGACATCATTTGACATGGGATTCTATGGTTAAAACAAGGGTAAGATGAAGGTTGTCGGTTGTGGAGATGGAATTCCAATCGGCAAAAGAATAAGTTTCCTCCTTGCGCGCGCAGGTCATTATTTCGTTGGAAAATGTTTAACTTGTTAGCTAAGGTAGTTTGTGTAAATTAATCTTTGCAGTACACATCTTGCGCATGCTTCTTTAAAATGGATAAACTTTAATACCGTGCAGTTATTAAATTATTAGTTTAAGATGGATTAACCCCTGAAGATATTCATCCGAAGTTGACAAAAGTTGGCGGGTACTCTGTTTCCTCACTCTCAGCCGTTAAAAAGTGGGCAGCTAAATTTGAACGTTGTCGCACCTCGCTCGAAGGTGACCCACGTGTAGGACGGTAAAAAAAAACCCACACTGGAAATATTTTAGAAATGCACAATATCGTGTTGAACAAATGGCGAGTAAAGGTCTGTAAGATATCTGAGTCCTTGGGAATATGGGAAGAAAGGGTGCGGATTATTTTTACGAATTATTAGGGGTGAAAATGCTTTGCGCAAGGTAGATGCCGCATTTGCTGAATGTATATCAAAAGAAAAGGCGCAAACGACATTCGTAGCAATTTTTGGATCCTACTGATGTTCTGAGGCGATTTGTCACATGGATGAGACATGGGTTTACTACACGCCAGAAACCAAATAGCAGTCAAAGCATAGAGTGGAAGCCGATGGTTCAGCGCCAAAGAAAGCGAAGTCCATCGCATCTGCCGTAAAGGGTCATGGCCACTGTGTTTTTGGGATGTCAAAGGGAACCTGTTAATGGATTATCTTGATAAAGCAGAAATATTAACAGGTGATTATTACTCTTAGCTTCATGACCAGCTAGTTTCAAAATTCGTGAGAAGAGGCCTGGCTTGAAGAATAAAAAATCATCTTTTACCATGACAACGCACCTTTTCACAAAAGTGTGTTGACAATGGAAAAAACTGCGGGATTTGAGGTACGATTTTCTCGACCATATTTCCCTATTCTCCTGATATGGAACAAAAATTGTTAAAACATCCAGAGATTGAGCGGAGAGATATTGAATGAGATAAGTACGAATTCCTGTTTTTCTTCTTTGCTCAATATCGCCAATATTTGGAAAGTTAAATATTAGGCGTGATTGTAGATTAATTATGGGTCGATATAATCTTTATTATTCATACAAGGGGATGGCTATTATTTTCAAATTTAGTTTCATAATTATCTTTTTGTTATATTCTGAGTTAATTGTTACAGATTCAAAAATTGTTTTAAAACTTATAATTTCCGTTGTGTGGAATAAATATCTGCGTCAATCATAAACTTTTGAGAAAGGTTTGGGCGTTTGAGGTTTATAATGTTATTTATGTTTGTTATTTAATTAACAAAATATTTTATTTATCTTCTGATGACAGTTTTGTGTTCATATACTCTGTTGGAGTGTTAACTTTCCCTATTTTGACAACTTCCATTTCAAAATCACAACTTTGTTAATGGTAAAATGGCTTGCATTTGAACTTACAGTAATTGTTCTGTTGGATGAATTCGTTTATATAACAACATATAAAAGACTCAAATATATATCTATATAGATTTTTTTTTTGCTTATCCCTAGTACACGTGGTACAGGCCATGATAATCATGGTGGGTAGTTAGCGACTGTTTTTACTGTAAGTTCACCACATGTCTACACATGTGAAAAGCAGTTCGACTTTGCACTTACAAATGTACCAGAGCCCCGTTTGGTTACTTGCACTCGGTGGTGGGGTTGGACTTTTGCAAGTATCGGGGGTCATTGGAGCATTCTTTTTTATAAATAGAATGGTGTGTTCAAACACTTAGATAGATAACCTTTTTAAATATTTTTTTCGGAGAATCAGTTAAATAAAATCGTCAATTATCCACCCTTCCAGTAGTGGATCGATTCATCTCTCAGAAACACCAAATTGTTCCTGCGGATAAACTGAACAAACTGCTCTTCACCTTATCTATGACTGTCCGAACTTTACAGAAGTGAGACATCGATTGTTCCTTGATCTAAATGATTTAACTCTCTTTCATCAACTACCTTGTCTATATAAATTTAATTAACTCTGTCGATTATTACTTGTAATTTGTAAATATTTAATTCTAAATTATAATTTTGTTCGTTGTTTTGTTTTTTTTTTTCTCTGTGTAATGTATATTAAACTTTTAGTTTGGCAACGCCAACTATTTATCATCATCATCGAATAGCATTTAGAATTAGCATGTAACTTAATAAATAAACAATAAGCTTTGTTTACTGCGTCTTATTAAATTTCCATAGACTATTAAAGATATTAAAGTGTAAACGAACAACATAACATGGTGGCAGCGGTAAGTCTATCGTTTTAAAATATAAAAATATAGGTATAATAACTATTTTAATTTTTTTTATATTTTGCTTTCTCATAAATTATAAAAGATAATTATGAATAATTTACCACCGCCTTCTGCGTTTACAATAGATCAAAATGATCCTTATAAATGGCCAAAATGGCGTAAAAAATTCGAAAACTACATCATAGCAAGTGATCTTAATTCAAAAACTATACAACAACAAAGGGCTATTCTATTACACATTATTGGCGATTCAGCGCTCGAAATATATAATACATTTGGTTTTGAAGAGAATGCGCAAAGCCCTACTATCAAAGATATTCTAGATAAATATGATCAATATTTTAGACCATTTAAAAACGCCATATATAAAAGCTACATTTTCTTTACTTGTGAACAAAAGCTAAATCAAACTTTTGGCGATTTTGTCACAGAAATTAAAAGTAAGGCTGAAGACTGTGAATTCGAAAATATTAAAGATTCTCTTATTAGAGACTGAATTGTTCTGGGTTGTAGGGATACAACACTTAGAGAAAAATATTTACAGAACCCCGATTTGACACTGTCATTGGCTATTAATCAAGGTCAGGCGGCTGAGGCAACGCAAAAACAATTAAGAAACATTGAAAAAGATTCAATTGATGCTATAAGGAAAAACTCTAATGAAAGATATAAACCTACCACCTCTTTGAAGAATAGCTACACAAGTAACCCAGTTAGAGCCAATTTTAATAAAACGATCAGGTGCTCAAAATGTAACATGGCTCATGACTTTGGAAAGTGCCCTGCATATGGAAAAGAATGTTACAAGTGCAGACAGCCAAACCACTTTGCAAATTGCTGCAAAAAATAGAGCAATTAGGTGTATACAAGAAATTGAGGAAGAAAAAGATAACCTACTGATTATAGACTCAATCATGGTCGGCCAAGTGTTAAGGAAACCGTGGAAGGAACTAATTTACATACAAGGACATCCTGTTGATATTAAACTTGATACAGGAGCAGATGTAAATATTCTGCCGGAAAGTCTAATTAAAGAATGGCCTAATATGCCATTGCTGGAAACAGCAGATTGCAAAATATATACTTATACAGGGCAACAAATTCCAGTAGTAGGAAAATGCCTGCTAGATTGTAAGACGAAATACGCTTGCAGAAAAGTTACATTTTTAATTGTTAACAACTCAGCAGTTCCTATACTAGGTCTGGATGAGTGTGTGAAATTAAATTTAGTAAAAAGAGTGGAAACAATTAGTGATATCAGCGTTACTCTTACAGGACTCTTGGATGAATATAAAGATGTTTTCAAAGGAAATGGCCATTTGAGTTATACGTATGACATTAAAATATCGGACAAGGCGGAGCCTAAAATATGTCCAGCCAGAAGACTACCAAGAGCATTGCTTCAACCAGTAAAGGAAGAACTGTTTAAAATGGAAGAAGACGGGATTATCAAAAAAATAGAAGAACCGACGGTATGGGCGCACCCAATGGTAGTGGTAAAGAAACCTTCGGGCAAATATCGGATATGTATTGACCCAAGGGAACTGAATAAATGGGTCTTGAGGGAGCATTACACCTTACCTGCACCTGAAAACATTTTGGCAGAAATACCTAAGGCTAAATTTTATTCTGTATTAGATGCGAAATCTGCATTTTGGCAAGTCCGCTAAGTGAAAATACATCTAAATATTTGGTGATGAGTACACCATTTGGGCGTTATCGATTCTTGAGGCTACCTTTTGGAATTTCCAGTGCACCTGAAATTTTTCAAAAAATTATGCACAAGATTTTTTGTGATATCCCTAATGTGGTCTGCTATATAGATGATCTTCTAATATGGGGTAATTCAATTGAAGATCATAACTCTACTCTAAAAAAGGTTTTGGATTTGGCCAGAGAAAGTAGACTGAAGCTTACATTAAATAAACTCCAAATGGCCACAGGGGAAGTTAAATTTTTAGGTCATGCCATCTCACAGGAAGGAATTTTACCTGATCAAGATAAAGTTAGAGCCATTCAAAATATGCAAATACCTAAAAATAAGCAAGAATTGCAAAGGATTCTTGGGACCGTAACTTATCTAGCCAAATTCATACCGGACTTATCATCAAATACTTCTAATATGAGAAACCTGCTTAAAAAGGTTATAATCTGGAATTGGGATATTGCAGCAGATCAAGAGCTGAATTTTATCAAAACTCTCCTAACTAGTCCACCAGTATTGAGACACTTTGATCCTAATGAACCACTAGAACTTTTTGCTGATGCAAGCAAAGATGGGTTGGGTGATATACTAATGCAAAAAGAAAAACCTTTATCATATGCATCTGCATCTCTCACTTCTCCGCAAAAACATTACTCCCAAATTGAAAAAGAATTATTGGCTCTATATTTTGGATGTAAAAGGTTCCATTATTTCCTTTATGGTAGAAAATTTTTTGCATATACAGATCATAAACCCTTGGTTTCTTTATTGAAGAAAAACTTTGATCAAATGTCACCTAGACTCCAAAGGTTGTCATTGTATTTATTAAATTATCAATTTGATTTGAAGTTCATCCCAGGAAAGAGTATGATACCTGCTGATACCCTTTCCAGACATTTCTTGCCCCAGGTACAAATGGAAGATAAAGAATTAGACTTATGTTCTCAAACGTTTGTTTTAAATGTTGAGATCAAAGACCAGAGATTAACGAGACTACAGGAGGATACGTTAAATGATAAAGAATGCTGTTTGCTAAAGCAATATATTTTATCAGGTTGGCCTTTACACAAAAAGAACTTGCCTTCCAACCTCAAACCTTATTGGGAATTCAAAGAAGAACTTCATGAATGGCAAAACTTGATTTGCAGAGGTAATAAACTTCTAATACCAAAAACCCAAAGAAGCGATATTTTAAAGATACTCCATGCTTCACATCAAGGTATAAATAATACAATTGCATTAGCCAAAGGATTCATTTACTGGCCTGGAATGTATAAAGAAATTGAAGAATTAATCAATAACTGTTCAATTTGCCAACAAACATCAAGAGCAAATCTTAAAGAACCTTTGCTTCCACACCAAGCACCTGAATATCCATGGCAAAAGGTAGGTATCGACATTTTTCAAATAGAAAGCTCAAAATATCTCTTAATAGTGGACTACTTCAGCAAATACCCAGAAATATATCAACTCCAAGATATGACAACAGACACCATAATAAGGAGATTAAAGAGAACTTTCTCGAATTTTGGAATTCCTGAAACTTTGGTGAGTGATAATGGGTCTCCATTCTTTTCAAAAGAGTTCCAGAACTTTACTAGAACTTGGAATATAGTCCATGTAACATCTAGTCCTTACCATGCACAGAGTAACGGGATGGTAGAACGAACAGTTCAAACTTTAAAGAAATTGATAAAGAGATGTGGGGAAGAAAGTACAGACCCCTACTTAGCTCTTCTCAACTTACGAAATACACCACACAATAATTTGCCATCACCTGCACAAATTCTGATGTCAAGGAAATTAAGGTCTATGATACCCTCGAAGACGTCCCAGTTCGTGCCCTCTATGATTAACAATGAGGCGATCCAGAAACAGCTAGTGGATAATCAAGTTAAAATGAAAAACTATTACGATAGACACACTAGACCGGCAGACCCATTATCTATCAATGATAGAGTTTGGTTTCGAAAAGATAAAAGATGGATCCCAGGCCAGCTAAAAAACCAAGCCAATGAACCCCGATCCTTCTACGTGAAAGACCAAGAAGGAAATGAATATAGAAGAAATAGTATTCACATCCGCGAGGATAAACGGAGTGAAACAACCCACACAGATTGGGAGAAACCACTAGAACTGAACCAGGAACAAGCTGATTTGCAGGACCTGGAGGAAACCCCATCACAGCCTACATCTTCTGGACAACTCTCTTCCCCTGGATCCCTGGAGAACGTGACCACCACAGGACCCCCAGAGAGCTGTACCAATGGTTCCCCAGGGAACCTGATCACCACCAGATCTGGTAGGGTGGTTCGACCCCCACGCAGATTGAACCTTTGATGGTTAAAGAGGGGACATGTAATGTATATTAAACTTTTAGTTTGGCAACGCCAACTATTTATCATCATCATCGAATAGCATTTAGAATTAGCATGTAACTTAATAAATAAACAATAAGTTTTGTTTACTGCGTCTTATTAAATTTCCATAGACTATTAATGATATTAAAGTGTAAACGAACAACATAACACTCTGTAATAGGCATCAATGTTTCAATATCGCGCTTGGTTGATTAATAAATTATAAAAATAAAACTCTTTAATATACTACTTCTTTTTACACTTAATGCCGAAACGCAACATCCGTGTAATTATAAATATGTAGCGGATCCCATATATTAACATTAATATCATATTAATTGTTGTCATATTAATATAATAAAATAATTATACATCATTTTAAATATAAAACATAAATCATATAAAATGTAAATATTTATCTATAATATATCAAACACATATATCTAACATTATATAATCGAGAAATGATATTTGACCACACACACAGATACAAAAATAACTTCAACATGTAATATACACCAATTTAACCCTTCTGATAATTTGTATAAATAAATGTAATTAAAAGTTGATTTTACAATAAATAATTTGTTAATGACTCCGCTTATAAATCTATGCCGCCCACATAAATTTAAATACGCGGTATTTAAAATATAAACTTTAACGAACATTTGCAGGCAATCAAACAAGAATTTCAATTTGATCAAAAGTGAAAAATAAAATGACTCATAATATCAAAAAAATTATAAATATTTAAGAAATACATATTAAATATTTATATTTAAAACAAAAAAATATAACATATTTCACAATATTTAAAAACAACGTAAACGTACATCGTTTGGTATTTAATTCAAGGCAAATTTATACTTAAAACAAAATCGCTATCAAATATAATTTTAAGAAATTATTTATGTGGTTTGTTATTAACCACCACAAATATAAAATACTTTCAACGATACTGTTATTTTAAAAATAAATCTAACAAAACAATATTCTATTGCCCTGACTGCGATGATAAAAATATTGGAAAGGCTCATTAGTGGGCTCCTCTCATCGCCATTGGTGATAAACCTAGAATAATTGTAAACTATTATACAGCTCGTATGTTTCTTCTCAAATAAAGCAATTCTTACTGCCCTTGGTACAATGGTGTGGCTTTCATTTTTGCCGTGAGGACAGTGGAGAATAGTCTTATGTGGAAATATATAAACTACGCGCTATAAGACAGTTTACATTTTAAATAACAGATAGCGCGTTAGACATCTTGTCAAACTAGAAAAGTGTTTTAAAACTATTTTTATCGATTAATAATATAATATAAATTAATTTGTAATAAAATTATAAAATACTATAAAAATTGAAAATATAATAATTTAAACTTAAAAATTAAAAATTATGATTTGAATAGTTTTTAAACATAAGGCCATAACACACACACACATGTTTTACAATAACTAAAACCATTATAAAAGAAATAGTACAAATGTGATATTGTATTGGGATAAGGTGGATATATTAAGAAAAAGGCATCTCTTTATCGTGCAACTGAGTTGCTGATGGCGCAATCCTTGATTAATCAAAAATAGGTTTTCAGCCAATTCTTGAATATGATATTGACAAATAATTTCACTAGTGACGATCCTTCAAGGTAGAAAATATCAATAAAGGAAGGTAATGCACCAATTTGACAAATTCTTCAGATATCCCAATACGTTTCAATTTCGTGAGCCAAGGATGGATTTCGGCACGATAGAGAATAAGAAAAAGGTTGCAATCAAGTAGAATTCGGGAAAAAACACCGGACAAATTAGTTTACCTGAATCCTGAAGACAGAATAGAAATTTGGCTCAATCTCAGAGACTGAGCCAGGGACGATATAGGCGTAAAAGCCCTTGCATCCCCTGTCGATCACACAGTCAGAAAAGGAATGATGCATTCTCCATGCACCGAGCGGCCATTGGTTGGCCCCTCGCGCCCGCCATTATGGTCTGGCTACAATGGGGTCGACCATTCACCCACAGGCGTCTCCGAGAGTTTATCCTGAAGACATTACTAACGTACATAATTTATCATTACCGTAAACCCATGCTTAACACAAGCAGATAAGAACACCGAGTACTTGTCAAATATTCCCGCGGACCAGCAGTGTGAATCACCGCTCTAAAGTGACTACTAGGTCAAAGTAGACGGAATAATATGAAATTAACGTATATATTAAACATCCAAAGGAATAATAATATTTATTATATATTAGATAGCTTTATAACATTCGCGAGAACGAAAGCATATTTTATACACAATAAATATTTAGGTGCGATTGATGCACGTCTCCATTTAAAAATGTATAAAAACAAACAATACAATTTCTCTATATTCTCGGCGCAGAGCGCGCAGATTTGTCAATATGCTCCAATACCAGCTTTTGAAAAATTCGGTCAAATACCAATCCATGGTTTCCGGCTATGACGTTTATCAGAACAGAATCTGACAAAACGGTGTTTTAGCTTCTGGAATCGATGTAGAAAACAATGTAATGTTGTGGCTATAGTGGGCGCTATATTGAATGATAGGTTCATGTAAGAGAATTTTGCAGAACAGGGATTTTCAATCTTCAACATCCTAATTTTGTCTCCATCTCTTAAAACCTAAAACTAATGATGATCTTTAGCAATTTTGATTAGTATGTTTTTATATTGTTCTAATAATTTGTCTTATAAAATCATGCCTATATAAAGTATAGATATGGTTGGTATACCTATAATACTTCCTCCCAAATAACATGTTACAAGATTAAGAAAAAGGAAAACACGTAGGACCCAGGTTCTTAACTTGGGTGGAATCCGCTTCGATACGGATATAGGAAGTCTTATTATCCTTTCTGATCTTGACAATCTTGGTTGTGAATGACTTGTTATTTGAAAGTGTTTCATTTTCTTCATGTTGTTGGTTATATCATCTTCCTATTTTTTCACATAGACAGGTTTGAATAGATGAATGGTAAAATATTTCAGTAAACGTGTCTTATCACAGATATTTATCAAATGGTAATGGAAAGATATTGAATTCCAGAGTATTATTTGAGTTTATCACATCAGTTTTAGGTTTCGAAGTTTCTATTTGCCAACTTTGGCTGTCACTCTAGAATCCTGTATGTTGGTATCCTGTAATCCCGGGTGTTGAGGCTCTGAGCTTATCAAATATAGTGAATGAATAATTGGAGAATATTGTGAAGAACATAATATATCTTAAGAATAATTTGTTTTTCACATTATATATATATATATATATATAATTTATAAGATTATATTTTCATTATATAAACACAATATAATTACAATTAGTTTTTTTATAAAGATAAAATATCAAGAGCGTTAGTTCCTCATCATGACGTGCTAACACTTGAAATTTTACCATTTTATCTAATTTAAAACACCAATTTACATTGAGAAGTTTTGTTAGAAAGGATCATAGTCTCTCACACATACTTAATCATTGAAATATCTGTCCTTCCTGATCCGTTCGTCGAAGGTGCCATTAGACCAGTTTGAAATATACAAGGTATTAATGCCTTTAAAGTGAAATATTTTATATTATACTAGCGGATGTACCCGGCTTCGCCCAGGTTTTTCTCGAGGGAATGTTTGTAGTCTAGTAATAAGAAAATATACTACACCTAAAAACTATCAAAGAAAAGAGAAACCACGGAAGGTGAACAAAAAAATGCTTACAATGGATGTTATGTTTACGATATCAAGTTAAATAAAAACAAAGATAAAATTTGCATATGTTGGTCACTATAAATTTGTATATTTGTTAGGCGAAATAAGAAACATGATAAAACAATTGGGTATTTAAAAACAAATGTAGAAATAAAAGTTGAAGTATAATAAACAATGTTAAAGATTAGTTTTAATTATTAATCAAGATTGTGTGTGAATATGTGAGAAAGATGTAATATCGTTGTTGTTTTCTTGGCCGACTGTTTAACATATGGTGTTATCTTAAAATTGCTTGTTTTGAATATTTTTTAGATTGAGATTATTAGCTAGTATGTAAAAAAATTAACTCTGTTGAAATTTAATTTTGTATTTATATATAAATAAAATTAACTCTGTTGATTGTTTTTGTATTTAATCGATAACAGCGAAGTTACGCATGTTAATGTTAGGAAATATATTTTGATGTTAAGCAAAACCTGCTCCATCTCGTTTTACATAAATGTTGAAAATTTGGATGAAATTGATGCATTGTAACGAAAGTTTTTAGTGATGTCCACTTATGAAATTTCCATTTTATTAATATAGATATGACAGCATATATAGTCTGTTAGTGTCAAAAGAATACATAAAGAAAGAATTCTCCCTATATATACAATAAATATAGATATTAAGTAATAATGCTTTATAATAATTCTAATCATATGTGATATGTAAGCCTATTTTATTCTCCCCTTTATAAAGACCGTTTCTATTCGCAAGCGCGATTTCTAGAATGAATTTCACAGCCTTTTTCTCAACGTGGTTTTATAATAATTAATTTTATTTTTTAAAACAACGAATTTTCGCAGTTTCAAACAAGTTTAGTATTTCGGTTAATCTATATATACAGATGCGCGACGAAGTAGTGAGATTTCTATCACCAAGACACAAGGTGCGTAACGCCGGCATTTCCAGTCGATATGACGCCAGGAATGCCCCAATTATTCCACCAACTATGCAAATTTTATCCCGGCCATTATCCTGGCTTTGGACCCTAATTCTCAGCTAATTGTCATTAACTCCCAAATCACAGAGGAATCTCCACCTCACCGTTCTAATGTTTTGATTTTGTAAAAGTTGTAAATAAGCCGGGAGAACATTATGGGAAATATCAATGCCACCTCGTGATTTCCCCGATCGATCCCCTCTCTATTCAATATTCTCAGTGACGTGTTTTTGCAATTCCAACCATTTCACTTAAATAATATGTTTAGATTAATGATTATAACAATAGGTTAACTTATAGCTCAAAATGAGGGTATATGTGCATGCAGTTAGCCTATTTGATATATTTATCTTAAAAGGTGTTTATTCTATAGACACTCAGAGAGAAAACCAGACCATTGCCCAGGTTTCAGGTTAAAAAAATATAAATATATTTAAAGTGAAAAGGGCATATCTTGACTCGATTTAGGTTTATTTCATAATATTTGGTCAATCAATTTTCTTGAATAATCAAGAAAAGCCAACCACGTACGCATTTCTGACTGTTGGCCCTCGACAGCGTGGTACAGGCAGTACCTCTACAAGTTCAAATTCCAACTCAAAATAACTTTATTTGGTGCCGCTCACCTAATGGTCGGTAGAAAAGTCGATCACCTATGTGTTTCGAGCTGTTGGTCCTCGTCAGTGAGGTGCTGACTGTACCTATACGACCAGGCTTCCTGAGGAATCAAGAAATGGGTATTAAAGACCAAATTTGCGTTAAACGATTTCATGTGAAAAATAAGAAAAGGAATGGTCAGGTGTTGATATTAAAAACTAAATTGGCATATTTTTAATATCAACACCTGACCATTTATATATTTTTTCTTAGTTTTCACATGAAAAACGTATTTGAGCAAACACGGCCTTGAATATCCAATTTTTGATTTCTCAGTAAGACTCTAGGGACAAATAATGGGATAAATCAACGTTCAGTTGATCTTCGCTCCACTAAATGGCGTTCTGCCATCTAAACAGTTCATCTTATCGGTAAGGATATGCCAATTCTGGTTTTGATATTAACATCTTACTATTTTTCTTTTCTTATTTCCACATATACATATATAAACATCCTCGATAAAGAGAGGCGAGTTGCCCCTCGAAATATCGGAATAATACAAATATTTATAAACACAATATATGCATATTTTCTGAATATATATATATGGTAATTTAAACCAACAACCCTATATTGTATAATTACTTATAACAAGATTGTCATGTTGTATATAGAAACACATCTATAAATAATTATACGCATGATTAATCTGTGTCATTGCATCACCATATGTAATGTACTTTGTACAAATTGAAGACAAATAAATAAAACTATGTAATAGATTAAGAGCTGAGTTAAAGCAAGATTAATAAGTTCAAAAAACGTCTAAAATCGAGAGAGAAATCCAACAACCCTGAAAAGGAATCCAGCAGTCGTTGCCATCAAGGTCAAAGGGTGCAGACGTTCAAAGTTCACATTCTCAGACATCTCCAACCCCCCTCCTCGGGAATGGTATATAAACACCTCGGTTTTAGCCGACCATAGTTAGTCCGCAGTTAGTCTCTTCACCGTCGGCGCGAGCCCTTGTCGCTTATAGCCAGGACCACCTCATCGACCATGTAAAACAGTAAGAAACTCTTATCTCCATCTTGCTTAACTCGGCTCCTATCTGTTCATGGAACTTTCTCACTACAGCTGTGTCTCTTCGTTTTGTGTGTGTGAACATTCCCAAGCTTTCCACTCTGCCTCGACCACGACTGCCTGTACTCTGTGAAAACTGTTAAAGGTCTTCCAAAGTGCAGAGAGGTACTGGAAAACTCTCCACGCCCTGACTGTCCCTCTCGGTTACTACAGGTTTGACCCTCGGTTACCACAGCATATAGCGAGAGTCGACAGGATTCTACAAGAGGCTACCAGACCTCAACATATTACAGAGAGTCGACAGGATAACCCAAACGAAGGACACCACAGTGAAGAAGGTAAGAAGCCTGTCCAGATAGAAAAGAGAGAAAGAGCCAAGATGGAGGAACAACCCGCCAGTCCAACGAAACGATCAAGCAATCTCCCCGCCAACAAGAGACTATATATCAGGAGCAAGCTGTCAACACCCCAACGACATAGCCGAAAATCCCGCAAAATAAGCCGGTGAGACTTTCCCCCCTTCGGCCTTACAACGCACCCATCTTCCAGGCAACATGCCGCCGTCACCAAACAGAAGTTACAAACTTCTACAAGCTCTACTCGGAGCGTCTTCCACGTCATCAGTAGGACGACAACTAAAGACCAAGTCTCCTGACTGAACAATCCTCAAAACTGTGAGTTTTTAAAAACTTTCTCCTCATGCTCACAACTTGATTTTCCATAAGTTTAATGTTTATTTTCACTGAAATCATTTTAAAATCAATTTTTACCATTTTTATATAATTAAATTCAAATTTTAAATCTTTTACACCCTCATTTATCAATTTTTACCTCATTTTAAGCAACCTATAAATTTTAAATCATTACTTTAAATTTTACATTTTTAAAAAATCATTATTTTTTTTTAAATTACTCGAATCATAATTCTAAACTTATTTGTGTGTTTTTCTTAATATCTTATTTTTATACCAAAACACCAATTTTTTAATCAAATGCTCAAAACTTTGCAAAAATCATTTTTATGTTCAATATTTTATATAAACGCCCCATTCAATTTATAAGTCACTATAACGCCATTACCCCTTTTACAAGGATAATATTTGCACTACCATAATCAACGATTTAAAAAATATATTCAAATTTTAATAAACATAGGTGAAACGCATTTTTTTTTTTAATTGCAAAAAATCGAAAGATACAATATCTTCAAAATCACAACTAAAAAAGTAACTATCTTTCCCCAAAAAAGTTAAAAATAAAAATCCCATCAACTACCACGTCAGTAGCTAAATTAAGTCACAGTCTTCCAAAACTATTACAATCATTAAATCCCAACATAGTTTCACTCCCTCGTCCTTTCCTTTTACATGCATAATTATAATTATCCACACATCTCTCTCAACAAACTACAACACACTTCCCATCACTTTCTACAATTGGCCACCATCTATTAGCGCGCGACTTAGCAACAAATCGAATTCGAGCAACACAAGCTCCGTCGCCACTAAACGTGCCACATTCACTAACAACCAAGATATATCGATGTGTTTTGTACAACCACCACTCAGGACTAGTAAATTTGTTATTCATGGTGAAACAAGTTAGATTTTGTACCAACAACGACTTCACGTGACACCTTTCCATTCAATTCACTTCACTAGTGTCACAAAGCGAAACACAACAATTTTTCTCACTTAACAGGCCAAAGACGCCTTCATGCCTGTGACACATTTCATCCCAAAGCGTGGCTACGTCGAAAGTCGCACTTTTACCCACATCTAAACCTGACATCATTGAATAACATTTTTTTTTCCGCAACAATGTCGATACACAGCACTTACGAAAACCGAGAAAACTACCTCTTTCAAATACACCATAAAACTACCAACAAGCTTTCACCACTCTCAAAGGGAGTTTAACCAGTAAACCAGTACCCTAACGTACATTCAAACTCTCAAAACTGTACTACAACAAGGATTTCCAAAATGTCTGTTATCTGACAGAGCGCCCGCTTTTACCTCAGAAAAAATCCGCAAATTTCTAATAACACACCCCATTCTGTCACAAATTTTCCACCCACCTATTTAATGTTCAATGTTATCCACACAGATCTAATAATTCATCTTAATCCATACCCCGAAATAACCAGACTAGGAGAGAAAGAATTTCAAGCCAGTGAGCCGCAGACTTCCCCCATATCTCCCTCCCCTCAAAAACAATATAAATCGCACCCCGGTCGTAAGAATGGACACCTAAATCCATCGCCACTCTTCCCCCAGAAGCCCCCAGTCCTTCCATCCCCATGTCCCGCATTCCTTTTAATTCCACACATTTTTCTACAGTCGATATCTTAACCCAACTTTTAAACATTTAGATATTTGAATTTGAACAAGACCTACCTTAAATTGAACATTTTGATATTTTAATCCTGTGTAAATCTCTATTTTTTTCTACATATCAAACATTTTACATGTTAAATTGAGATCACAATCTTTACTTATATTCTGTTTTTTTGTATAAAATATTTTATTTTTTATTTTTTATTTTTTGCCTTTCAATTATATAATCACTAGCTTTTAATCCAACATTATATATGAAATAATCAATTTTATTTTTCATAATATTATTTTAGTATTACAAAAGATATATTTGTTGTCAAAAATCACTTTAATTCTTCATTATTATCACTTTTATATATTGATTGTTTGATTTTATCCACTTAAACTTTATTCAATCACAATGATATTTCTATATTTTATTCATTTTATATTTGTTTTATACATTTTTATAAAATGACTATGTTATCATTAACTTTCGGGCATACAACAATCTATTTCTCTAACCACTTCAGTTTACTTTACACTACTATCTTCTTAGTCATTGCTTCACATCAACATAGAAAAACGATAGTACTGCTTGACAATTTTTTGATTTCATAATTTCAACAAACTATTTGATCAAAGTTCCCCAGAATTAAAAATCCCAACTTCTGGCCTTGAACACGTTTCAAAAGTTTACTACAATCATCCCTAGAGCATAATCACCCACGCAAACACAAAGCGTCCACAGCTCTCACAACTCAATTTTTTAGCTCTAGCGGACCACAATCAACCTTTGATTTTAAGTCAAGTCAGATCACCTACTGTCGCTACAACAATTCTACTTAACGCATGACTCCATTTCACCCCTTTCAATCATATTAACAACTTGTTCTTCAACAACTTTTCAACGCAATAACCCTACAATTGTGACAAAGCACTGTAACCCTTATACAGGATCACAGGTGAAACATTGCCTCGGAAGACGCACAAGTCTATATCCTCGCTTTGCACCTGGACCTAAGTATTTGATTACCTGTGTAATACTTACAATTGCATATTCTTTAACCACTAACCCTTTCCAACGCCCGCAAACAATCTCTTAAAACATCATCATTATTTTTTATCAAACAAAGGTTTTATCTTAATTTCTCTTTTATATGAATATCATAACTTTTAAATTAAACATAAGTTGTATTTTTTATAATTTGCAGATATATCCAAACAAAACATCTTGTTATAGCCCTTTTTAACCCTCACAGTTTAAATTAATTAAAATAAATTTTAATTACTTACCTGTGTTAGAGAGGCTTTACCCGTTTAAACCCGGATAAACCCTTTCACTCCCGGGGCTCATCTATGGTAATTTAAACCAACAACCCTATATTGTATAATTACTTATACCAAGATTGTCATGTTGTATATAGAAACACATCTATAAATAATTATACGCATGATTAATCTGTGTCATTGCATCACCATATGTAATGTACTTTGTACAAATTGAAGACAAATAAATAAAACTATGTAATAGATTAAGAGCTGAGTTAAAGCAAGATTAATAAGTTCAAAAAACGTCTAAAATCGAGAGAGAAATCCAACAACCCTGAAAAGGAATTCAGCAGTCGTTGCCATCAAGGTCAAAGGGTGCAGACGTTCAAAGTTCACATTCTCAGACATCTCCAACCCCCCTCCTCGGGAATGGTATATAAACACCTCGGTTTTAGCCGACCATAGTTAGTCCGCAGTTAGTCTCTTCACCGTCGGCGCGAGCCCTTGTCGCTTATAGCCAGGACCACCTCATCGACCATGTAAAACAGTAAGAAACTCTTATCTCCATCTTGCTTAACTCGGCTCCTATCTGTTCATGGAACTTTCTCACTACAGCTGTGTCTCTTCGTTTTGTGTGTGTGAACATTCCCAAGCTTTCCACTCTGCCTCGACCACGACTGCCTGTACTCTGTGAAAACTGTTAAAGGTCTTCCAAAGTGCAGAGAGGTACTGGAAAACTCTCCACGCCCTGACTGTCCCTCTCGGTTACTACAGGTTTGACCCTCGGTTACCACAGCATATAGCGAGAGTCGACAGGATTCTACAAGAGGCTACCAGACCTCAACTTATTACATATATATGTAATATAAAGTTGTGGAAAGATGGTATTCATGTATCAAAAGTTGCATCTCTCTCTTTAAAAAATCATTAAAGAAAAGCATTAATTTATTACCATAGAGTGCAAAGTTGAAAATCGGCTTTTCGCTCACCAGCTTAAAACATTTCTAGCCAATTATACAGATTCCATAACTCTTCTCAAAGGTTGCTATGAAATAAAATCGGCAAATTTACTGATGAGGGCCAAATTCCTGTAACACAGGTTGCTTATTGTCTGAGTTTGTCAAGACTTAGCCTTATGAATCTTTCTTTCTCACCATCATTACGTTTCGTACTGATATCAACCGACTACACATTGTTTAAAAGCATTTTTAAAGGCAGAGGTGCCACCTTTGGTATATATATTGAGAATAAACTTATCAATTTTATATGTAAATTGTATGGAGTCAATACAGTTGATGGAAGGTTGACGATCCCAGCGTGGCAGCAAGTCACTACATAGCGAGGATATTCTCAGTACCTGTTAAAACCTAGTTACCTTTTCCGATCAATGCAACATGGCCTTACTTACCAGCACTTTACCAATTACGATGAAGTCAAAAATTGGATTGATGAATGGATAGCGACTAAAGAGCCGGCGTTTTTCCGCGATGGGATCCTTCAATTGCCAGAAAGATGGTAAAGGTATTAGCTAGCGAGGGACAAATATTTTGAACATTGAATGTCTAGCCAATTTTTCACAATAAAGCTTCAATTTTCGTAAAGAAACCGCACGAATTTATTCATACTCCTCTTGACCCCGGTAAAAACACATAAAAAATAGCCAAGTTAAAGACAGTCGGAATTAGACGTCAAGATGTCGCCGTCATTCATGAACCGTCATTCTTGGGCCACCAGATCTTATCTGGGCCCTATGTATCCATCCTTACCTCTGAAGTGATACCGCAAAGGCGCGCTTGCACATTAGGTTTAACCTATATTTTGTAAAATGTTTGTAGAAGAACAAATCTCGATACAAATACCTATAAACGAATACAATAAAGCATCAAGGGCTGCGTATCTTTATTAAAACGACAATTTACGAGCTTTCGAGCACATACGCCCTTCTACAGGAAATAATACAATAATAATCCAACCTAGTTTGAAATATAATTTATATACATATAGCTATTGTTTTGCATATCTGCTTAACTAGAATAATATTAAAATGATTGAATTTACATGTAGGTATAATAATTTGGAAAACTAATTCTAAAATATATGAGGTAATATGATACATTAAAGTAAACTTATTTTGTATTTTACAAATTTTACAACTTGCAAGGAATCCCATTAGACATGTGATATCATATGCTAAGAATGAATTTGTATTATCTTATTGTATTTAAGTCTATTGAATTATATGCTTCTGGTAAATCTATTTTGCGATTTATACTATTGTATTGCTTGGACACTATTGCTTCGATTATCAATCTTTGATATTTGTTACTGATATTGTTGTAATGTGCTTTAGGTTCATTTAAGTTGAATGTATGTCCTGTTGAATTAGAGTGCTGTACTATTAAAGATAAAGGGTCATTTCTGTTTATATTTCTTCTGTGCTCAATGATTCTATTATATAATTTTCTTCCTGTCTCCCCCACATATCTGGCATTACAGTTATTGCATTGTATGGAATAAATTACTTCTTTTCTGTGTGATATGTGTTCGGTTTGCCTGTTTTTTGTTATCGGGTTTCTTAAGATATCTGATAGGCTGGGTGAGTTACTATAAAAGGTTTTTATTCCAAATTTATCTAATGTTCTGGAAATATGGATAGATTTCGGGGAATATGGAATGTAACAATTTTGCCTGTATATTTTAGTTTTTTGTGCTATCATGTTAGATGTGACCTGTTCCTGATAGAAATGTTTTAATATAAATGTTTTAGGGTAACCGGCTGAAGTTAAATTCTGGATAACTGTCTGTGTTTCATGATTTTTGTATAGATTTAGTGAACAATGAGTATAAATTCTTTTAGTCAACGTTTTCACTGTGTTAATTTTATGACTGATGGGGCAAAATGAAGAAAACTTTATATAATTAGGGGTGAAAGTAGGTTTGTAGTAAACTGTAGTTTGCAATCTATTATCTATTTTCATTATTTTAATATCTAAAAATGGCAATGTGCAATTATCTTCTTTTTCTATTGTAAAGTGTAAGCTATTGTTGTAATTGTTGAGAGAGGCTAAGATGTTGGGAATCTGTTTTTCGGTACAAATGCAAAATATGTCATCTATATATCGTCTGTATAATATGATATCTGCCGGGTATAATGAAGTGATCCATAAATCTAATTCTCTCATTACTATTTCGGCTAATGGAGTTGACAATGGGCTTCCCATAGGAGAACCCTTAATTTGTTTATACTGTTTCTGGTCAAATGTGAAAATGTTAACTCTAAGACATAATGTGATTAAACCTATTATTTTATCTATTGTATTAGGGTCTATCTTATTGTTATCCAAAAAGGTTTTAGTAGTTTTAAGTATTAAGCCGTGGGGGAGACTGGGGTATAAGGCCTCTACATCGAATGATACCAAAATATGTTCTCTTTGATAATTGTAATTGGCTATTTCTGTGATGAATGTTGGAATATTGGCTATTGACATTGGAGATACGTTATTCTTAATTAATGACTGTAAAAATATTGTAACATACCTGGCTATTGGTGCTAGTGGTGAGCTGTGATAGGCTACTATTGGTCTTAATGGGATCCCTTGCTTGTGAACCTTGGGTTTTCCATATATGTAACTCTCAGAGTCTAAATTAGACATGAATAATTTAAATTCATCGTTTGATATCATATTGCTTTTGGCCATTCTGTTTATTTAGCCTCTCTCAACAATTACAACAATAGCTTACACTTTACAATAGAAAAAGAAGATAATTGCACATTGCCATTTTTAGATATTAAAATAATGAAAATAGATAATAGATTGCAAACTACAGTTTACTACAAACCTACTTTCACCCCTAATTATATAAAGTTTTCTTCATTTTGCCCCATCAGTCATAAAATTAACACAGTGAAAACGTTGACTAAAAGAATTTATACTCATTGTTCACTAAATCTATACAAAAATCATGAAACACAGACAGTTATCCAGAATTTAACTTCAGCCGGTTACCCTAAAACATTTATATTAAAACATTTCTATCAGGAACAGGTCACATCTAACATGATAGCACAAAAAACTAAAATATACAGGCAAAATTGTTACATTCCATATTCCCCGAAATCTATCCATATTTCCAGAACATTAGATAAATTTGGAATAAAAACCTTTTATAGTAACTCACCCAGCCTATCAGATATCTTAAGAAACCCGATAACAAAAAACAGGCAAACCGAACACATATCACACAGAAAAGAAGTAATTTATTCCATACAATGCAATAACTGTAATGCCAGATATGTGGGGGAGACAGGAAGAAAATTATATAATAGAATCATTGAGCACAGAAGAAATATAAACAGAAATGACCCTTTATCTTTAATAGTACAGCACTCTAATTCAACAGGACATACATTCAACTTAAATGAACCTAAAGCACATTACAACAATATCAGTAATAAATATCAAAGATTGATAATCGAAGCAATAGTGTCCAAGCAATACAATAGTATAAATCGCAAAATAGATTTACCAGAAGCATATAATTCAATAGACTTAAATACAATAAGATAATACAAATTCATTCTTAGCATATGATATCACATGTCTAATGGGATTCCTTGCAAGTTGTAAAATTTGTAAAATACAAAATAAGTTTACTTTAATGTATCATATTACCTCATATATTTTAGAATTAGTTTTCCAAATTATTATACCTACATGTAAATTCAATCATTTTAATATTATTCTAGTTAAGCAGATATGCAAAACAATAGCTATATGTATATAAATTATATTTCAAACTAGGTTGGATTATTATTGTATTATTTCCTGTAGAAGGGCGTATGTGCTCGAAAGCTCGTAAATTGTCGTTTTAATAAAGATACGCAGCCCTTGATGCTTTATTGTATTCGTTTATAAATTGTACAGGGTTTTTTTCATTCTATACAAATACCTATATTTATTTATTGCACTAAAAGCCTATGCATATAGTTTGTTTACATTTTAAACCAATAATTCCCCCAATATGCCGTATATTTATAAGCGGGTTAACTCAAAGCACTATTAGGGCAGTAAAAACAGAATTTTGGATTAAACTGGCGACACCCTAAGGGGCGTTCAGCACTGATGATCCAGTCCCTACCAATATATTTTCTCATCGCAGTAGACAACAAGAAGTTTTTTTTAAATTCAAAATCGCTCCTATATAAAAATGTAGAGTTGGAACTTGGTTCAATGGTGAGTGAACGGATAAAGAATATTTGCTACGTTTTTAAAGATGCAATCATTTCTAAATCGCCCCCTCTCCTGGTAGTGATGGTCGTGGCGTAAAAACGTTCTGTAGAGCCACGCCAGCCTGGAATACGGCGACAAAGGTTTGTATCAAAGCTCGGGGTGCCAACATCAAATAAAATTATTCTCCAAATCTAATTATTTCCACACGGCCCTATAAAATATCTCTCATGCATATGATGTAGAGGTTGAATAGAATTTCTTCCCTCGAAATCTATTGGAAACTATTTCATATTCAGATTTATGAAAATAAAATTGAAATCGGCTTTCAACCTTCTATCAGAATGCTATTTAGGATTTGCATTCCTA
The DNA here is from genome assembly GCA_030710605.1 of Cordylochernes scorpioides. Taxonomy (NCBI): domain Eukaryota; kingdom Metazoa; phylum Arthropoda; class Arachnida; order Pseudoscorpiones; family Chernetidae; genus Cordylochernes; species Cordylochernes scorpioides. The sequence goes on along the minus strand of CP092877.1, from coordinate 6,161,056 downwards.
TATTTCCAACTTATTTGGTGTGGGCCTACAGGTTGTTCCAATTTTCCTGATGTGATGGCCCCTGAACATCTCGATATCCTGGACATGAAGGTTTACACCATTTGTTTTTGGTATTGGTAAAACCACTTCAAAACTATGTACATAATTCAGACCTCCATCCGATATGGATTTAGAATATTTGTAAAGAGGTTTCACCTATACCAAATACATATGGGGTAAGAAAGCTGGAGTATCAAAAGAGCTAAAGACAGAAACATGATAACATGATAAGCAGAACAAATAAAAAATAAAGTTTTAAAGAAATTTTCAAAAGAATATATATTTATTTTGTATTTTCAACACATTTTAAAATAATTTTTAGATTAAAATAAAAATTATAAGTGAAAATTGGAAATAACTATAAAAACAATACGTTTATGTTATTTCCAATTTGTACTCTAGGAATTTTAATTTTAATCTGGAACCTTTAAAAAAATGTTTGAAATTTTCAAAATATGCTTTTAAAGAATTCCTTTAAACTTTCATTACTATTTAAATAAAAATGATCATGGTTCGGTATTTAGCTCTTTTCTACTCTGACTCACTTCACCTCCCACATATGTTCCACAACTATGACGCGTAACTGACGAAACTTTTGGGTTTACCTTGTTATAGCTCTTAATTTTTTTTTTTTACCAAATAGAAATCTTTTAGATTTGTGAAAATTTATACTATTTATTCATATTCACCTTTTTATTTCCATTTTAACCTTTTCAATGTCGAGCTCAACTAATTTATCCATTTAATATACACCTATGATTATAAATTATGAAAATTTAATGTTTAGGGGTTTTGTTTTCTAAACTATTAACAAATATACAGATTGGTACGGTACACTGGGAGGTGGAAGGTACTGAAGATAGTTAATTCTGTAGATTGATAAGCGGCCTTTCTGGGATATTTGACCGAAACGGTCGTTATTATTATTGGTAAAGGGAAGTCGGTTAAAGGAATAGTTTCACTACTTTTTACCTGGAATTGATGTCTTTACGTTTTTCTGCTTTGGATAAATTAAAAGAGGTCGTTACGTAGATTTAAATAAACAGAACATAGATGTTTCAAGCAAGAGAAGACGAAACCTATATTATATTATATAATGAATATATTCTATAAAATAATACCTTGTATCATTATTGAGTAGAATCAATCAGGCCTCCAGGGAAAAGTATATTTTCAAAACATTTTCATTTTTCTCTAGCTTTCAGGCATGGACGCCTTTCTACAGGAGAAAACTTGGTATAATAATTCGGCAATAGAACACGAGTTAAATATAATCGGATACTGTTTAACTCGTGTTCTATAGCCGAATTATTATACCAAGTTTTCTCATGTAGAAGGGCGTCCGTGCCCGAAAGCTAGAGAATAAAAATGTTTAGAAAAGATAATTTTCCCTGACGGCCTGATTGATTTTACTCAATAATGAATATAATTGGATACATAAGCCGTTAGATTATGAACCTATACACTATCATAAGGCTATATATTCCTGACGTTCCATTATTTTTTCAAATTTTAATATTTACGCAAAATGAGAATTATTCGATACTTCTCTAAAGAAACATACGATTGGTGTGATGAGAAGGAAGCAAGCAGGTGGCAGAAGTGCGACGTCAGCCCCGGGGAATTGATCGTATCGAGGTCCTCTTTGATTGGGACACAACGTATTTACCTGCCACATTGATAATTGGTATACAAAGTATGGTTGTCACTGCCAGTCGAAATGTTCTCTGTATAGAAATCGTGTTCATTATTTTGTACTTCTAATTACTTTTCTAATATAATAATTTTTGGATCTTTTATAGCTTTCATAAACAATATTTCAGATTGCGGGAGGATAGCATTTCTATAGTCCGCCCTGTAAAAATACATTAAGACATAAGATATCTCGATTTTCCCTGCTAAAGTGCATGGAATAAAAATTTCTGCTGATTTTAAAATATCATTGAGATATAAAATTATCAGTTGCAGATGCTGATTGATTGCAGATGCTTGATTTCTTAAGCCTTTTAGTACTGGTTTGAAAACGTGATGATTTGCAAATATAATAAACACAGTTTTGATCACATATTGCTTTAATTGAGTTAATGAAAATAGTTAAGGAAGAAATTCCTGACTTAAGGCGTGTAGAATAGAGAAACCAAATGACGTATTTACATAATTACAAAATATTTGAGCCGGCCAACGTGAAACAACAACAATAAAGATTTTATATAGGGAAAGCGGCGACACATGGTGATTGACTTTACAGAGTAATGTTTGTTCTAAAAGTGATAATTTTGATAAAAAATAATTTTATATAGCATAAATATATATGTTTTATGGAATTTTAAAAGAAGAGATGTTCCATTGATACATGGAAACCATTCTTCCACAATTTACCATTGTATTTTGATTAAAATTTCGGCCATAACATTACCCCGACTTAAGCACCTTTTTGGAAATTTCGGCCATTTTATAAATCCTCTCGTAGGGTGTTATGGAATAGAAGCCGCTCCTGTATTGATCAGGGCCGAAGATTAAAAGCATTTATTTATCACAAAACACGTTGTATAGCCTATGTAGACATATATTTGCGTATAAATGTTTTAAAACTATTTTATATACTTGTTTTCAATTTTTTTAAACAAATATCGTTTCTCCTATTAGAGAAAGTGAACATATTTTATATTTTGACCTTTCACAGCGCAATATTTTTACAAAAAGAGAGTATTGATCATTTTCATATTAAAGATAGAGGTCATATTTTCATATTTTTTTTGTGTGAGCAATCAATAATATTTATATGAATTATTCTATAATTAATCATTAATATAATGGTGGAAATATAGATTTATTTTAACTACTAATATATGCAAATAGAGTTAGAATTTTTAAATTTCCAGTAAACTTTAGGTCTACGTTCTTTGAGATAGATTCTTCAGAACTTATTAAATTTTACATACACTTCTTTATATACTGTTCATTTGACATAGTTCTCTCAGATCAGTATAAAGTAAACACATGATTAAAATAAAGGCTAGTTTATATTCTTCTTGGTTGATAAGCTTAGTGAATATATAAAATTTGGTTGTATACATTTTGGTAATCTTAAAATTTTGAGAATTGCCCAGAAATTATCATTAGAATCTTCATAGTTTTCGTATTTATCTTTTTGAAATGTTAGGTATTTTTATTGTTTTGGCTAGATCATTTTTAAGATGATCTATTTATACATTAAGGATTATGATGCGTTAGCGCGCCATCTGTTATGAAAATTCGAAACTATTATAGATGGTAATTATTATTTTTAAAATATATAAAAGTTTCGAATTTTCATACATTAAGTATGTTTGATAAATTTAAATCTGTAAGTTTAGAGGAGGACATGTCTGCTGTTCTATGATGTTGCCTTATAATCATACATACAGTATTTAAGGAATTTATACTGTAACGTGTCCAAATTGTTGTTAAACCTTTTGTTTATAATGGTTCAGGAATTCGAACCATAAGTTATTGTGCTTCTAAATAAGGGCGTATAAATAAAATACCCCCCCCCCCCTGGTGATAAAGTTAACAGGTGTTTTTGGAATTATCAAATTTCCAAGATAAATAATTGACACAAGAAGTTGCAAATTTGATTAGTCGAAAAATAAAGAAAATACGAATTGAGCAGACCGAGTAGAAGCTTTGGAAAATTAATATTTTTATTTTAGTTGGCAGAAACCCAAAGCACTAAAAATTAAAAGGCCAGAAATATTCAGTCCAGCACGCAAAATATGCAGCCAAGACGGAAGAAAGAGATGCCGTAACGCCAAGGAAGACAGCAGTACGACCAAATCAGGGTTAAGTCATTTATATCCTCAGCGATATTTGACCGAAGTTGCTATTTGAGTGGAATGCAAATTTCTATGCAGTCTAATATATGAAGGCTCTGCAACAGATACTGGGCAAGTCTTCGGTGTAGCAGCCGATAAAGACGTCTGGTCATGTATTGGTCCAGCTGGCCAGCTTCGAATTGGCGAAGCTCCTGGTTGAGAAGGGCTTCATCGTCTGGAAACCATCCTCTTGAAAGGTTTCTGATGTAGGAAATGGACGGAAAATTTAGTAATTGAGATTCTCCCAATTTCTAATAATAACGAAGACGTCGTCGCAGCGCAGTGGCCCTATGCAAGGTTGTGTCCCTGACACACGAATTGTGTCCAGCGTCGTCTATTCCTGCCGTCGACAACAGCTAGGCCTTTGTCCTTTTACTTGAAGGAATGAAACGCCACCAGCTTTCTTCCAAACTGGTGATAATCTCCAAAGGATAGTCTAAACCTGCCTGCATTACATACGGTGTTTAGTGTAGCAGATGCCACCGAAAGAGATTACGGCGAACATTCTACCCTTTAGGAACTTATGGAAGCCGTCCAGCCTATCATCATGGAGGACTAGTGTCGACCCTTCCATTCTCTCAACACATGTTCTTCCACAAATTCCCAGCATCTACATCGGCTTCTGACACCATACAGCTGACGCATTTTAGCCCTGTCGCGTCTTCGTCCATGGCGAGCCGTCCCATACCACCCCAGCAGACTCCAGCCATCAAGACTCCTGTGCCGAGCACCAGCCCGTTTCCGTTATTACAAGCTCTTTTCTCGCCCATTACTGCGCCAACAGTTGTCCCTTGCAAAAGAGATCCAGGCCAATGCTGCACTAACCATCCAATATTCTACCCTCAAACGCCAAGGAAAACAGTATGATCATACAACATTACAACAGGTAGAAGAGAAGTTTGAGAAATTGAATGTTGACTCCTTCTTAGAACTCCTATATAAAGATTATCATAGGCACGAAATAGAAAGCGCATAAAAGCCAGAATATGGAATTCTAATGTTCAAACTAATCAAGATGAATTATAGTTTAAATAAAATAGCAGAATTTCACATCCTTTTCACCTCGCATAAAAGAAAATATTTAAATAAGGATTTTCTAATGGAGATGTGAATAAATCCGCGTGCAGAATTCACAAACTTTTGTAAATAAAAATAGCGTCAGGACGAGGAAATGGAATCATTAATCACAGATTATGGGCTGTAAATCAATACAAATTATTTTATGCAAGCCATAAATGACAGAAAGATTGTTTTGGACGTTGTTTTCCCTTATCGAATCATTTTCGAATCGATATCGGCAAAGGAAAGTGCAGCCCTAGCAATAACCACAGATAATGAAATGACGCCAATGTCGCCAGTTTCGATAAACGCCATATTAAAGATAACCAAACGATCATTTATGGATTAGTGCCATAAGAAAATATCGGTTTGACAAAAATAATGTCGCTAATAACTTTTGAAATAATTCTATGTTTTTCCATCTTTGAAAAATATTAAAAGCTGGCCAGTGTGTAATTTTAATCGAAGTATGATTAAATTATCAAATAAAAAAATCTATAAAAATATATAATTATTTTCTCTGATGTTTTGTTTATTTGTAGTCGATGGAGTTAATCACTAGCTTCTTATGCAAATGGTCGAAGCTTCCATGCTGTGTCTTTTCCACTCTTCTTCTGGCTGGATGAGAGGTCTGAATACCATTCAGTTTAGTAATCTACCTATAGTTTTTGAAAGTCTTCTGACCCTCTAAGCTGAAATAGACATTAACTTTAGAAGTTCCAAAAGTCCTTTAACTTATCATTTCACAAATGCCAATACTTTGAATACATGCATTTATTCAGAATATAGTATTCATAGTCGAGGCTTGGATTAAAACAAAATATTAATTAGTTAAGTAAGAGTCAATAATTTATAAGATCATACCCTCTGATTAAAATGTACACTGCTCCTATTTGCTACCACCTCCCATATTTTGTATGATATGCTATATCTTTATTAATATAACCTGTATCATCCTTATTTGTATGGAAACTCCAAATGATGACGTCAAAATAAAACAGCAAAAGAGTTGTCTGGAAACAACTACTAGGCAAAGCCAAAGGACATGACACGCCCAGGATGGGTCCCCCTTCCGGCGATTTTCATAAGCCACCCTTCCCGGGGTCAACTAAAAAAGTGTCAGCTCAAGAGGTGATACAGTGTGTCCCTCTACGCAGGTCGCTTCTGGCTCTCTCTTCTTGTCTCGGGTTTAGGCATCCAGGTTTGTCATGGCCTCCACCTCTGTTCGTGGGCTGTCTCCGACCTGCCCGGTGCTAACATCCAGCCTTGCCTAATGATTCTTGCTGTCCACGTGTGGGAAGAACTTACAACTACGACTGCCAGTTTATTCAAATGTCATTTTTCTCGGGGATGCAACATATACAGTATATATTGATGTTAATACCCCACAAGTATTATCTGTTTAAACAAGCTATGATAATCATGGTAGGTAGCTATTGCATCAACTCTCTGTGCATGACATGTTAACCCATTTAAACAGTTCGATTTCCAACTTACAGGAGGTGCCAGGTCACATGTATTGACCAGTGAGGTTGATTTGGTGCAAATGGGACTAATATTGGAGTATCATTACAATACAAATACAAACTGGGTGACCTAGCCATAAAATATCGTGGAACCCAACGATAAAAATGGCTGTTGATGGAAGTAATTTTCAGCTGCCTCAGATATTTACATTCTTACTCTTGGTAGATTGTCGATTTACAACCGCGGATAACACGAGCACGTAACGCTGTTCTGAAATTATCGCTGTTTCCTTTGTTCAGCGATATAATCCTCGTGTAACCTACAATATCATCTATATATTTCGACATATACACGTATATGGCAAGTTCCATGTGCGGAAAGAGAAACTACCTTTATTTTTACAATAAATTAATTTGCTAATTTACCTTTACTAATTAACTTTGAACTGAGTTTAAAAATTTCGAAAAAAATAGTCTCTAATAGCTTGGCTCCAAACTACGAGGTGTGTTCAAAAAGTATCGCGACTTTTGTGTTTTTCAAATATTATTTATTTATTCATGAATACCTATTTTGTCCCCTTCAAGCTAATCCCCATGAGATATTATACACGTGTGCCAACGGTTTTTCCAATCTTCGAAGCACTTCAAAAAATCATTTTTTCAAATCTTTTTCAGCGACTCCTTCGATGCCGTCTTTATCTCGTCAAGCGTAGCGTAACGTCGTCCTTTCATGGGCCTCTTCAGTTTAGGGAACAAGAAAAAGTCACAGGGGGCCAGATCTGGGGAATACGGTGGCTGCGGCATCATTAGTGTGTTGTCTTTGGCCAAAAAGTCGCGCACAAGCAACGATGTGTGAGCAGGGGTGTTATCGTGGTGCAAAAGCCAATTTTTGTTCTTCCAAAAATCCGGGCGTTTCTGGCGGATTGCTTCGCGCAAATTGCGCATAACTTGCAGGTAATATTCCTTATTGACCGTTCTACCCTGTGGCATGAACTCATGATGCACCACGCCCCTGCAATCGAAGAAAACTGTCAGCAAAACTTTCACATTCGACCGAACTTGGCGCGCTTTTTGGTCTTGGTTCGTGCGGCAGCTTCCATTGAGATGATTGAGCTTTGGTTTCCACGTCATAACCATAAACCCACGCTTCGTCACCAGTTATGACCCTCTGGAGCAAATTTGGGTCGTCGCGGACAGAGTCCAACATATCATTAGCAATGTTCATGCGATGCTGTTTTTGGTCGCAATTGAGCAATTTTGGTACGAATTTCGCGGCGACCCGTCTCATGCCCAAATCATTGATAAAAATCGAATGGCACGGGCCAATCGATATGTTTAGGTCCTCAGCAACTTCTCTAACGGTGATTCGACGATTGGCCAATATCATTTTCTCCACTTCATTAATTTTTTCGTCTGTTGTTGAAGTGCTCGGGCGTCCGGCACGCTCTTCGTCGTTCACATCTTCTCGGCCTTCTGAGAACATTCTGTACCACCGATAAACGTTGCTTCGGTCCAAGGTAGCTTCTCCGTATGCCACAGTCAACATTCGGAATGCATCCGCGCACTTAATTTCGTTTTTCACACAAAATTTGATACAGGTTCTTTGATCCATTTTTTTAATAGGTAAAAATCGAAGACGATCTAAAAGACCTGCAAGAAAAGCAGCTGTCAACAATTAAGTGAACATTCAAAATGGCCGAGCTTGTCGGCATAAGTGAGAGACATGAGTACCAAGATAAAGCCACAAAAAGATTGAAATTTGAATATACGTAACCCGCGAAAATTCAAAATTCGCGATACTTTTGAACACACCTTGTATATCTCTCATCAGTACAGAGGAAGCTCTAAATTTACAAGTATATGTGGTACCAGTATACCTGTATAACATTCAGAGAGGAGTTATCAAATTTACCAAGTCTGTCCAAAAGGCGTTTTGCCTTATTTGTAAACGCGTTTATAAATATAATTTTTGAAACATTCCTTTATAATTATATTCTTTCTCTCACATCTTTAATTTAATCGTCCTTTTAATATCAAAAGAGGAGAAGACATAATTTAAGAAATATAGAGTCGTGCTATAAGGTACGCTGCTATTCCTCACCAAATAAAAGGAAGAAAGAAATTTTAAAATGCGTCCTATTAGATTAGACAAGTGTGTGTACAATTTAAATAAATATTTTTTTCTTTAATTTAATTCTTCAAATCTCGTCTGCTACGGAGGGTGGTAAATTATTTGAGAGTAAAAATAAAGTTTGTTAACTTTTTTATTTTAAAAATATTTTTAGTTTAGGCCTCTCCACCTCTCTCTCTCTAAATTGTAAATTCTATGTTCATCAGGTATTCTTCAAATTTAACTAATGTAATTATTTATAATTTTAAAATTGTTTTAGTTAACTGTTGTTATATTAGTAAATTTAATTTTATGGATTTTTTACATGTTAGCTTTCCATATTTATTTTTTTTTATTCTTATGAGATATCAAAATATATTTTCCTTTTAGATTAAGCATGTAAGGTTGTTGTTACCTGCTGAGTTTCCTTTGTATCGTCTGTATAATTCCCAACCAAGCAACTTGACCCACAATACTTCTTTTTAACCTTTTTGTTTCAGAAATTTGTATTTGCTTTTCTATTGATTCATCCTGGTTATATATTCGTAGTGGTTTATATATATATATATGATAAAACAATAGAAAATATGTAAATTATATATATTTTCTTATATATGATTATATTATAAATGATTTCTGAACCAAATATCTGCATAAATTTATTTCACGATTTCAAATTTGGGGAAAAAATTCTGCGAAATAAGTAGAAATGTCCTTATTACCTGACGCGACGGGCTACGTTGGAGGGGTGTAAACAAAGATCAAGGACAATAATAGAACCGCGACACACAAGATGTTTCTAGCGAAGAACTCGAGCGTGTTACTATAGTTCGCTAAGTCAATTATAAAGATAAAAGCTCGATAAATGGGAGCCGAATGAATTTAATGAGAAAAAAATGTGACCGTTAGAAGTTTTGTCGTACTCTCTTTACCTTTACTCAGCAGAAATGACTGATTTCACAAACATATCGTATCGTGCATCTAGAAATATATTCATTTCAGTGCGATTGTTGAAACCAGACGTGGCGCTATAACACTTTGTAGCAGAAGTAAGTAATGGTGACTCTTTGGTCGTCGATGACTAGTCTAGGCACGTGGCCATTCTAGAAACTTGGCGAAAACATCACAACATTGTTAGAAAACAGGAAAATTCATTAAAATCTATAGTGTATTTTACCAGAATTATTCAATTGGAAAGAGCCAGTCTTTCTTAAAGGCGAACACCCGACCTACACCTCTCAATAATGACAACTTCTCGCCTAGTTCAAGAAATTCAACTACTCGCTACGCCAGAAATGCTTTAAAACCCAAGCTGATCTCAAACAGTCTTCAATATGTTCATCGGTTCCAGAATTCCTGAATATTAGGTAACCGAAACGTTCTTCTTTTCGACAAAGGTGTCTGGAATCATCTGTTTTTTTTTTTTTTCTAAATTTTGATTTAAAATTTTCAATATATCAAACTATAATGCACATATTACATCATAATATATATTTCTAAAATACTAAGGGAAGACTATTCTTACGGGCGTGTTGCATAACTTTACAAGTTTGAATGAAACTTTGGAAAAAATAGTTTGAAAGACATAGCCAAGTTTAACCAAATTGGTGCTAAGGGTGATTAAATAATTATCCCTTTCAAACCAACAATGCATTCAAATAGAAGGTGCATATTATATTACATATCACGTGTATACAACTAACTCAATCTTACCTGGCCACATGGGAGTCCCACCCAACTGGCGCACCTTACAAAAAACCTATTGAGGCGGTGGCCAAGTTCAATGGAGTTTGAGCTTTCTTATTCCATTTAATTTTTTCTAATTCTCGGGAGTTTGAAGGAAACTTTTATCGGCCCAAAGAATCGGCTCGATTATGGCGGCAGGCTATAAGAAGGCTCATATTTCATATCGAAACCCCACGTTCAATAGCAGGCCGTAATACCTTCAAGTGGCCCGCCCGACCTCAGGCCATTTTTCAGCCTCCGTTTATTGGGCAGCCAGATATGCTGCTGGAAGATGGATTAACGCGGGGATTAGTTCTGAATAATCCCGCGATGGTTACTTGCTTTATTTTGGATCACGACCAAACCGAGCTGCTCCACTTAAATCTCCTCTGACGAAGAGAAATAAAGTGAGATAGTAAACGTTGTTTCTGGTGAAGAATGTAATATATCAATTTTCTCATATTCTCTTTCTCTCTCTTTATTAATCTTCCTTTTTATTATATATTTATCTAATTTAATTAAAAGTTTTGTGATGTTTTGTTCATACCAGCTGACGTTCATATTATTTTAAATCCTCACGAGTAGTACAAGTATTCACTGAAACACACACCCACGTCGATGACAATAAAGATTTCATCAGACCGCGGTGCCAGTTTATCAATGGTTGGTTCAATAACATCGAACAAATTTCTCTAAGTAGTAAATGGAACATTGTTTTTTAGAAGAGCTTGATCAGTAGTGAACCTTCCGTTGAATTGGAGGAATTGCCGAAAATGTTCACACCTTGAGCCAAAAGCCTATTCAAATATTTTTCATATTCAGTCCACTAATCGAAGGAATTCCACCAATGTGATTAAAAGAATAATTTCACCATCCAAACTCTACAGTACCTGAGATCTATCATGTTGTCACCACGTGTGTCGCACTAACAGTGTGCCGGTGTCCAGTGAAGTTCCTGCGGCTAGCAGTGCCCGGGGCCCTGAAGAAAGGGGAGCCAGCGGACCTGACGTGTGAGTACGACCTGGAGGGCGAGACGCTCTACTCCGTCAAGTGGTACAAGAACAACGTGGAGATACTGCGGTACATCCCCAGCGACGCCCCCGCTAGCCCCCCGCTCCAGGTCTTCGATCTCGTGGGCGTCCATATCAATGTGAGCCTGCACTCCAACTCTATACATTGATTTAAATGGTGATTCTTCGACTATAGGGATAGTGAAGAAAGCCTACTTGATCTATATTTATATGAAATTAAAAAAAAAATTAAAATATTTGGGAAAATTCCGCCAAATATTCTAAATTTTGTCCTTTTTCAAATATAGATCCATGTGAGCTTTACTTACCACATCCCTATAGTTGATATATATACTTTAATTTTGTTGATAATTTTTAAATAATCATATTGATCGTTGTTA